>JAJPUD010000420.1:305791-430394 GCA_023553655.1 Myrmecobius fasciatus | reverse complement strand
GTGTATATGGCTTCCTCCAGTGAACAATTGGAAGTGGTTTGAAACATTTCATTGTTGAAGAGAGCCATGTTCATCAGAATTGATCATCATATAGTATTGTTGTTGCCGCAACACATACTTTTTGATCCACTGACACTAGCTTTGTGTCCATTCCATAAATGCCACAAACCATAGCTCTGGGCATCTTCTCTGATGCTTCCTTTTTCTCCTTCATCTACTGACCTCCTTGGCTTCCTTCATGTCCCACCTAAATCCCACCTTCTACAGGAAGCCTTCCTCAATCTCTCTACTAGTGCCTTCTCTCTGTTAATTATTTCCTATTTAATCTTGATTACAGGTGTGTGTGTGTGTGTGAATGTGTGTGTGTATTTGTATGTTATTTCCCCTGTTAGATTGTAAGATTCTTGAGGTTAGGGGCTGTCTTTTGTCTCTGTTTCTTTCTCCAGCACTTAGCATGGTGCCTAACATATAGTAAGAGCTTCATAGTCTCTTTTGGATAACTTCTTGATTATTTGGTGTTAAAGCATCATAAGTTATTTGAAATTATAAAGTTACAAGTCTGATTTCTTACAAGAAAAAAAATACTTTTGTTTTCTATTCTAGATAAAATTAAAATAGATTTCCCTTTCATTTCCCCCCCCCAAAAAAAAAACACTAAACTAAAAGTAATCTGGGTCAGTTATGGAGTTACTGAGGACTACATTCTGAACGAGGATACCCGAAATACAGCTTTTATCAAATCTGAATTTAGGAGGAGGTATTTTACCCTGTCCTGAAATGGGTAATGGTCATGTTCTTTGAATAAACTTAAAATCACTGGTTGAGGACTTGAGTAGTTTAAGAAGAATTTGTAGTTCTTCATCAAGACAAGATCTGTATTTGAGAGTTCCATCCAACAATGAGTCCTCCTACCAATTTTCTCCATTTCTTGAGGAAATTCTATTATCAGAGGGAATGTATATGATGCAAACTAATAATGCCACTTAATTTCAGTTTCCTCATTCATAAAAACACTGGTAGTACCTGTCCTTTCAACTCGGAGTTATGTTGTGAGAATTGAATGAGGTATTATCTAAGAAAACATTTTGAAATAATAGGAAATTGAAGAAAATCTAGAAAGTACTCACTGTTGTCATTATTTTATTTTGTTATTGTTGTTACTCCTTTTCCTTGACTTCCCTCTGAGACTCAGTGGGAAGAAGGAAGTGTACCAGCTTTCTAGATATCTGTGTCCACTTCTAATTAGTAATTTGCTATAAATTTTGGACCATTTACCTCCAAGAAGCCCTAACCTATCTGTCTGTGTCTTCAAAAATTTCATTTTTGTCTTTGACATTTGCCAGTGACACTGCTAAATGTGGTTGATATTCTATAGATTCTTTAGTGAAAGCCAAATGAAGTTTGTGTGGTTATGTGAGCTGTTTAAAGTCCACATCACTAGGGTCAGATTTCTGTATTATTTCCCCTATTTTTAGCTATACTTTCAGGTAAGGGTATTATAGAAGTGTCAAACTGCAAGCTTAGGGACATAGTAATGTTTATAAAACTACAGACACAGCATTTCAATCAATAAACGTTTATTGGATGTTTACTAAGTGCCAGACACTGTGCAAAGTGCTGAGATACAAAGAAAGATAAAAAACAGTCCCTTCTTTGAAGGATTCAAGTCTAATAAGAGAATCAATATGCAAACACCTACATACAAACAAGTTACATACAGGATGAAGGCAATTTATAGACAGAGGGAAGTTAAACTAGAATTTAAAGAGATTAGAAATGTTTCCTGTAGAAAGTAGGATTTTATCTGGAACTTGAAGAAAGCTAGGGAAGCCAAGAGGCACAGAGTTGAGGAAAGAGAAGACATAGGACTGTGAAAGTGCCCAGAGTTGTAAGATGGAGTATCTTGATAAAAGAGCAAACAGCAAGGAGGTCAGGATCACGGGATCTGGAGTCAGGGGATGCTATTTGTGGAAAGCAGAAGTATAAGAGAATTGGAGGTAAAGGAGGAGCACATTATAAAAGGCTTTGAACATCAGAAGATTTTATATTAGCCTAAAGATTATATAAAAAGAAATAACACAAGTAGATAGACTTGTCCAGAAATATGTGTGTAAGGTGTTTGTAGGAGAAAAGGTAGATTATGCTTGACTCAATTGAAGACTTCAAGTAGAAGAGAGAGAAGAGGGTAAGTTGGTTTCAGATTCAAAGATAAAAATTTGAACTTTATCATATAAAGAGATCTACTGTAAATTTTGAGCCTTGGGGAAAAAGAAAACATTATGATAACTAATATCTGTAAAGACCTAGGGATTGGACACCTATGATTTCATTTACACAGGCAACTTCCTGGATGAGAAAACTCTGTCTCTCTGTGTAAGTCAGCATGTTCTCAGCAATTTAGTTTTAGAGAATTGTCTAGCACCCTCAGAGATCAAATGACATATAGTGCTTTAAAATTTACAAATGACTTACATGCATTCTATTTTTCAAATTCCCAAAAATACTGTGAAATAGGAACTACAAACAGTACTAACCCTAATTTACAAATGAAAATGGATCACAGAAAAGTTAAGTGATTTTCAATGGATACCAGTTAATAAATAGAATAAATACTAAAGTCTTCCTCTGTCTTCACTCTATCCTCTATACCATGTTAACCCCTCCATAGTTTAAAAAAAAAAAGAGAGAGAGATTTGGATTATGCATTTGGTATTGTGTTGAGTTCAGGAATCATGTTTTCTTTTATGGAAATATACCACCACCTCCCATGATTCTTTAGACTACGTATTACAGAATAATATTAAGGTGGTATTATAATCTAAAATCCTTGGTGCAGTCTAAGAAATCCTCATGAGTCTTTCTTTAATGATCAGTAATCAAATGGTATCCTGCACTGAAATTTTTTCATTACTCTTTCCAAAGTAGAATTCTGAGAAGAAAGTGGATTAAAATCTACGAAGAAACATTAGGCTTCTAGAAATTGAATTAGGGTGGCAACCAAACTTAGATTGATACTACCTTAATCTAATTAAGATTATTACCTATCTCCACTTTTTATTGAATTAATTTAATTGATGCATTTGTTTCTAGAAAATTTATGGCCAAGATACATAGTACTGAATTTTTTTCAGTATGAAATTGCAGCATTACTTTTTCAGCTGAGACCCACTTTCTCTGGAAAATAGTCCCTGTGGTTACCTGTCAGAGCTAAAATATGGTTGGTTGCATTCTGGAACCCTCCTCAGCTACTTTAGATGGATAATTACTTATAGGAATGTTTGGTCTACAGTTGCTTAGCAGTGTTGTAGCAGTAGAATTGGGGAAATCTTTGAGGATTATGTTTTTAATATTTTATTTAATTGTATGACAGCTAAATAGTGGTATATAATAGATATTCCACAAATTCCTAAAAGAAATTTTGTATGCACCTTTTCACACAAATTAAATATTTCCATGAGTAAATCGAGCAACTCATTAAATTAGAAAAAAGATTTTTATGCATTGTCTCATAGACATAAAACAATAGATACAAGAATAACCAATTAAAAACATTTCAACCACAAGTCACATGCTATCACTTTTATCCTGTAATACTGAACTTTTGTCATATAGTACTGAATTTTTAGGTGGACAGAGTGGAATGGTATGGGAAAGAAACAAACATTTGTTAAGCATCTACCTTGTTCCAAGCAGTTTGCCTAAGGGCTTTACAAATATAACAACCCTAGTAGATTTCTATTATTATTATCGCAATTTTGTTGAAGAAACTGAAGTAGGAAGACAGCATTTAAATGTTGAGGATGTACTTCTTAGAAGAAGTTTCCTCCTCCAGGAAATTACCTATGCAAATGATATTTTCTATAGATATCAGTTGATATTATCATCTTTTCTCTATCTCTAAACTCCCTCCCCTAACCTCAAAATTTACAGTATATCCTCTTTATGAGATAAAGTTCAAACTTTTATCCTTGAATGTCTGAGACTAGATTCATACTCAGGATTCCCTAACTCTGGGCTCAGCTCCATCTACTGTGACAGTAGCTATATTTTGAGTGGAATGATCAGGATTCAAATCCCATATCTATTTCTTATTGCCAGTAATTTCATTTTTCATGATCTCAGTTCCTCCTCCATAAAAGAACTAGATACACACTAAAATACTTTCAGTAAGCTTATGATTGTACCCTCAGTAATCATACCTGTTTAAGTCTGTGAATAAGTTTGCAAGATATAAAGCTATGCTTTTCCAAGCATTTAGGCTTGCTCAGTCTGTGCATAACTGCAGGAATTCATGTCATTCCGACCTGGCACTATATCCTCATAAGAATTTGCCCATTGGCCAGTAGAGGCCAGGATGTTTTAGGAACAGATATGCTTGAAGCGGGTGGGAACGGAATTGCAGGAATGGTATGATATCAGTTTGGTTAGGAGGAGAGACAGTTTGTCTGAGAATGCTAAAATCTTTCCTTGAACCCAATATTCACGTAGTCCCTTCATACACTGACTGATTTATCTACTTTTTGTTTTCCTTTTTTTTCCTTAGCAGCATTGTGGTTAGAAAGCATTTCAGGGTAGAGTTAATAATAATAAAGATCTTCACTTTACTATTCTTCACTTGCAACCACTCATGAACTGGACATTTCAGAGACTTAGCATCCCATATGTAGGCATGCCAATATTGTTATAGACACAAACTAGAATAGAAAAATTGTTTCCATTTTTCCATTTCCATTTTTCTATTCTAGAAAATGTTATATTAAACATCTACTATGACATCACTGTCAAATTGAACCCAACATATCAAGTGCCAAATAACCTATATCATTATTAACATAACTCCTGATAATAGCATTTACCTCATGCTGTTGTTAAACTATTGTGCTCCTGAATGCAATATCCTAGAACCAAGAACTTAATTTGCAAACAGCAATTTAGCATGGGACATGATGGCAATAAATTAAAATGTGTTAAACACCTTGAACTTCTTTGAGGTGATTGTTGTAACACATATTGTAAATTTGAAAGATCTTTCACTAGATAGAGAAAGCAACAGATGGAGATTTTGAAGTACAAGGTTGGAAAAGCTTGTTTAATAAAAAGGTTAGTCATCTTCCTCTGCAATCACAAAGTTTACATCTTATGACTAGATGTCTTTTTCCCTATGAAATATTAATATCCATTAGGTCTTTCTGGTGCATTTAAAATGTTTTAACATTTGTATTTTTAATGTGGACACAGTGGTATCAGTTAAAATAATTAGCTTTTACTTGTAACACAAAAAGCTTTCTCTCTTTACTCTTATATTTTTAGGGTACAGATGTTTTAAAAACTGATTTGAAAATCAAATTTGCCCTTCAGTGATTTCATTTAGAAGAAAAAAGAGAAGTAAATATCACAAAAAGGGTTTTTCAAAGTATCATGCATGCAAATGTGGAAGCACAATTCAGATTCACAATTGGAAATATAGGACTGTTCTAGTTGGAGTGGGCAGAGACATTTAAAGGTCACCAGCCCTCTCAGTGCATTTGTCTGTCATTTCAGCCAGGCAAGTTGAGGCCTCTTGGAAAAGTTTACTTGATCTAGTTATGCCTGCTGTGGAAGCAAACCAGGTGGAATCAGTCAATAGATACTTATCAAACACTAGCATATTCCCCACCACCAAGAAACTTGATGTTACCAATTCTGTATTGTCTAAATTAACAAAGAGGGATATTAGTGCAAACAATCCAAAATAATAGCCCAAAAAGCATTTTCTATATCATTTTTTGCATTAAAATATGTTATAGATTGGTTCCCTCCTGCTTCCAGTAGCAGATCTGTTGTCTTAATCATGCTCAATTCCAACTATTGTTAAAATTATTTTGTATCCCTAAGCTCATTAGGGGAAAGTCTTCTTAAGGGTCATAGAAGTTTTGTGCTAGAAGTTATTTCAGTTCATTTCATAGAACGGAAACTGAGGCTAAGAGACTTGGCCATGGCCATAGAATTGACTGGAGGTTCTTTCTTTCCCAGCCTCTCTGCAGAAAGGGAGTACAGCACCTGCATGGTGCCATTTTCTGAATATTCACTGTAGGAACCTTCAGCTAAAGAACAAAAAGCAAGCTCTGGATTCTCACATGGGATTAAAGAACAGCTGTTTTTTGTGCAGTGAAATCAATGGACTAAAATTGTACAGCCAAATAAGTTTTTAATTAATCCAAAACAAATTCTAAGTCAGAAGCAAACCCTAAAAATCACGTAACTTGAACATTCACATCTGAGAGGGGGTTACGTTTTCTTCCAAAGGAAGTATAATTAATTTGCCCCCAAACCAAAATACCCACTTTGTGGAAACAAGACAAACAGTTATTCCGGGTAAATGAGAAGCCATCTGTCTGGCTGTCATTCAGTGGCTTGGGCTAGCTGCTCCAGCAGAAGCAGATAGTGATGTGTCCAAGTTACTACATGGAGCATTAATTCTTGATTCAGGGAAGACTATTTTTAAAAGATTCATTTAATTCAGTGCAGCTCAAAAGCCCAGTAACAGTTGTGAATCTGAAGTATCTTTGAGGCAGAACTCTAGATTGATGCTTCAGTAAAGCATCTTTTATCTTTTCATTTCAGAATCAATACTAAAATCTGTTATCAGATTTTCAACAGTCTCACGTTTCTAAGGGACTGTTATAAACACTATGAAAATTTCACTTTCCTGTGTTTTTTTCTTCTATTAGCTCCTTCCTTTTCCTTTCAACTTCTCTCCAGATGCACCATAGAAAACATCAGAACACTGAAGAACCTATTTGGTGAGGAGTATAGCCTAAGAACTATTCATTCATTAGAATACTTTGGGCATCAGGACTATGCAGTGCCCTTTTTATTTCTTCTCAATGATCATGAATTCATCCCTCCCCCCCCCCATTTTTATACCTCTAATTCTTTTATTTTTTTAATCATGTTAGTGGCTTATTGATTTTATTGGGTTTATTTATTTAGCATGAGGAGTGGAGGTGTTTGGGGGGGGGGGGTTAGTTTTCAATTCATTGATCTGCCCGTTCTACTTTGCCTGCTCTCTTGCTTATCTTCAAACTTCCTCTGCCTACTGATTCCTTTTCTACTGTCTGCAAATATGTCAATGTATTTTTCACCCTCAAAAAACTCTCAATCCTTCCATCCCCACTAATTATACTCTCTCTTCTGCCTTTGTGACCAGACTCCTTGAAAAAAAAATCTACTATCAGTGCCTCTACTTTCTCTTAGTGCATTCACTTTGTAACCCCTTACAGTCCAGCTTCTGACCTCATCATTCCACTGAAGTTGCCTTCACCAAACTTGCCAGTTATCTCTTAATTACAAGATCCAGTGGCCTTTTCTCAATCCTTAATCATCTTGACCTCTCTGCCGTCTTTGGCATTGTTAATCACTTTCTTCTCTTTGATACTCTTTTCTCTAAGTTTTCAGGATAACACTGTCTTCTGATTTTCTTCTTACCTATTTGACCACTGCTTCTCAGTCTCCTTTGTTAGATCCTCATCCAGATCATTCTTTCTAGTATCCTAGAATATCTTGGACCTCTTCTTATCTTTGAATTGATTGCTGTTTTCTTATATGAGCAGAGTGTAACACAATCTTTTGAGTACTGGTTATTCTGTTATGAAAAGGATTAAGGATCTTAATTCTTGAAAGTATGGAGAATAGGGAATTTTTCAGTGACCTGTATCAAATACATATTTTGTGTTTTCAGCCACAGCCAAGTAATTATCACCTATGTGCTTAATATAACTCATTCTTTCTCCCTTGTAAACTTTTTCCAAATTTCTTTATTTCTATTTTTGTCCTTCTAGTCTTTCAGATTCACCTCAGTTACCCTCTGCTCATCACTCCTCTTCATCCCTCCCATCTATTCAGGCACTGGCCAAGTCTTGTCACTGTACTTCCACATCTTTTGCATCACACCCTTCTGTGCATTCACACAGTTGTCCCCATAGTATAGAAGCTCTTATTTCCTTTTGCTTTAATTATTAAAATAGCTTTCTGATTGGCATCTCTACTTTCAATCTCTTCCTCCTCTAACTTGTCTTTTAAATATAATCTTCCTAAAACCTAGGATCAACTATACTATGTCTTTGCTTTATTGGTTCCCTCTTGATTATAGGATAAAACACAAACTCCTCAGGTAAGCATTTCAAGTCTTTTACTTTCTGCCTCTATCCTACCCAGATTCTTGTTATATTGATCTCTTTACATACTGAAGTTCCAGCCTAAAATGATCCACTTGCTCTTTTTTCAAATTAGCATTGTATCTCTGACTTTCATGCCTTTACACAGGCTGTCACCTATTCCTGAAATGCATTTCCTCCTCAGTTTTCCTTGATCTGTCCCTAATCAAAAGGATTCTCTAGGTCACTAGGGTAGTAGATTCATTGAAAGGTAAGAGATTGATTGTCTGGGAAGCCTAAGTGACTCTGTCTGATGGAAGTCTTTCAAACACACAAGATTCATTATAAGTAGCGATTATTAACTTTTAGGGTTTGTGAACTTTTAAAAAATACTTTGATAACTATTTTTCAATATGATTATTTTCCTTCATTTAATAGTTTAGATTATGTATTTTAAAATATTATTATGAGAAGGGAGTCCATAGACACAACCAGACTTCCAGAGGGGTTCATGACACAAAAAAGCTTAACTCTTGATATAAAGTGTTTGCAAATGATCATAAGGAAAAGTTACACTCATAGACAAAAGGAAGGATTTTCTTGATTATGAACTCCTGAAAGTCCTTTTGTGTTTTATATTATATGTGGGGTAAAATAAATAACTGCCCCATATCTATTTTAATATGTGTGTGTGTTTCACTTAAGTGTTTCCACCAATACTTGAAATGTAAGATTTTTTGTTTAATGACCAAATGAGTGGGCATATATATCTGGAGGAACTGAATCATATCAGCTTTGACATTATAACTATAAGTGAAACCAGAAGACAAAAGGAATTGAAGCTAAGTGGAAGGATGTAGCTTTTAAGGTCTCCTCAGAGAGGCAATTAAAGGAATTGGTTGTATTAGTTTTATAGTGCATTCAAAAGCAATCATTTCATGGAATTATTTGGTCATTGCTTATTGTGATGCCTATGATAAACATTTGCAAAAAACACCACTTTGAAAATTATTGCATCATATGTACCAATATGTAAAAGAAGAGAAAGCAAATAAATTCTATAAAGAACTAAATAAAATCCTCCAAGTTAAATCATTGTATGCTTTCATGCAAAGTATTAATATAAAAATACTCATAAGGATGATAATGGGAAAAATATGTTATGTTGGGGAAATAGGATTCAAGAATAAGAAAGAAAAGGAACCAAGGTTTTAAGGATAAAATTAGGAACTGAACTGGTGATTACCAAATGTGAAAAAAATCAAAATTGATTATATTTTTTAAGGACAGAAAGCAACTCATCATTGATGTAGTTGGTACAGTAGAGAAAGGAATAAAAATGATAAAAAGATACAAAAAATTTTCAAATGAAATTATTTCTTACTACATCATTCAAGAATTCTTACAAGATTTTGATATATGTATGATATACATTTATTTAGAAGAAGGTTTAAAGATAGCATTTTTGCTGAATAAGATGCTGGCTAACCTATTGAAATGCTGACAATTCAGTCCTAATCTACTTAAACAAGCTTTTGATGCCTAAAAATACATGGAAGAATATACATTGGCACTTAGTATGTGTTTCTTTAAAAATTTTAACTAGTGTAAATCAGTTGCCATAGTGAAGAGAAAAAAAGAGCCTACAACCATTTGACCTTGACAGAGTAATAGGGCAGACTAGGACAAAAATACTACTTTATAATATAAACTTATTTGTAAAATCTTAAAGAACAGAACTTTAGAAGAATATTATATATATCACCTAATAAAACAGTGAGACATAGTAGAAAAATAGTACCAAAAAAATTGAAGAAAGCTAGGATTACATATAATTGGGGGGGAGATAAAATACTATTAAAAAAAATGAAAGTTTGATAAAAAGACCTACAAAGTAAAGTAATCCATAAAACGTTTCAGAATAAAACTGAAAGGAGAATGAGAAACAGATGAAAAATGAAAAAAAAAAACCAACCCTGTAAATATTTCTGTGACAAACTCTTTTCACCATCAAGGATGGTTTAGCCATTAATGTTCAGACTCTTAATATCATAGTTTGAAACATGTTCAATGAGAAAATGAAAATGACACCTAAGAAAACAGTGATGGAAAAAGTAGCTGGCCAGACTAAATATACCCAAAGTAGATCCATGCTGATGGTAACAAATTTTTGAAGAAGTCCTTCTCAAACTATCTAAGATAGAGGAAGATAGCAAAAATATTGGGAGGGAAGGGGGATGTGAAAGATCTCAGACTTTATCCTTATCCAAAAGAACAGTCAAGTGAATATTGCTAATTAAGGACCCAGATGTTTCCATCACTACCAAATTTTTATGAAAACAAATTTTACATGCATTTGAGGGCATACTTGATGAAGTTATAAGAAAAAAATACATAAACAGTATTGTATTGTAAGCCACATCTATACAGTCACACTGAAAGGTTTTGAGAATACAGGACCTGAGAATACTTATTGTTGGCCATTAAAATGTATATGATTCAACAAAGAAAAATACTGCCTTAAAGCATTTCTTCAACAGTGTCTACCATACAGATGTCAAAATCATACAAGATAACTTGAATGATGTGGCAATAGAAATAACTTCATTTGAAAACCCTCGATTATTAATATCAAATGAACATAAAATAGGGAGAGAAAACAGTTGCTTGTCCATGCTGCTTGCCAAATCAGAGGATGTTCAGTCAGTCCTCCTAAACAAAGAGTGACATCCTGTATATAAGGAGGTCCTCTGGTTGCTTTCTTGCTTGTGTGTGACATTATTCTAACTCCATTAAGTTACGGAACTTTAAAAGAGCTGAACAGTTCCCCCTCCAAATAATTTTAATATGGCACCTGAAATAAAATGTTGGAGTAAAAGAGCCAACAAAATGTAAGAAGGATACATTTTTTTCAACCTATGATAATTTAGAAGGTCCAGAGGGAAAGTCTGTAATGCCAGAGTAGGTAGAGGCCCAGAAGGGAGAACCAGCAGTGAACCTGGAATTGTGTCCAGGTTCCTTGATTTCCTTTAGTCACAAGTACTACTAATCTTCTTGGTCAGCTGTCACAACAAAAGCATTAGCCTCAGGAGCTCTCAGCCCTGACACAGTAAGGGATTCAGGCAATTAGTCAGAAAGATATTGCTAGCACTGAGTGCATCTGGCGCTGATTGGAAATTCTGTTGCCCATAAAGAGTTTCTGGATCACAGTTTCAGAAAGGGGGGGATGGTAGTACTTGCGATTAATCACTCTAGTCACAATTCCAGGGCCAAGAAGATCACTAATACTTGTGACTATAGGAAATCAAGGAACCTGGACACAATTCCAGGGCCAGAAGGAACATTCATATTTATAACTGCAGAACAGGAGCCCTTCCTGGACACAGACTTGGAGAACAATGACCACCCCTCTCCCAGGACATCACCTTTGGAAGTACTGAAAACTTGCAGATCCCCAGAACTAGCTTTGAAAACAAAAAAGCCTAATACCTGGCATAGTGTCTGCCCACCCGCAGGTAAGCAAAAACAAATTTTAACATAAAGTTCAAAGTAAAAAAATAGCCTGGGAAAATGAGCCAAAAAAGAAGAAAATAACTTGACCCCAAAAAAGCTTTTATGGTTACACAGAAGACAAAGACAAATTTAGAAAAAGACAGTAAGTACAAACATCCACAAGTTAAAGCCTCAAAAAAAAACAAAAAACAAAAAACAACGAATACTGATTGCATCCAAGGCCAGCAAAATTCCTGGAAGAACTAAAGAAAGAGATAAAGAGTAGTGAAGGAAAGATTGGGAAAAGAGTTGAGAGTGATACAAGAAAATTATGAAAAGAGAATTACACAAACACACATACACCAGAATTGATCCAATGATAAAAGAGGCACAAAAATTCACTAAAGAAAAGAATTCCTGAAAAAGTAAAATTGGCTAAATAGAAAAAACAAGTGCAAGAGTTCACTGAAGAAAATAGCCTCTGAAACCATAGAATTGGGTATATAGAATCTAATGATTCCATGAGACTTCAAGAAGGAAACAATAAAACAAAGACAAAAAATGAAAAAATAGAAGAAAGATCATTTAAGAATTATTGGACTACCTGAAAGCCATGATTCAAAAAGAAAAACATAAATCTTTCTTTTTTTTTTAATTTTTTTTTAAATTTTATTTGCATAACATATGTGTGGGTAATTCTTCAACAATAACCCTTACATAGCTTTCTGTTACAAATTTTCCCCCCAACTCCCCACCCCTCCCCTAGATGGCAGGATATCCACTACATGTTAATTATGTTAAAATATTGGCAAATCGAATATATGTATACATATTTCCAAACTTATTGTTGTGCAAGAAAAATCTTATCTACACCAAAAATATATCAGATAAAGGAAACACAATGTAAGCAAACATCAATCAAGGAGTATGAGAATGTTATGTTGTGGTCCACATTTCACATCCCTCTCTCTGGGTGTATATGGCTTTCTTCAGTGAACAATTGGAGGTGGTTTGAAACATTTCATTGTTGAAGAGAGCCATGTCCATCAGAATTGATTGTCATATAGTACTGTTGTTGCTGTGTATAATGATCTCCTGGTTCTGCTCATTTCACTCAGCATCAGTTCATGTAAGTCTCTCCAAGCCTCTATGAAATCATCTTGCTGGTCATTTCTTACAGAACAATAATATTCCATAATATTCATATACCATAATTTAATCAGCCATTCTCCAATTGAAGGGCATCTATTCAATTTCCAGTTTCTAGCCACTACAAAAAGGGCTGCCACAAACATTCTTGCACATGTAGGGCCTTTTCCTTCCTTTATGATTTCTTTGGGATATAAGCCCAATAGAAATGCTGCTGGGTCAAAGGGTATGCACAGTTTGATAACTTTTTGAGCGTAGCTCCAAATTGCTCTCCAGAATGGCTGTATCCGTTCACAGCTCCACCAACAATGCATCAGTGTCCCAGCCCTCCCACATCCCCTCCAACATTCATCATTAACTTTCCTGTCATTTTAGCCAATCTGACAGGTGTGAAGTGGTACCTCAGGGTTGTCTTGATTTGCATTTCTCTGATCAATAGTGATTTGGAGCACCTTTTCATATGACTATAAATAGTTTCAATTTCATCCTCTGAAAATTGTCTGTTCATATCCTTTGACCATTTATTGATTGGAGAATGGCTTGAATTTTTATAAATATGAGACAATTCTCTATATATTTTAGAGATGAGACCTTTATCAGAACCCTTAAATGTAAAGATGATTTCCCAATTTATTGCTTCCCTCCTAATCTTGTCTGCATTGATTTTGTTTGTACAAAAACTTTTTAACTTAATATAGTCAAAGTTACCTATCTGGTTTTCAATTAAGAGTTCCAGTTCTTCTTTGGACATAAATTTATTCCATCTCCATAGGTCTGAGAGGTAAACTATATTACATTCCTCTAATTTACTTATAGTATCACTCTTTATATCCAGATCATGAACCCATTTAGATCTTATCTTGGTATGTGGTGTTAGGTGTGGGTCAAGCCCTAATTTCTTCCACACTAGTTTCCAGTTTTCCCAGCAGTTTTTGTCAAATAGTGAATACTTATCCCAAAAGCTGGGGTCTTTGGGTTTATCAAAGATTAAATTGCTATAGTTATTGTCTAGTTTGTCTTGTGATTCTATCCTATTACACTGATCGACTACTCTATTTCTTAGCCAGTACCAAATGGTTTTGTTGACCGCTGCTTTGTAATATAGAAAAACGTCATCTTTCAAGAAATTATTGAAGATAGTTATCAAAAAGAAGTTGAAAGAATCTGCTTGCCACCTCCTAAAAGTGAACCCAAAATAAGATCTCCCAGGAATATTACAGTCAAATTCAAGAGGTCCCAAGCCAGGGAGAAAATATTGCAAGGAACCAAAAAGAAAGAATTCAAATACCATGGAGCTTCAGTCAGGGTCACATGAGATTTGGGATCTTCCACATTGAAAGCAGAGGGCTTGGAATATATATAGTATTCTGAAAGGCAAAGAATCCAGGATGACAACTAAAAATAACCTACCCAGCAAAACTGTATAATCCTTCAAGGGAAAAAGTGAATATTTAATGAAATAGAGGATTTCCAGTCACTTCTAATGAAAAAAAAAAGACCAAAACAATAGAAAATTTGACATTCAAATTGAAGACTGAAGAGAAGCATTAAAAAAAAGTCAACATGAAAGAGGAATGCTATTAAACTGTTTATACACATCTTTATATGGGAACAGGATATAAATATATATATAAAATAAGAACTTTATCATGATTAGGGAATTTAGAAGAATTCTACACACAGAGGGCACAGATGTGAATTCATTATATTCAGATAATCTCCAGAAAAAGAACGTAGAGAGTAGAGTAAAAAAAAAAATAAATAAATAAAAAGACGCATTAAGAAAAGGGAAGAGAAAAGTAGAAAGGGGGAAATTTTTCTCACATAAAAGAGGCACACGAGGAAGAGATTTTAATAGCGTAGGAAATAGAGTAGAGAAATGCTTAAACCTCATCAGAATTGTTTCAAAGAGAGAAGAGTATTTATATACACAGTTGGGTATAGAAATGTATTTCACCCAATAGAAAGATAGGAGAGAAAAAGATTGGAAGAAATGGGAAGGGAATGATAAGGGAAAGGGTGGATGGGAAGAATCAGTGGTTAGAAGCAAAAGACAGACTTTAGAGGAGGGACAGCATAGAGAAGGAAGGAGGAACAGAAATTAGATGGTGGGAAATGCAGTTAATCATCATAATAGTGAATATGAATAGGCTGAGCTAACCCCTAGAATGAAAATGGAAAGCAGAATTCTGGATTAGCAACCAGAATACAACAATATTATATACCAGAGACACACTGGGGCAGAATCCAACAATATGTTGTATACCAGGTGAAGCAGAGTCTTTTGCTTCAGCTGAAGTGTAAAAAGGACAAAGCAAAAGCAAAATTAGTATAATTGAAAGAGATAATCAAGAAAACTACATTTTCTAAAAGATACCATAGACCAGGGCTTATTAAACTTTTTCCACTTGTGACTCCTTTTATGTCACTTTTATGTGACCCCAGGAATACAGATGCATAAAATAGGTACATAAGTCAAACATTTGCTGATAATAAATCATAATTATGACCCCCATACACACATTCAGTTATGAGACCCCATATGAGTCACAAATCACAATTTAAAAAGCTGGGTCACAGATAATGAAATACTACAAAAAACTTTATAGCAAGTTTCTCTGATAAAGTCCTCATGTCTTAAATATGTAGGCAATTGAATGGCATTTATTTTTTTTTTAAAGCCATTCTCCAATTGATAAATGGTCAAAGGATTTAGACAGGCATTTTTCAGAAGAAATTAAAACTTTTAATCATCATATGAAAAAATGCTCTAAATCACTAGTAGAGACAGGCAAATTAAAAAATTCTCAGGTACCACCTCATACCTATCAGAAATGACAAATGCTGGGCAGATGAGGGCAAAAATAACTTGTTGATATAAATGTGAGCTGCTCTGATCCTTCTAGAGAACAATTTGGAACTATGTCCAAAAGGCTGTACCTTACCCCTTGATCCAACAACTCTATACCTTCAAAGATATCAGTGAGAAAGGAAAAAGATCGATATGTACAAAAAAATGTTTATAGCAGTTTTTAGTGTGATGGGAAAGAATTGGAAATAAATTAGAAATTTAAGGAATGCTTATCAGTTGGTGAGAGGCCAAACCAGTTGTGGCATATGATTGTGATAGAGTAAATTGTACTATAAGAAATGATGAGGGGGTGGTTTCAGAAAAAAAATATGGCAAAAACCATATGAACTGAAGCAAAATGAAGTGAACAATACTGGGCAGTACTGCATGTATAATTTTCTCATTTTTCTCTGTTGTTGTTGCTTTTGTGACATGGCTAATATAAGGAATGTGTTGCATGATTTCACATGCATAATTAATACTATATTTTTCCTTCTCAGTGGGTGGGAGAAGGATGGGAGGAAAGGACAGAATGTAGAATTCTGAATTTAAAATTAATATATTTAGAATAAATAAAAAAATTTTAGAGAAAATGCTGTTGTCCAGATTATGATGCACATAGATGGAAAATCTGTAAATCTTGTCTATAAGTATTATTTCTTGGATAGATAATGCCAGTGAACAAGGAATTAGGCCCAAAATTAAATAGTAAGTGAAAAGAGCATTGGGAAATGCTTTTAGGAAATTACAGTTCATTTAAGAACCCCATGCTTTTTCTGGAAACAAAGCGTGGTTCTAGTGATAATGTATGACTTTGAGCCGAGGATTATTGCAGTCTCTGAAGACTTGAAGCTAAGAATCACCCAGGGGGCAATATCGAGTTACAGAGTGGCTAGCAACCATGGCAGCAACATGAGGTAAGATGAATTATTCAGAGGAAACAGATTATAGAAAGTAATCAGAGAAATGAATGACTCAGAAATATGTTAATTGCTCTGGTAACAAAAGGAAAGGAGTACCAGTATTATTGCCTGTAGACATTGTTGATATCGTTAAACTGAAGAGAAAGGTCCCCCATACATTGGATAGCCACTTTATCTCTCCATCTTTAGGAACTAAAGCATAAGTTAAATATTTTAAAGTTGCTGGAGAAAGACTGGGTTGGGGACATATACCAAAGAGGGATTCATAAGAAGCTCTGAGTTGGGCATGCAAAACCTTAGTCTACCAAGGTAAGTGGAGAGAATGCTTTAACATAAATTTCAGACAGTTTTACCTTCTGAATCCTTGATGATGTTTACAAAAACCAAAACATTCCCTTGGTAGACTATGATAGGGACAGAACAATTACTCTTTTCTTCATATTCTTGGCTCTTGCTCCATTCCAAGAGAACCCATTAAATAGTACATTGATCATTATTTAGGCAGGAAGTCCATCAAAGGTTAATGTATTTTGTGCTAAATGTGACTTTGGGATCCATGCTCATAGATATATTCTAAATTATATTGTGAAGCATATAGTATTATACTTCATCATGACCTTGAAATTATAATTTCATCCCAGCAAGCAAGCCATTTGTATGATAATATTAAGCACACATATCTAAGACAAGCTTCATGTTAAGCCATGTATTTGGAGCAGCACAGATTAAACACAAAAATCATAGGATACAGAGAATGAAAAGAGATTCGTGCTTGACTAAAATCGCAACTTACTGGTGCTTTGATCCATTGTTTAAGGTCCTTAAAGTGAGGGTGTTTCTCCTGTTTTGCTTGGCCCACACTATTCTATAACCTAGGATTAGGTTTTAGAACTAGCAAGAGTTGTTTATTCAATCTTTTCAGTCATATCTTTCTCTTTGTGACCCTATGTGGAGTTTTCCTAGCAAAGATACTTGAGTGCTTTGCCATTTTTCCCTTTTCTAGATCATTTTACAGATGAGGAATCTGAGGCAAATAGAATTAAGTGACTTGCCCAGGGTCTCACAGCTAATAAGTTCTGAAGCCAGATTTGAACAAAGTAAAATGAGTCGACTCCCAGCTAGGTGTTCTGTCCACTGCACCACCTAGCTGTCCCCAAAATCAGCTTTTTCTGACACACTTCATTCTTGGGGGGAACTCTCCTCCATGTAATGAAACTTTCCATAACAAATTTCATCTTTAATATGACTTTTATATTGCATGTATTTATATGTAAATATATACATATTCTTTAAATTCAGGTGTAACTTTTCCTCTCTAAGTCTTAAGAGCATTAGGCAAAGGAGATAAAAGAGTTGGCCAAAAAACAAGAAAACTTGAGTTCAAGTCCTGCCCCTGACATTCTGTTTCCATATTTCCATATTCACCATGCAGCCCTTCCCCCAAAAAAATCAGATCCAAAGGGAAAAAACACAAGAAAGGAAAAAAAGAACAAGCAGACAAGTTAGAATCTCTCAGTAACCTGTGTAACTCTAAGATGAAAATTTACAAAGCAGAGAGAGTTTACTTGCAGATGTCCTGTATCATTGAACTCATTCATCTAGTCCCTATTCTTTTTTCAACCATAATAATGATGATGATGATAGCTTACATGGCCATAAGACTTTATAGTTAGTAAAAATCTGTTTTTTTCCTTTGCTATCATAACAGCCATGTGAGATAGGGAATACATTATTCCCATTTCATAGATGAAGAACCTGAGGCTTAATGAATCTGTGCCTTTCCTAAGGCTACACAGTTGACAGATATGATAGCTGAGATTCTAACCCAAATCTTCTGATTCCAATAGTGTTCTTTTAATTTCACAAAACTGTTATTATGATGGCACCTGCCAGCAGTGAATTTACAAAAACAGGACTTAGAACACCAAGAAGCCTACCACTGAGCAGTTAACAAGGAGAAGGAATTCTACTCTAGAAAAGTTACAAATTAATTTTTGGTAATCGTTAGGTTTCTTAAGCCCAAGCATTTTAGTATATTCCAAATGGCTTAGAATGATTGTTGTCAAAAAAGAGGAAGATAAAAGAAGTACAATGTTAGGAACATTAGCTTGGGCTGGATCTGAGCTTTGTAGATCAAATTGGCTTACATGGGATTGAGGGGGAACAGTGCAGTCAATAGAAATGCTTGAAGAAAATGGTAAAATGCTGGAGGGGATATGTGAAAACATATACTTGAACACACTGTTGGTGGAGTTATGAACTGATCCAACCATTCTGGAAAGCAATTTGGAACTAAACCTCAAAAGTTATTACATTGTGCATGTCCTGTGATCTACTACTAAGTTTACATTCCAAAGAGTTCAAAAAAAGATGAAAACCCATATGTCAAAAGTATTTATAGCAACTTTTCAAAAATAGTATTTTATTTTTCCAAATACATAGTTTTCAACATTCACCTTTGCAAAATCTTGAGTTCCATATTTTGCTCCCACTCCCCTTCCCTAGATGACAAGTAATCCAATATATGTTAAACATGTGTGATTCTACTATATGTATTTCCACAATTATCATGCTGTGTAAGAAAAAGTCAGATCAAAAAGGGAAAAAGAATGAGAAAGAAAACAAAATGCAAGCAAACAGCAACAAAAATGGCAAAAATACTATGTTGTGATCCACACTCAGTCCCCACAGCCATCTCTTTAGGTAAAGATGGCTCTTTCTATCACAAGACCATTAGAACTGGCCTGAATCACTTTGCTGCTAAAAAGAGCTACGTCCATCCAAATTGATCATCATACAATCGTTGCTATGTAACAAGGTTCTCTTGGTTCTACTCACTTCACTTAGCATCAGTTCATGTAAATCTTTCCAGGCCTTTCTGAAATCAACCTGCTCATCATTTCTTATAGAGCAATAATATTCTGTGTAATATTCCAAAAATCATCATTTCTTATAGAAAAATAATATTCCATATAATATTCCAGTAATATTCCCTTTTAACTCCTTCCTTCTTTCCTTCCCTCCACCCCTTCTTCCTTTCTTTCCTCTTTGCTTCCCTCCTTTTCTTCCTTCCTTCTTTCCTTCCTTTTCTTCCTTCCTCTCTTCTCACAACTCTCTAAGTAGGTGCTATTATTTAGTCTCATGTTACTAATAAGGAAAATGAGACTCAGAGAGATTGAGACAAATTAGTGTTGGAGACAGAACTTGAGCCCAAGTTTCTCCTGTGTGAGTCCACTAAATTAGCTCTTATAAAACTCTATGGACCATTTTCAATCACACTTCATTCCAAAAGTATTTGTTATAGAATAGAGTTAGCTCTTAATATTAATATTAAAATTATTATTATTATTATTATTATTATTATTATTATTATCACAAAAACCTCCCTTAAGGGTCATTTCTACCTCCACATTGGAGCTGTAAGAAAAATAAGAAGATAAAAATGAGAAAGGCATATAGTGAATAAGATCATTTTTGAACATTGTTTCTTGCTCTTCAGAAGCAAAGGGTATTATTATTAATTTGTTTGTTACTATTTTTTGTTTTTTTAAAGTTACTTTTGAGTCCAATATCTGGGCACAGTTTCACTCATAAGACAGTTTGCATGTCCTCAGCCAACGCAATACTCACTTTGCTATTTAGTGCAAGAAGGTAGAAGTGCTTTTCAGATTTTTATAATCCTGATTAAGCTAAGGCTGGAAAAGGGTAGGTGGGGATATTCTTGCTGGGATATGCTTAGACCTCTTGATGGCCAGGTTATTATAGGAAGACCAATGCTGATTTACCTTTTCACCAGTTTATTTTCTTTGGGGAGGCAGTGTTACAATTTACAGCACTCCTTGGAGATTTGACATATCAATTAGATGTTATCGACAGTAATAGAGGGGCAGTAGCTATAAATGTGAAGTTTTTACTGGTAGGCCATGAAATGACACCCCAAGGGAATGTAACAGAGTGGCATGATAAATATCATGTTACCTACACACTGGCACAGGAGCAGGATTAATAGGAGAGGATGATTCTGTCTCCTGTACTAAAATGTTATTTATTCATTTGCTGTCAATCAAATCTTCTGTTCTAATTGACTGAAAGGTTAAATTATCAAGATTTGCTCATAAACCTGGTTAAAATGGGAAGAAAAGAAGCTTTAAATTATAATTAGTCACTTGTTTGTTTACTGAGTTACTGCATCCATATGACCTTGTAGGAGTCTTTATTTAACCTTCTAGTAACAGTAACAGGAACAAAGGATTCATCTGTGAATTGGGGGAGAAGAGGAAATTTTCTTCAGAATCTAAAGGACTAAGGGCTTGATGCTAGGGGTGTGACATTTGTTCAGCATAATTAGACTCCTGCCATTCTTTCTGCTATATTTTTAATGTATTGCTCTGGTATTGCACAACATCTATAAAAGGAGGAATTATTTTGAAAAAGAAAAATATTTTTTTATACTAACATCTTTGTAAAGATGTCAGAAAATAAATGTGGACATCATTAAATCACTTTTTGAAGTTAGGTTTTTCACTCTGATAAATCTGCATTATCAAGTGTTATTTCTGTAATGAATCACATGGCATAAAACTTAATGAGAGTTGAGTAAAAGATCCCTAGTTGGAGTGTGTGTGTGTGTGTGTGTGTGTGTGTGTGTGTGTGTTGCCAAACCCCAAACAAAGGAACAGCTTCAAATTCTGAAATAAAATACATCTTATGGATATTTTAAGTAAAAGCCACAAAATTTGACTTATAATACCAGGGCTAGGAGAAGTAGTTCAGTCAGAGAGAGCTTAAAATATATCCTTTTTCAGAAAAAACCTTTTTATACTGAAACTAATAAAATAGCATGCTCTTTAGGGAACCTAGTGCACAATGATTCAGAAACAAGATGCAAGGGAAAAATGGGGCTAGACTGTCAAAGTGACCTATCCCCCCAAAAAGCTGGTATCAATCCTTGCTGCTTGTGGCCCTCTACAATGGTGAGTGCTTTGTGACTACCTGTCCCCATGAACAGATACTCCAGCTATAAGTGGATCACTTTTTTATTACCTTCATTTTTAATAAATTAGTTTCCTGAGTTTTTTATTAGTATTTAAAACACAGCTGCCTCATCTCATGAATCTCATGTACCATATTAAAAATAAATTAGCCAAAGAGGGACTAATTGCCAGTTCTTTGGGGAGTATATTCAGTCTTTCATATTCTTGAGAGAATGTCACTAAGGAAAGATGACATGTGTAGTACAACATTGTGTTTGGTACCTGAACACATTTGCATTTGTTTATGGATCTAAAACTAGAAATGTTTCACTGACCTGGTGAGTTCATTTTTCCTTAATAACCTTTTTTTTCCATCTCTAGAGCCCCCTTCCCTTATTCAACTTTATTGAAGAACTAACTCTGCTGACTGTGTCATCACATTAGTAAAATTAAAAACAAAAATGAGATGGTGGCAAAGTTGACCACTGAGATGATGTGAAGTAATTGGAAAGGCTCGAGGGGAAAGAAACCAAAATGATTAAAGAGCTAGAAAGTCAGACTGACTATTTGATGCTGATGAGAAAGGATTATTTTAGTATAGAGAAAAATAAAATGATATTGAAGTGGTCATTTAATAACAGTATGCATCCTTTTTCTACAGAAATGAACTGAATGTTCAAATGTTCATGATTCTTTACTAGGCACTACACAAACTTTGAATCATATGCTCAGGAATGGTTAGTATGCTAACACTAGACTTAGTGAAAAGGAAAACATAGGCTCTGAATATAAAATATTAGACTCTTTTGCAAAGTCAATACAATGCTACAAACTGATAATAAATGGAAGAAAACTAATGTTCTTAAAATCTGGCCTAGACTCTCTTCAACAATGAAATGTTTCAAACCACCTCCAATTGTTCACTGAAGAAAGCCATATACACCCAGAGAGAGGGATGCGAAATGTGGACCACAACATAACATTCTCATACTCCTTGATTGATGTTTGCTTACATTGTGTTTCCTTTATCTGATATATCGTTTGTGTAGATAAGATTTTTCTTGCACACCAATGATAAGTTTGGAAATATGTATACATATATTCGATTTGCCAATATTTTAACATAATTAACATGTAGTGGATATCCTGCCATCTAGGGGAGGGGTGGGGAGTTGGGGGAAAAATTTGTAATGGAAAGCTATGTAAGGGTTATTGTTGAAGAATTACCCACACATATGTTATGCAAATAAAATAAAAATTTAAAAAAAAAAAATCTGGCCTAGAGAATCCCTACCTATCTACTTCAAAAATGTCACCAAATTCCAAATATAGATAGGTAGATCGATATACACACATGTGTATATTTAGTTCAACATAATTGAGAGAGCATAAAACATGAAACTTGACCTGGAAGCCCATAGTAATCTGAGGGAAGATGATGATTTCACTGTTAAGAGTATTGACATGGCATCTTTATGCTCAACAGTAAATAACAGAATAGAATTTCCAATAGAAGGATTCTAGGAGATTCATCCAGGCTAAGATATAGATAGAAATAATGCTCTTTGCTTAACAACTTTCCCCAGGGCCAGAACTGATTTTTTTTTAACTTTGTATGGTGCTAGGGTGTAAACAAGAAAGCTATACACTATTTCAGAGAAGATAGTTGTAACAGAAAACAGTGAAAAACTAGATTTTAATGTAGAAAGTAGAAGTGAAAAAGAATGATCTTTAAACTAGAAAGGATAGAATGTATGTCAGCAGAGCTTTTGATGTACAAGATTTATGGGGAATTAATAAAAATATATAATACTTCAAATCATTTCATAAATGGTCAAAGGAAATTAGTAAACTATACTCAATAGAACTGCAAATTATTATCATATAAAAGATAGCTCCAAATTGTAATAGTAAGAGAAATGCATATTAAAATAACTCACACACAAAAAAAAATTGGCAGCTTAAGTGAAAAAGTGAAAATGACATGACGCTAGAAAAAAATCCAAGTTGAGAACAGCAGCTGGGACAGACATAGAACCCTCCAAAGAAATCTGTGCTGGAAACAATTTGTAAAGCATTAAATGGATAGTCAGACATTTTTTTCAAAATGTCTGCAAGAGAAAGAAAGATGTCCCACAAAGTCAGAAAAATTTATGGATATCTGAGAATATATTGAAAAATATATTGCCAACTTTCTCATATCTATAAAATATTTGTGATGTTGATCTTCAAAAGGAACATGGCATGCGAAATAAATAGCTTACCTGAGTAAAAAATACATAGGTTCAGGGCAGCTAATTGGTTTAGTGGATAGAGCACCAGCCCTGAAGTCAGAAGGACCTGAGTTCAAATTTGACCTCAGACACTTAACACTTCCTGGACCCTGGGCAAGTCACTTAAAACCCCAATTGCCAAAGGGGGGGGGGGGAGTTGAAGTCCTGCTTCTAACATAATACTATGTGACGCTAAGCAAGTCACTTGATTTCTCAGTACTGAAAAAAACTTTCTAAGGCTATTAGTTGCATGGAAGGTGCCTATTAACACTGGTAGTGCAAATTCTTTACAAGGGCCCCAGGCCAAGAAAATAAAATATGTATAGTTGTCGAGAATTTCCTTGTTAAAGTATTTTAAGGAAACAGATTTCCTCAAGATTGTCTATAGCACATATTTTCAATCAGTTGATTGCAAGATACAGAACATATAAGATTCTGCTTTGCTTATTGCTTGTTAATTATTATTGTAAAATACAGCCTCCAAGCATCTCTCCCAATAAAGTTACTCATCCATATGTAAAGATAATTCAAAATTGTTGACTTCCAGTGTCATATCTCCAACTGCAGACATCTTGAATTAAATATCATGTAGACAGATATTTTAAACTTAACATGTCCAAAACTTAATTCCTTGTCTTTCCCCCAAAAAAATCTCTGCTCTGCCTGTCTTCCTTATTCCTGTCAAAGGCACTACCACATCCTTCTAGTCATGCACGCTCAAAAATTAGATGTCATTCTTGACTTATCACTATCATCACCTCAGACATCCAATCTGTTGCCAAGGCCTGTTGAAAGAATTGGAAATGGTGACGAGGGCTTTTGAGAAGAGAAAAGGAGAACTTTGTTTCCCTTCAACATCAAACATATGAATGAACTTTTTACCTATATATTTTTACACACACACACACACACACATTTTTGCCAGATACAGAAAATATTTTCCTATGGAATTTGTGTAGTATTTACTTCGCATCACTATAACTCTACACGAAGTTTCTCTAGCTCTGCTTTTCCTTGTCTGACGAACATCTAATTTATCTAAATACAATTAGTCTCATTTATAAGTAATAGACTGAAAGAGCTACAAATTATCTTTTCTGTGTATCACCTTGACATTACACTTCAATCCACTGTTAATTGTGACAGTTCAAACTTGTGTGATTTTCCCTCAAAGTCTTCTAACCCTGTTAATATGTTGAATGCATTTTTTTTTTTTTTTTTTGCTGAGACAATTTGGGGTTAAGTGATTTGCCCAGGGTCAACAGCCTGGAAGTGTTAAGTGTCTGAGGTCAAATTTGAACTCAGGACTTCCTGATTTTAGGGGTAGTGCTCTATCTACTGCATCACCTAGCTGCCCCTAGCTGCCCTTAGTTTAAAGAACACTAAAGGAAGGATTTAAAGATAATCTGAAATTTCATGTTGGAAAAAAGGTATAATTGAATACTTACCCAGTTCAGCTTTTTTTATGCACTGTTTCAAAAGTGAATGCATAATGTTAATATCTTTGTATTTCATAATATACTGTCATAGCTAACAGTCACAATCCCATAGAGAAACAACCATCCTCTAGAAGAGTGAGAATATAAGCAGGCAACAAGCATTTTTTAAAGCACTTATTATATGGTAGGTACTGTGCTAAACAATGGAGATATGAAAACAAGCAAAAAGACATTCCCTGCCTTTGAGAAGCTAATGGGGAAAGACAGTAAACAAAAGGGAAATGAAAAGAGGGAAATGAAAAGAGGGAAATGAGCAATGGGAAGAAAGGTACTAATGCAAAAGCATGGTATTGAAGCCCAGAAAGTAACAATCAGAATTGGAGGGCAATAAAGGATGGTCAGCTTGGGCCCCTCCTCAGAATGGAAATAGTAGAATGAATTGAGAGTGGGAGAAAGAGGATTATTCCAAACTGAGGTCACAAAGACTGACAGATGTTCCAAAGCAAGAGTGTAGATTAGGCAAGGTTGTGAAAACCAGAAAGAACAAAAGCTGGAAGGGGAAATAGAAGCCATTTCCAGAACTATAGGTTTAAAACACTTTACTTCTAGACTTTCCCTTTTGATGCTATCTTTCAGCATCTTCTCTGAGATTCACATCCATCTATATCATTCTAACCAAGTCTTTATTGCAGCCATTTAACGGCATTCTTCCTTCTGAAGAGTTTAGTACCTAGAATCATTCTTTCAAACCCCCCAACCTTTTCTCTTTATGCTTTGTAAAGTCTCTTCAAAAGCCATGACTTCTCATTTTATCAACCATTTTCATTTGTATGACCTACTTACATTTTCATACCTCAGCTATTCATGGGGGTGGTCAAGTCAATTCTACAAGCATTTACTAAGCAACATACTATGTACCATTCACTGTGCTAAGTGTCAGGGATTCAAAGAAAGTTAAAATTAGTTTCTGCCCTAGTAACTTAATGGTCAAAAAAACATTGCAAACTATGTTCACACACAAATTACATGAAAAGTAAATTGGAGGTAATGTCAGAGGGAAGACAATAATAAGGGAGTAGGAGGGAGGAAAGGTTTCTTGCCAGAAATTGTCTTTGAGGAACCAGGAGGCAGAGATGAGGAAGAGTTTTGCAGGCATGGGGAGAGCCAGGGAAAAGTCAATCAGGAAATGGAATATCATGGGGAAAAAGCAACAAGGTCAATGACCCTGGAGCATAGAATGTATAAAGTGCAGTAAAATTGGAAAGGTAAGGAGAAACTTGAAAACATTCTGTATTTGATCATGAAAACAATGGGGAGGCATTGGAATTTAGTGAGTAGCATGGTCAGACCTGCACTTTAGGAAACAATGTGTTTCAGCACTTTGATGTAGCTTCTAAGTTAGTTTTAGACATAATAAGAGGCACAGCTTCAGAGCATAAGGAGGAGATAGTATCATTGTTTTCTGTCCAAGTCATGTCATCTCTAAATTCTTGTATTTAGTTCTGGGAACTGAGTTTAGGAAGGACATCAGTCTGCTAGAGAGCAACTTAAGAAGACTAAGGATGGTGAGTGAGTTCATAGAATATAAAGATCATTTGAAAGAACTAGAAATATTTAGCTTAGAGAAGAGAAACCTTCCAGGGGCATAATAGCCAACTTGGGTGATGTAAAAAGTTGTATGTAAGAAACATTAGCTCTGATCTATTTGACAGAACCAGAAGCAGTGAGTAGAAAATATAGAGTCAAAGTTAGGGTTGGTGCCAGGAGAAGTTCGCCGACAA
This sequence comes from Myrmecobius fasciatus, assembly GCA_023553655.1. Classification (NCBI taxonomy): domain Eukaryota; kingdom Metazoa; phylum Chordata; class Mammalia; order Dasyuromorphia; family Myrmecobiidae; genus Myrmecobius; species Myrmecobius fasciatus. The sequence goes on along the minus strand of JAJPUD010000420.1, from coordinate 403,378 downwards.
TGAGAGCTGTCCAAAAGTGGAATTAACTATCTCAGAGTTGATCAGGTTCCCCTTATTGGAGGTCTTTAAACAGAAGTTGGATAGATCCTTTTCAACTATAGAACTTCTTTCCAGGAACTAGATAAGAAATTAAAGTCCCTACCAACTCTAAATTCTGTGATACATTGTTTTCTCCCAGCAAAACAAACATCATGAGAGCCTAAGTTGTTTCTTTTCTTAATTTTGCACTCCCAGCATCTACTATAATGCCTTTTATAAAATAGGTACTTTGTTGAATTGAAATCTCACTTATTTTTTTAAAAACCAAATAAACAATAATAAAAATAAAATTTCATTCTCTTTAAATGGCACCCAACTCAACCCTTCCTATACTGTTAAGCAGTAACAAATGGTAAGGAAACATCGACTTCCCCTGTTTCAGGCACCTCAAATATAGTCATGTTAGAGACAGAGGCCAAAAGAAAGGGACATTGTAATTAGGTTGAATAACTTTTTATAAAATCTTCCTTGTGTTTTCGGTGCTTGGTTGAACTTTTCAAAAATATTGACTAAACTACTTGCCACCTCTGATTACAAACATCTTTATTTGAAATGCTTTGACAGAAAACTAATGGATCTCCAAAAAAATCATTTAGTGCTAAAGGCCTTTTCATTAACAGATTTTAAAGGCTAAGGGCTTTTCTAGTCCTGATTCACATCCTCTCAAGTCATTGTCACTAGGATTGAAACCTTTTGCTCAGTTTAGGGGCTGACACTTAGGGGCAGAAATGGTGTCTGCCTCTTCTATATCTGTATCATTACTCTTTATTATGCCTCAGGAAACATAAATATCATCCTTACTAAGTTGTCTTAAATGCATCTGCTAAAAAAAAAAAATCTACCCAGCCATTATGACCTAGAGTTTACTCACAAAATAATAATAAATTTGTTATACAAAGTCAACATAGGCTGAGATTAATAGCTGGTCTCTCTGATTTTAGAGCCTGTTAATAAAATCAAAAAGAGCTACTAATAAGTTTTTTCCTCTGCCTAGAAAAATTAAGTACCTCTAGTGTATGGAACACATTAGGAAAGAAACAAAGTATAGGTAAGACTTGGTCTATGCCCTTAACAGAACTTCAAATCTAATAGAAAAATAGAATGCACCCACAGATGATGATAAAACACAATATTATGTTAGCACTTTTTTAAAACAGCTCTCTGTATGTGAGGTCTGAGGAGGAAAGAACATTACCAATGGAGGCATCCAGAAAGGTTTCATGGAGGAGATGCCACTTAGAAGGAATATAATTGGCAAAGAGGGGGGCACAAAGAGAGGCCATGATAATCATAGACAACAGGGCGATAAAAGTTTTTAATTCAGCCCAGCTCATTCTAGGTAAGAGAACAGATTTATAAGTATAAGGGAAATATCTCAGCCTTTCAGAAAAAGGATAAGGACCATTCTTCTTGTGCATGGCCACACCATTCAGACGCCAGAATCTGTTAGTGGACCTTTTTATAGGTTGGGGATGGGACAAGGATGGCCACTTTCTATTAGGAATTCATTCCATTAGTTGATTACATCTGTTCTGGTGATTCCTCTGGGCTCACTCAGAAATATAGATCCCAAACTCTCCATCTCTGAAGAATTCTTTTATGTTAACTTGACTTAGGTTTTACAATTTAATTTACAATGCCAGGCACAGTGACATGTGCACAGAGTAAACACTTAGAAAATGTATTAAATTGTATATTTTTAATGTAGTAGAAAATATATTAGCCAATTCCATAAATTCTGAAACTGTTACTATTATCAATCTTTATTCATATACTCTTAAAGTCCCAGAATTCTACCTTTTAAATTCACTTGTAGCTCAAAAACCTGTTTATTATGTCTTCAATTGCATTATTTGACCAAACTCTTGTACCCAGTGGGGTCAACTTGCCCTTGAGAAATAAAGTGGGAGGGAAGAAGGAATCTGAGGAGGGTATAAGGTCCATTGTAGCTCCCTCTTGAGCCTAAAGAAGAAGATGAATCCCATTAACTACTAGAACACAAGTCGGCAGAACCTAAGCAAAGCTAGACTTAATACCAGGGAAGGATTTAGGTCCTTGGTGAGACTACATAATTTCAGGAAGGGAACGATTGAAACTGCTTCTTTCCAAGGAAGTATTTGAAATGAAAAGACAGGCTTTTTAAATTCATCTTTTTACTGAGTGAAAAAGTAGAAAGATGACAAGATTGCATGCAAAATAACGCCTTAAAGCATTTTACTGCTTATTCATTATCTTAAGTTTTAGTACAGAAGGTGCTATTTTAATTATTTTAAATTTGGCAGTTAATAGAAATTCTGAAAGAGTATATTATCAAATATATCATGAAGGCATGTGGTCCTTTTTCATTATTATTATTATTATTATTATTATTATTATTATTATTATTATTATTATTTTGCTGAGGCATTGGGATTAAGTGACTTCCCCAGGGACACACAGCTAGGACATGTTAAGTGTCTGAGACCAGATTTGAATTCAGGTCCTCCTGACTTCAGGGCTGGTACTCTATCCACTGCGCCACCTAGCTGCCCCCTTTTTTCATTATTTTTATAGACCTCATATTTAAAGATTTTGGTATATTAAATAGCTCTAGGATGTACTTATATATCTAAACTGAAAACAGTAGTTTTCATCTCCCCGCCCCTCCCCCCCCCAAAAAAAAAACATTTTTTATCTCATGGCCTTTTGATGCTTCTCTCTCTATGGCTTCTCCAAAGTATCTTGACAATTTCTGGGTTGGGGGTGGAGAGTAGGGATGATCGCTTCTTGAAATTTTTGCTCAGTATCACCCAAGAGACAGATAATGAAACATAATACTTAAGTTTTATATATTGGCACTTATCATTTAATCAAGTCCTTTTTAGTATCACAATTGCTTTGTGTTCATCTCATATTCCAAAACGACCATATCTTCTAAATATCTGCATTTCCCAGCATAGCACAGTTATATAAAGTGTTTCTTGGTCAGTTCTAGAGTAATTGGGATGGTGATCCATAGGAAATGCTTAGTTTCCAAGGTTTGGAATTGAATTGTGCTTGGTTCTATCCATATTTGATACTGTGCCATTTTGAAAGGATTGCTTAGACATTTAATGTATTTCTGGGTTTGAGGTCAGACTTTGTTTCGTGTATAGTTTTGGCATGAATTCATTAAAATGGCTTTGTTCTTGAAGCTGAAATTTGTAGGTTTTTAGTCTGCAATGTGGTGTAGATCCCTTTGGTATTTGAAGCGTGAGTGCCAAAATCCTAACATTTGAAAATTGGCTTCTGTACATCTTCAGTCATAGAACTTTCAATCCCCATCTCCAAGGGAATATGTTGGCATCAGAAAAATGGAAGTGATATAAATAGTAATAACGTAGATAGATGCGCCTTAGAAGGATCAATGTTTTTCATGGGCCCAATCTCTTCATGAACTGAAAGGAACCATTTATATTACTAAATCAGTGAATCTGTTAAATACTGGACCTTCTGGGACCTGGGAATCCCCTTGGGAATCAATGAAATGCCTCTCTTTTCACCTACCTGGGAATCGTGCTGCTGGCAGAAAGTGTCACAGTACTAACAGTTTTTCTATTTCCAGTTTCTAAATACCTACATTTATATTTTTACATTTTAATTATATTCAAGCAATTCTTTAGCTGCTGAAATAACCTAAAGCTGGGACATAACCATTGTGGTACATTTTTGTCAAATTCTAAGAACCTCTTAACATCTCCATAGACCCATTTTTTCATTCATTCAGTGCAATTAAATGTTTACTGTATATGGAGCATTTTATTAGGAGTTATATAGAATACTATATATTCAAAGTTTAGATTCAAAATTTAGAAAAAGGCATAATCTATGGTCTCATGAAGCTTTGGGTCTGCTAAAGGAATATGATATTTTTATGTAGAGAGAATTTGAATAGTCCCATATGTAGAATAGGGAGCCCCATATATGGGGAGTAATTATACAAACAAACTGATGAAATCACACTTCCTTACCATGCCATACCTATAGAGCCACTCCTATTCTCTCTCTAATTGGAGAGTGGAAATTGGACATCAGAAACTTCCTCCCTAATTCTCTTCCATTTAAAGAACACATTTAAGGCATTTCCCTCATCATTTCCTGCTGATCTCCTGGATCTCCTGATCTTCAAAAACTCATCATTCTGGAGATTAAATCAATTTTCAACTTAGATGCAAATAGGTACAAGACTTCATTATACTTACCCAGGTGACCTCTCTACCTACCTTCAGCTTTTTGTCTTTGAAGCCTTATTTGATTATGAGTTCTTTATGCTCAAAAAGTTATCAAACTGCACACCCTTTGACCCAACAGTGTTTCTACTGGGCCTATATCCCAAAGAGATCTTAAAGGAGGGAAAGGGGGACCCACATGTGCAAAGAATGTTTGTGGCAGCCCTTTTTGTAGTGGCTAGAAACTGGAAACTGAGTGGATGCCCATCAATTGGAGAATGGCTGAATAAATTATGGTACATGAATGTCATGGAATATTATTGTTCTATAAGAAACGATCAGCAGGATGATTTCAGAGAGGCCTGGAGAGACTTGCATGAACTGATGCTGAGTGAAATGAGCAGAACCAGGAGATGATTGTACACAGCAACAAGACTATATGATGATCAATTCTGATGGACATGGCTCTCTTCAACAATGAAATGTTTCAAACCAGTTCCAATGATCTTGTGATGAAGAGAGCCATCCACACCCAGAGAGAGGCCTATGGGATCTGAGTGTGGACCGCAACATAGCATTTTCACGCTTTCTGATTGTTTACTTGCATTTTGTTTTCCTTCTTAAGTTTTTTTTTCTTTCTAGATCCATGTTTCTTGTGCAGCAAGATAACTGTATAAATATGTATACATATTGAATTTATCATATATTTTAACATATTTAAAATGTATTGGACTACCTGCCATCTGGGGAGGAGGTGGAGGGAAGGAAAAATTTGGAACAGAAAGTTTTGCAAGGGTCAACATTGAAAAATTACCCTCATATATGTTTTGCAAATAAAAAGCTTAAATAAATAAAACATAAAAATAAAACTTTGAAAGACTTAAAAAAAAGATTATTATGCGTTCTTTGAGAGTAGGGAACTTTCTTTGTATGCCTAGAACTTAGAACAGTGCTTGGCACTCTAAGTACTTAATAAATGTTTAATGACTATTGCAACAAAGTACAAGAAATTTCTTCATGATATTGGTATAGAAGTTCCTACTTTTTACCTTGACACCCAGTCCTCTCAGTTCAGTCTAGGGTTTGAAAAGCATTCATACTGCTAATTCCTGCCTGCAAAGAATTTATGCCTCCAGGGGAATTATAATGAAAGAAAACAAGTCATAAAAGGAAACTGAAGGGATGAGAGGAACAGAAATAACCACCTCCAGGGAGTATGATACAAAAGTCAAGAATTTCAGGAATGCAACCTGGAGAGGAATGAATATATATATATGACTGGTTTGGGCAGCCTCCTTAAAATGGAGTTTCTAAGAAAATTAGCAGTCCTTGAAGATCTTAATAGAAGAATGAGAAGGGAGGCGGGGGGAGAAAATGTACTAGAAAGGCAAGGGAAAAGAAAATTAGAGGTAATCATTTTGCATGTATCTCACATATGTTATATCAAGAAGAAAGCAATGAAGGAAGTAATTCATATTTGAACCTCATTCTGGACTAGTCAGAGGAATGAAGTATACACACAAAGAGTTGTATATAGAAATATATTATGCACAGTAGGGAACTAGGAAGGAAAGAGGGGGAAATTACAATAAATTTTCAAAAAAAATTAAAGAATATTACAAGTAATAAATGTGAAGTTTAAAAATTAGTATCCTATTGCTTTTTCAATAGGTGGGGGGCTGGTCTGGAAGGAGGGGGAGGATTTAGAATCAAAAAATTTTAAATGAATGTTGAGAAGAGTAGGTTGAAACAGGGATTAGTTCTAAGCAAAATAAACTCCAACTAAGGATGTATAAAAGTATTTGTAGCTCTTTTTGAGATGACAAAGAATGGGAATCTTAAAGGATGTATAACAACTGGGGAGTGGTTGAAGAAGTTAGGCTATCTAAATATAATACAATTTGTCTGTGATGTAAGAAAAGATAAGGAGAATGGTTTTACAGAAACCTGGAAAGACTAGAAATACATTGTTGTAGAAGGTAGTGAAGAGAATAAGGAAGGGAAGGAAATAAGCATTTATATAGAGCCAGCCACTATGTTAAGTGCTTTTTAATAAATATTTCATTTCATTCTCACAACAACCCTGGGAGGTAGGTCCTACTATATCTTCATTTTTTATAGATGAAGAAACTGAGGTAGATAAAAGAGAAATGACTTGCGCAGGGTCACACAGCTAGTAATTGAGTCTTCCAGACTCTAGGCCCAGGACTCTCTCCACTTCATCACTAGATGAAGAATAATTTGTATACAGATGCTTCAAAATTGCTTCTAGCTGGAGCTTCCTTTCCAACAGCACCTAAAAATTTGAACTCTGAAAGCAAAAATTTCTCAAAGGAGTTAACTGATTAATTCACAGTAATATATATTACAAAACAAAAATGAACTTGTCCCTGATCTCTGAAAAATTACTATATTGTTACTATACATATTACTATATATAATATATTACTGTATATATTGTAACTGATTATAGTATACAGATGTTGTTTTAGAATTGGCTTTCTTCCATCCCTGGGCATTTCTTCCATTGGTTTCTTCCATTCCTCCAAAACTTTGTGAAAACATCTGGAGCAGTGGCTTCCACATTAATTCAGAGACATAATTAATTAAACACAATTCTGATCTGGGAAATCTAGAGACATTATTTAGTCTAGTTAGGTAAGTGGATGATGGTCAAGGATTTGAGGCTATTTATGAGTCTGGGAGTGGTTTCATAGTAGCAAAGCTTAGACCAAGACTAAACAGGAAAGCAAGGGATTCCCAGGGAACTCTGCCATGAGATACTTGGTGCTTTTTTCAAAATTTTTTATAATAATACCTTTTTTATTTTTCAAAAGCCATGCAAAAAATAGTTTTCAACATTCATCTTTGCGAAACCTTGTGTTCCAAATGTTTCTCCCTCCCCTAGACAGCAAGGAGTAAAATATAGGATAAATATTTTCAATTCTTCTAAACACATTTCCACATTTATCAAGCTGCACAACAAAAATCAAATCAAAAGGGGGAAAATGAGAAAGAAGAAAAAAAATAAGGAAACAACAATAACAAAAAAAGATGAAAATACTATGTTGTGACCCACACTCAGTCCCCCACAGTCTTCTTTCCAGATGCAGGTGGCTCTCTCTATCACAAGAATATTGAAATTGGCTTGAATCACCTCATTGTTGAAAAAAGCCAAGTTCATCACAGTTGATCATATAATCTTATTGTTACTGTGTACAATGTGCTTTTGGTTCTACTTACTTCACTTAGCATTGGTTCATGTAAGTCTCTCAGGCCTTTCTGACATCAGCCTCTGATCGTTTCTTATAGAATAATATTCCATTACATTCACGTACCATAGTCTTCAGCTGACCAGTTCCTTGCCGCTACAAACACTTTTGTCAGTGGGTTTTTTTTTTTCCATTTTGTATTGTCTCTGGGATAAAGACACAGTAGAAAAACTGCTGGGTCAAACGGTATGCACAGTTTGATAGCTCTTTGGGCACAGTTCTGAGTGGTTGGATCAGTTCACAACTCTACCAACAACATATTAGTATTATAGTTTTCTCATATTTCACAGCATTTATCATTATCTTTTCCTGTCATCTTAGCTAATCTGAGGGGTATGAAGTGGTACTTCAGAGTCGTCTTAATTTTCATTTTTCTACTCAATAGTGGTTTAGAGCATTTTTTCATATAAGTAGAAATGGCTTTAATTTCTTCATCTATTCATATCCTTTGACCATTTATCAATTGGTCTTATAAATCTGAGTCATCTCTCTATTTATTTTAGAAATGAGGCCTTTATCAGAACACTTGGATGTGAACATTTTCCCCCAGTTTTCTGCTCCCCTTCTAATTCTGCATTGGTTTTGTGTGTACAAAACTTTTTTGATTTAATATAATCAAAATTAATCCATTTTGCATTTCATAATGCTCTGTAGTTATTCTTTGGCCATAAATTCCTTCCTTTTCCACAGATCTGAGAGGTAGACTATGCTTTGTTCTTCTAATTTGCTTATAGTATTATCCTTTATGTCTAAATCATGAACCCATTTTGACTTTATCTTCGTATAAGGTTTAAGTGTTAAGTCAATGCCTAATTTCTGCTATACTATTTTCCAATTTTCCCAGTAATCTCTGTCAAATAGTAAATTCTTATCCCAGAAGCTGGGGTCTTTGTGTTTATCGAACACTAGATTACTTTATTAATTGACTATTGGAGACACTTGCTTCTAAACATATCTTCCCCACATACCTTCCTCTGTAGTGTAGTGACAGCACAACACGTGGATTTGACAAGTTTTGATTTCTCTGTGAAAATAATTAGAATGCTCATTGTGAGGGATAGGCCTTGTCAGCTTCAGCAGAAAATATGTTAACAGGAATCATCATGCAGATAGTATATCGAATCCAGTGTAGTGCAAAAATAAAAACACCACCAAATTTGGAGTCAGATGACTTGGGTTCAAATTATTATTTTCCTCCTAAGGGAAAGCCCCATCTGGGCCTTCCTCTGCATCTTTAAAATAAGAAAACAAGAATGGAAGACTGAAGCCCTTTTAGCTCTGAATTTATTATTCTGTGTGCTTGATTAGTGGAAAAGAGTCATAGGATAAAAAACTGGATGTAAACTTTTTTGGACAGGTTTGTGCTGGAATGGAACCTCTTGGTGATGTATATTATATATAAATGTGCTCAAGACACATCATTCCTTAGAAGAAGCCCAATTTTCTCCTTATCTGATTGCCTCCTAAAGGAGGCACATAATAGGCAAGGACAAAGGTTATTTGCCTAATTCAGGATCTAAGAGTGACAGAAAACCTATTGGAAAGAATATGTCTTAGACATTTAGAACTGTTCAGCAGTTTAAATTTAGAGAAAAGGCCATTAAACCTTATAAAAAGAAAAATGCCAGAGCTGGGAGAGAACTTCGCAGGTCCTAATTTGACTGCTGAGGCTTCCCTTTTCCATATTGTGCATGAGTCTTTGTCCAAATGTGGACACACGTACATATGGACTCACACACACTCTGTGTGCAAACATAAATTAAAAAAAAAAACTGGAAGAAACATAAATTTTCTTTTTCTGAGTTGCTGTTCAAAACTATTGAGGTTTCAATAACAGCTGTTGTTGCTAGAGAGAGGAAAACACTTGGCCCAAGAGTCTGTTTATATGTTTCAGCAGAGAAAGTGATTTTTGTTGCAAGTTCTAAGTGAGACAGAGTCAGAGAATAAGAGAGTGAGATAATTATCTAAATTATGTTCGTGCTATTATCGAAGACGAATATAGTTAAAATGTAATTAAATATGACGGGCTCACAGGATGCAAGCCAAGCTTTGGAATGCTAATTATCAATTGCTATGTCTCCTTAGGGGAGTGAAGCAGAAGCACAAGCGGGGGGTTGGTAAAGGGATAGTTAAGGTAAGATATAGAGTTTAAAATCAGTTTTCTTTCCCTGAGACTGATACCTTCCAGTGTTGAAACCTTCTATTTAGGGACTTTAAACTTGACCCAAGTCTCTCTCAGTACTTTTTTGCTTTAAGAAACTATAATTGGAAGATTGGGAATGATGATACTTGGACCAGCAAGAACTGTGTACTAGTAAATTGAAGTTCAAGACTGACTCACTTGAAGCTGCCCAAGTAAAATGCATTTAAAGATTCTTCCTCTGTCTGAGAGCATAACATACTTAATAATCACTCCCAAACAATTCAAGAAAATTATCAGGTTTCACACTAAGGCTTTACTGGCAGAGATAAAGGAAGGGAGCTCTCTTGAAAGTTATTGAGCAGTAACTACTGGCTGACTACATCATTGTTGATTAGGACTTTCCCCCCTCTCACTCCAGTTCTAGGAAAAGGTATGGTCTATGCCTTAGGCTGAAGAGAGGTAGGAAAGCTGGAGTAAGAAAGGATATATAGAACCCAACATAAAAAACTGTCAACTGCACTATTTCCTAATCCAATGCTGGGAGGTGGGGGGGAAGGGAAAGGAAGAAGTTTGTCCTTCATCCACAGATCATCTTTAGGTATGATTAAAGAGATGAATGTGGTCCTTGGGCAATCACAACAATGTGGCAGACAATAAGAAGAGCATGCTACAAGGGACAGGCGGGCACTGTAGGGTCAGTGTAAGAAGTACACTCATAAAGAATTGTCAGCACTATCTTCAGGGGAGTCTCATTGCTTGTTGAAGACCTTTAATATCTGTCATATCTCAGTGCCACACAACTTAGAAAATGTTCCTCTGTCATTGACTTCAGTTCAGCTGACAGGTGACAGCCTTTATTACTTCCCCCCCTTGGGGAAATCTTTAGAAAAATCATGTCAGCCTCCTTCCTGGTTCTGCTTTCAGAGGCTAAAAATAAATATATTCCCCATATATGCTTCCAGATCCCAGTCCCTGGAGGCCCTTGCTTCTCTATTTCTTGGCCATGAGTTCTGCAAACTGTTCTTTCCAGGCTTTACAATGGCTAATGCAGAGAATTCTATCTGATATTTATTCTGCTAGTAGATTAAATGCTTCTAGAGCTTTTAAAGACCAATCATCTTAAATTAACAGAATCCTGCCAATAACATATAATTCTCCTAGAATATGGCAGAAAACATTTTAGAATAGAAAGGACTGATGTTAAAAGAATTTCTGGGAAAATCCCAGTCAATAGATCATGGTTTATGAACATCTAGAAGAGGAAGTGATTACTGAGAATCAGCATGGCTTCATCAAAAACAAACTTAACTTGCTTTTTTTGACAGATTTATTAAATTAGCAGATCAGAATGACATTTCAAATATACTTTACCTAAAATTTTTTAGAGTTTTTGATATTTCATGTGTTTCACTAAGATAGAAATAGACTAAAAACATATATATGTAATTATATGTGGATTTTAAACTGAGTGCACCAATTCAGAGTCCAAAAAGCTGCTTGCTCACTTTCCTCACTCATTCTACATACCCAGTAATGGTTCATTATCAACTTATAGTAAGATGTCTCCAGTGGAACGCCTCAGAGATCTCTGCTTAGTCCTTTGCCGTTTTGACATTTTTATTAATAAATCATATAAAAGGATAAATGACATGCTTATTAGATTTGCAGATGACAGGAAGGTGAGAAGGATAGCTAACACATTGCATGATAAAATTAAGATCAAAAAGATATTGACAAAACTAGAGCTGAATCTAAGATTTAGATCAGAAGAAACTGAGACATATACAATTCTAACTTTAATTTTTAAAAAAGTCAACTTTACATGCACAGATCAGAAAAGTATGGTTAAGGAGTGTTTTACCTGAAAAATATCTGAGAGTTTTAGTGGATTGGAGAATCAGTACAAGTCAGCAGTGTGATATGGCAGTCTAACAAAGCTAATGTAATTTTGGTCTGCATTAAAAGAGATGACTTCCAGGAACAAAGAGTTGATACTCCATCTGAACTCTAGTCTAGTCAGAGTATCTTTTTCTGGGAACTATATCTTTAAGGAGCCAATGGTAAGTCAGAGAGTATTCAGAGAAGAGCTAGCAGGATGTTGAAGGCCCTGAATCCTTTAATATGAGGATATTTAGCTTAGAAAGACTTGGAAGATATATGAGGGCTGTCTTCAAGTATTTGAAGTAGTGCCACATCAAAGAAGGATTAGATTTCCTTTATTTGACCCAAAGGGCAAAACCAGTAGCAATGGATAAAGTTGCAAAGAAGCAGATTTAGACTTGACACAAAGAAAACTTCCTAATGTTTAGAGCCACTGGAGCATGCAGTGGTCTGCCTCACAAACGTTTTATAAACCAGAAAGTTCTGTATAAATATATAAGCTATCATTTTTGTTGTTGTTATTATTATTATTATTATTATCAACAAGTAGTCAAGTTTTGGGGTGAATATTTCCAATGACAAGAAGTTTATTACTTCTCAGAGTAATCCATTCTTTTTTTGGGGGGGGGAATAGCTACAATGGGAAGAAAGTTCTTTTTCATATTGAATTGAACTCTTTCTATAACTTTCAACCAAGTCCTCCTTTTGGAATTATACAAAGTAAATATATTCACTCTTCTACTTTGAAATGGTTGTAGATAGCTATCATAAGATTCTTTTTCCTTCCATTCCTCTTGCAAGGTCTTTTTTTCGAGTCTAAAAATGGTAACTTCTTTCCACTTTTTTTTAAATGTAACATAATTTCAAATACTTTCACCATCCTGGTCACCATTCTCTAGATGCACTTTAATATACAAACATCCCTCCAAAATAATTCCCAAATTGACCCTACAGAATTATTATGAGGCTTGAATAAGATAGTATTTATCAAATTCTTTACCATGTTGCCTGTAAAGCTCTACTCAGAGAATGTAGGACTTGGAAATGGCTATAGAAATAATCAAGCCCAAATTTCCACTCTGCTCTAAGAAGCCTGAACAAGATCCTGTACTTACACTTCAAGTGATGGGGAGCTTACAGAAAGAATTTCCTTGTTAGGTAAAACAAAAGTCATTAATATTCAAATATAAGTATTATATGAATATGAGGTATTAAGAAAAATTAGACAATAAAAGACTATAGCCATTAATCAAAGTGGCAAGTCCTTGAAAATGCCCCCAAAGTCACTTTACATTTTCCACAAAAGGTTCTATATACTTCCTTATTCTCTAATGAGATCAGCTATCCTTCAAATATCTTCATCATTTCAAACAACAAAAATAATCATTTTTTTATTTTGCTAAAACTAGGATGACTGTGTCATTTTCTACTATATTCTTTATTGGCAAAATATTTCAGTTAAGTCACTTTTTTCTGCACTGACCGGGGAGCATCACCACCATTTATAACATTGGGACCCAAATGAATTTTTCTGTAGAAACAAAACAAATCATAAGTGAATTTTTGATACCACAAATTAGGAAAACCTATACTGTCTGTCTCATATAATTCTATTTTGTGTGTATGTATCGTACTCCTTAATAATACTATAAACTTGAGTGTAGAGAGCAGGGGATAAAAATACAATTTTATCTCTCTTATATCACCTATCATGCACCATCATGCACTATCATGCTGTCATCAAGCACAAAAAAAAAGCACTATGTTCAATTTATCTCAAGGCAATGAGTTAATTCATTTTATTCAGCAACTATTTAATAGATGCTTACTATTTGCAAGAATCAAATCTGTCAGTGACCTTAGAAATAAGAGTTAGAGACAAGATCTGAGATTTCATTGGTTTAAGAAATATCCCAACTGAGGAAACTTTTCTTTACTAATGCCAGTTGGCACCTTCTCTGCAACTTGTCTTCTTAGAGAGGTTTCTGCATCTGTTAGGGATTAAGTGATTATCTCAAGCTCACACAATGAGTATATGTCACATGTGGGACTTGGATCCAGGTCTTCCTGGCCTCAAGGCTGGCTCTTTATTCACTGTGTCCCTCTGCTTCTGGATGACTATGATGATGATGATGATGATGATGTGATATTTTTATGGCACTGTGTCCTCACAACAACCCTGTTTAAGTATCATTTATTTCTATTTTATAGATGACGAAAATAAATCTCAGAAGGGTGAAATAATTGTCTCATGATCATACAACTCATGTCTCTATCCATATTTTCTGAATTCAAATCCAAGAATCTTTCTATACTATCTGTCCAACCCCCTCATTTACAGTAAAAATACTATAACTTTTTCTTAAGTGACTACATCACAGTCACATAGCTACCTGGTAGCAGAAACAAAGTTTCTCAACACCAAGTCCAGAACTTTTTCTACCATACAGTGAAATCATTTGCATTTTGTTTAGTGAATTATGGATGAATTGATAGACCTAGATGTTCTGGGGTCAGGGGGAGGGAGGGGAGAGTAATGTTATGAGAGAAAGATTATAGTACCCTTTTCCCCAAAATCAAAAATTTTTCCTCTTTAGTCCTCAAATTAATTCTAGTTCTATACAAAAGTGATGGAGACTATTTTCTCATCTGAAAGTTTGTTTTTGTTAACTAAATAAACTCCAGGTTTTAAGTGAAGAAGGATATATGTGCCATGCAATTCTTGACAAAGGTATCATGTCAAATGGAACAGCAATAAATCTTAATTTATAATTGCATTTAAGTGTTTGTATAGACTACATTTTAATGGCAGTTTCCAAATATGAAATTCCAACTTGGATAGAACCCTTTGAGTGATTTCAAATATATGCTTCTGATGTGGAGATAACTATCTTAATAACACTTTTTCTCCCTTGAGCAACATTTGAAGTTATTTTGAAGAAGTTCAGGAAAAAGAGAATCTGATTTTGGGGAGAGGGAGAGTTGTTCATTACCCTATATTAACTACTCTTCCATCATACTGACACTTTGGTATTGAGGGTAGTATGTAGTTTTGCTGAAAGTGAAATCATATATTCATCTTTCAGGCTGTGTTGGTGAAAATGAACTCTAATGTGATTATATATTAATGCAGTGTAATAGAAGACTGGTATTAAATTGAGACCTTCTGATCTTATTACTCTAGAAATGTACCTTCCTGTTCAGTGTGCCATACTGTCAACCCCACTTCCCTGAGCAAAAGCAAAAAAGCAAATTTTGCCAAGGTTTATAAAGCTGGACATGATTTTAGGGGACATCTAGTCCAAAATATTCATTTAATAGATGATGAAACTAAGAAAACCAAAAAAGGTAAATGATTTGCACTCAGTTATAAAGACAGTCTGGGATTGGAATCTAGGCATTCTTTGCACTACCCCATATCCCCTGTGGAATATGGAGAGAGGCTGTGTGAAGCAGTAGAAAGAGGACTCTAATGGGAATCAGAAATCTGAGTTCCATTCCCAGATCTTCCACTCACTAGCTATATGACCTTGAGCAAGTCATTTTATCTATTCTTAGTTTGCTCATCTATGTTTAACAGATTATCTCCCTTTATGTCCCTTATAGCATGATGCTAAAAGATTATCTCTCTATTATGTCCCTTTTAGCATGATGCAATTATTACCTTTACTGCCGGATTCTTTTGGGTCTCTTCAATTGGATCTGTCAACAAAGGTCATTTTCTCAGTCCCCACCACCACCACCAGAAAAAATAGGGCTGTTTTTCTTCCCCAATTATGTTGAATTAGCTGAATTCTAGGGCTTCCTTCAACTTTGAAGTTCTTTGTCAAGTCTAATAATGAAATGAACCAAGTGATTGTCACAAGCCTTTTTCATTTATGTCTGTCTGTTAGCTGGCTACAGAGTAGAAAGAAAGAGAAATATTCCATGATCATTTCAGTTAGTATATTTTTCAGTATTTACAGGTTCTCAAAGGAATTTGGGGGCGGGGGGCAAAAGTTCAAGAACAAGGTTGTTCATTGCAATAGAAATGAGCCTCACAGACTTTCTCTGACACCATATGGATGGAAAGTGGCCATTGGTTGATATGGTTCTATTGATGTATATATTTGAATTCCATATGGCTCTGTTAGTTTCATTCTGTCTCATGTCCACGGGTATTGGTTACATAGAAAACCAAGCAGAGGTCCATGAAACACATACCCTATGGATAATGAAATATCATCATCTTATATATGAATAAGAGAAATTTTGTTAGGATGATGTTCTGTGTTCAGAACTATGGATTTCACACTTAGGGTCCTGCTAACCATAATGATCTTCAGGGAATCAGTATCCAGGTAGTAGTGACTTAATCTTAAGGGATGTTTATAGTGAAAGGTGAAACAGCTGGAACTTAAATAAGGGATCCCCTCATGAATAAATGTATTGTCTCTTGTAGCATTATTTTATAATCAGTCAGTTATAGGAAACAGGTTCCCAACAGCTGACGTTTCTACCTTCAAGACAGAGAAAGTCTGTAGCAACCATAAACCCTTTCCTTTCTTTTCCTTTTCTTTTTTTGCAAAGCTTTTTATTTTCAAAATGCATGCATAGATAATTTTCAACATTCACGCTTGCAAAATCTTGTGTTCCAAGTTTTTTCTTTCTCCCAATATCTTCCCTAGATAGCAAGTAATCGAATATATGTTAAACATGTGTAATTCTTCTATACATATTTCCACAATTATCATGCTGCACAAGAAAAATCAGATCAAAAAGGAAAAAAAATGAGAAAGAAAACAAAATACAAGCAAACAAAAACAAAAATGGCAAAAATATTATTTTGTGATCCACACTCAGCCCCCACAGTCCTCTCTCTGGGTACAGATGGCTCTCTCCATCACAAGACCATTGGAATTGGCCTGAATCACTTCAGTGTTAAAAAGAGCCATGTCTATCCAAATTAATCATCATGTAATCTTGTTGTTGCTGTGTACAATGTTCTGTTGGTTCTACTCACTTCACTTAGCATCAGTTTGTGTAAGTCTCTCCAGACCCCTCTAAAATCATCCTGCTGATCATTTCTTATAGAACAAAAATATTCCATTTCATTCATATACTTAACTTATTCAGCCATTCCCCAACTGATGGATATTCATTCAGTTTCTAGTCCCTTGTCACTACAAAAAGGATTTCTACAAACATTTTTGCACACATAGGTCCTTTTCCCTTTTTTATGATCTCTTTAGGATACAGACCCAATAGAGACACTGCTAGATCAAAGGGTATGGACAATTTGATAGCCCTTTGAAACCCTTTCCTTTTCCAAGAGAAAAATGTTATCAGTCATATAGATGTGGGGACCACCCTTTATTCCAACATACGCCAATGAGAAGCTAGCTGTGGAGTCAGAAGTAATGAAGAATGTGAGGAAGATATTTGCTTAGAATTCACCCTTAGGATTTTAAGCAGATGGTCAATTCAACCCTCTAACATCTTATATTACTGTCTTTAAAATGTTACTCTCATCTTAAAGGAGGGAAAGGGACCCACATGGGCAAAAATGTTTGTGGCAGCCTTTTTGTAGTGGCAAGAATGGATGCCCATCGGTTGGAGAATGGTTGAATAAGTTGTGGTATATGGATATTATGGACTATTGTTGCAATATAAGAAACAATCAGCAGGATGATTTCAGAGAGGTCTGGAGAGACTTACATGAACTGATACTAAGTGAAATGAGCAGAAGTAGGAGATCATTGTACAAGGTAACAAGATTATACGATGATCAATTCTGATGAACTTGGCTCTTTTCAACAATGAGATGATTCAGATTAGGTCCAATGATCTTGTGATGAAGAGAGCCATCCACACCCAGAGAGAGGACTGTGTGAACTGAGTGTGGATCACAACATTGCATTTTTACTCTTTTTGTTGTTGTTTGCTTACATTTTATTTTCTTTCCTTTTTGATTTGATTTTTCTTGTGCAGTAAGATAATTGTATAAATATGTATGTATATATTGGATGTAACATTTTATCATGTTTAAAATATATTGGATTACTTGCTATCTAGGAGAAAGAATGGAAGGGGGGGAATTGGAACACAAGGTTTTGCAAGGGTTAATGTTGAAAAAATTATCCATGCATATCTTTTGAAAATTAAAAAAAAACTTTAATAAAATTTTTTTTAGTTTTCACTGACCCCCTAGAAATTCTTGAATCCTCAGAGAGTGTTGGGAAGGGAGGCAGCAAAAAAAGCAAATGTTTGTTTTTTCTAATCCAATGAGAAGAGCATCTTGGTTCCTGGAGAAATTCTTAGGTACTGTGATTGCCATATTTTGCTTGAAATCTTTGTTTAATGTCCATGTGATACGTCAATCTTAGAGACAGTTTCCTAGATGGCAGTGAATAAATTACAGCCCCACAAGGGCAGGGCCTCCTTCTCCCCTTCCTCTTCCCTGACTCACAGCTCTTCAGGAATCTGGCTCAGCACTTTCCTGCTTCAAGAACTCTTTCCTATCTATCCTTCACCTTAACTCTAACTCTTCTCTTTAGTTTGTGCATCCTTAGCACCCAAGATGAGCCGTTTTTATTTATGTTCACTTATAAATTGTTTTGTAAGACTTTACCTGTATCTTGTAGGCTTCCTGAATAGGGAAACCATATTTAGATCAGCAGCTGCCATGGCTAAAAAATGTCTTTACCCCTCTTTTTGTATATTTCCATGATTCCCAGTCCAGAGATGCTCAAAAGTAGTGGTGTTAAGTTTCAGTCTGGTTAACCTGGCATATCTCTGTGCTTTCTTTCACAGATCCTGGCAATCAATAACTTTTGACAAACAGCCTGCATCCTTCATCCGAATAGTTGGAACACACAACACAGCAAATGAGGTAAGACTCTCCCTTCATGAAGATGCTGTGTTATTTCTTCATATGAAGTATATGGCTGTTCTATTAAGAGCCTGTTGTATTGATTGTTTATTGTAGAAGGAAGTTCTGTATTACAACACAATGAGAATATCATTTGGTATTATTTCTAAGTGTCTTCCCTGGCACAGGAAAATTAGTCTTTATTACTTATTCCTGATTCCTTCTCTTTTGTTCTCTGATTCCTCTCTCATAACAGTTGGGAAGGACCTTGAGAAAACATGAATAAATGAAAAATAGGGCTTATTGCATAACTGGCATTATGCTAAAGCAGTGGGATACTCCTTGCCCTCAAGAAACTTGATAAGAAAAGAACTGATGACACAGAGGAATGTTAACCAGAGGAAATGTGTTTTGGTCTTAGAAGTCACAGGGATGGTGATTGGAATAGCATAGTCAATTAACAAATCTTTAGCAGATCCAATAGTAATATTGATTCACATTCCCAAAACAAGAGGCAACAGGAAGAGGTATGCCTGTAGTGGCAGGGCTAATTGGCAGAAAGATGATAGAATACAGGCTGTTAAGTAGAGGACTACCTTGACATAGTGGGGTCACATTAGCCATCTATCCACTTGGTTCTGAACAAAAGTATATTCGGTTCTTTCTAGGAAGACTTACAGGTTTGAGAGCTTTATTGATATTTATATACCCATAGTTGTATTCCACAGTTAAAAAGTTGTTAAACTTTTTTATGTGATGGACTACTTTGACAATCTGATGAAGTCTGTGAGGACTCCTCAGAATAGTCTACAAATATATAAAATAAAATAGAATTATAAAAGAATCTAATTATGTTGAAGTACAGTTATTAAAATGCTGTGTCATATATGAGAATGGATCTTTGATTTAAAGAAACTTCAACTGCAAAGGTGATTTAGCCATTCATGCTTTGATTGTATCCTTACCAAAGGGGAGGAGGAGTATCTGATTGAGTCTAGGCAGTATTCATGTTCTCACTGGAAAACCACCTACTTCCAAGCATCTTTCACTTTCTCTAGTACTCTGTGGAACCCCTTAGTTCCTCAAAGAATCAGAGTCCTTTTTAGGTAGTAGTATAGGACAAAAAAACCAATCCAAGTGGAAATATTATAAATGTATATTTCCCTAATGACTGAATGAGTAATTAAGGGATGGGCCCTGTTGGTTTACAGTTTGTGGTGGCATATCCACTTCCAAATGGGGGCAATGAGATGGCACAGTGGGTGGAGTGCTAGGCTTGGAGTCAGGAAGATCATCTTCCTGAATTCAAATCTGGCCTTAGATACTTAGCATCTGTGCCAAGTCACTTCACACTGTTTTCCTTAATTTCTTCATCTGTATAATGTGCTGGAGAAAGAAATAACAAACTAGTCCAGTAACTTTGTCAGAAGACTCCCCAAAAGATCTATAAGAGACATGACTGAGAACTGACTAAACAGATATATCCTAGGCTCATATGAGAAGAGCAAAAATAAGGAATTTGCTGTGGGTCTCTATTTTTCTTTGAAAATGAAAGAATTACATGTGGAAACTGTCCCTGGGCAGGTTAACAGGATTGGTTTCCTCGGCATAAAGGGGTAATCAGGAAAGGCATGTCATAAGAAAATGTATAAGATTTATCTGTTTACATTCCTACATGGGAGGATGACACTTGTAACTCACAAGAACTTTCTCATTATTATGGCAGTTAGAAGGAATATATATAGACAGAGGATACAAGTGTGAGTTGAATATGAAGGGATAATATTTTAAAAAAATAAATTAAGGGGATAGATAGGAATGTACTAGAAGAAAGGAAAATGGAGAGGTAAAATGGCATGAATTATCTGTGATAAAAGAAGCAAAAAAATTACCTTTACATTGGGGGAATAGGCAAAAGAAAGTGGGAATAAGTGAACCTTACTCTCATCAGAATTGGCTCAAAAGAGAAAATAACACATATATCCAATATGACTATAGAAATCTATCTTACCCTTCAGGAGAGTAGCAAGGGAAGGGGATGCTAGAAAAGAGGACATATTGGGGGAGGGAGGGTGGTTAGAAGCAGAGCACTTGAGGGAGGGACAGGATGAAAAGAAAAAGAGAATAGAATTTACAGGGGGAAATCCAGTTAATAGTAGTAATTGTAAACAGAATTTTGAAGTACATTTCTCTAATGAAAGCCTCATTTCTCAAATGTATAGGGAACGGAGTCAAATTTATAAAAGATAAGAGCTATTTCCCAATTGATAAATGATCAAAAGATATGAACTATGCCTAATGGGCTGTAATTATGCATATTCTTTGACCAATACCACTACTAGGCATAAATCCCAAAAGAGATTTAAAAGAAAAAAAAAAGGATCTACATGGACAAAAATATTTATAGCAACTCTTTTCCCTGGGCAAAGAATTGGAAATTGAGGGGATGCCATCAATTGGGGAATGTCTGAATAAACTGATTTATTGTGATTTGAGGATTTTTTTGGGGGAGAAATTGATGTCTTTCTTTGTAACATGACTTTTATGGAAATGTTTTACATAACTTCACATGTGTATTCTCATGGAGGAGGGTGGGGAGGAGAGGAGAGAATCTGGAACTCAAAAGTTTTTAAAAAACATGTAAAAAAATTTGTTTTACATGTAACTTGGGAAAATAAAATATTAAATAAAAGAATACACATGTCAAATATTGATGTGGTTAGGTGGGGTCAGGTACTAGAAATAAGGGGAGGAAGACCTCTTTGATCATAGACGTCATATTTTAAAGCTGGGAAAAAAGACTCTAAATATCACCTAGTCCACACCTCTATACACTTGAGGAAAATGGAGTTTACAATGAAGAAATTTGCTGCCCCTCCTCACCCAAATATACACCTCAAGCTGCTTAAAATCGAAACCACATACAAAATAAGGCATGCCAGAGTCTGGTAGCATTCTGAGAGGCATCTGGTTCAGGTTTTGCCCTTTTTCTTCAGGGTAAGATAGCAAGTAGAACAAAAGCTCCTGTGCAATAAATTGTCATTCTGCACTGCTAGTGACACTGTCACTGTTAGGCAAACCAAAGGTGATAGTTGTGCACTCATTGTAGGTGTTGGGATGAAAACAAGAAACTGGAAAAAGGAATCAAGTAAGTAAAGTTTTTGAGATATTTTTAAGACTTAACATCATTTATCAATTTGTCATACTAGTTTCTCACGATGAAGTCCTCTAAGTTGAGAGTTCAGAATCTTTCTACCTCTGGGTAATCTTTTCCAAAGAACATCCAGGAAGTATGTCTTTTGTCTCCTTGGATTCAGCTCTTTCTAGACATTGCATAACTAATCTGACCATTTGATTATTAATTGGTCAAGTGAAAACAACCTTAAACCACATAACAAATAACAATTTCATTAGTCAAGATCCACAAATGAGTTGGGAAATGATTTTCAACCCAAACACTTTCTTCAGAGTAGAAAAAGAAATGTAATCTTATTTGTTAAATTTTCTTATGCAATCAGCAAGCACATTCTTAGGATGTACATTAGGAGCTGGAACATCACTTTGAAAGAATGGATACAGTCTGTGCCCTCGAATGGTTTAAAATCCAATAGGACAGAAAAGACAACAAAAAAATTGTATGTCTAAACATTATGATAACCAAAAACACGTTGAGAGTAGAGAAATAGATACTAAGTTGATGGATTGGAGAGTAGTTGTGGCTAACAAGAAAATTGTTTCTGGAGTAGAAATCTTTGGTATAAAGTTTAGAGGAGAGGGGCAGCTAAGTGGTGCAGTGGATAGAGTACCAGCCCTGAAGTCAGAAGGACCTGAGTTCAAATCTGATCTCAGACACTTAACATTCCCTAGCTGTGTGACCCTGGGCAAGTCACTTAACCCCCATTGCCTCAGCAAAAAGTAAAAAAAAAAAAAAAAAAGTTTAGAGGAGAGAAAGGATGTAGTGAAGAAGAAGAAAAAAATGGTTCTTTACTATGTTAAGGAAAAACCTTGGAGAAGGTTTGAGAAACTATAAAGTAGAGATTACAAAAAAAAAACCCAGATTATCAAGAATCTATGTATAACCAGGATGTACAGAGTCTTTAGACAGAGAAAAGCAGGACAAACATGTAGCATCCATGAAAATAATATGAAGGCCTCCACGATCTTCCTCCTAATGCTCTTGGTATTAAAATGCTGTGGATTCACGGGTGACAAATTGGAAGGGAGAAATCTCTCCATGGAGTGTGTAGCATCCCTGCCTCCCCTTGGAAGCCCCTCACATCTGGCTGATTTATTGTGGGTCATTAAGCATAGCAGAGGAAGGCCAGAGGGATCCTCATCAGTATGTAGTTGTGTATATAAATTAAAGCAACCTGAGCTTTGGCATTTGATTCTTGAAAAAATATACCTACATCCTTTAGTGGATGCAGAGTGTGGATTATGGCATGGATTGTCAGGTAGGGTTAATGTGTTAAGTTTTGGTGAGCTGATTTTTTATGTTGCTGCTGTTTACTTGTCTGGTTTTTTTTTTATCTTGATGAGTAAGAAAGCAAGGAGTTCATTATGAAATGAATATGACAAAAAGGACATTAGTAAAATTTTAAAAGAAAAAAAATTGCTTCAGATTCCCTGTCTCCATTTTTGTCTGCTGAATCAGTGAAAGAGGACACTGTGGCTGTTTTAGACAGTTACATTCAGTATAATATCTCATTCTGGAAGTTGACTTTTTGTTAACCAATTATAGCTTTGAAAATTTTATGAAAATTTATGATGACTGTACTCCAGGCCTAGTGCTTGTTGCCCATTTGCTCATAGGCTCAGTAGAAATAGATATTTGTATGAATCAACTCAGTAGTTACCTTCACCCTGAGCAAGATCATTGTTTTCTCCAAATCCCACCTTCTCTAAGCTGAGGAAGGACCCGGGACCTGTGAATGTAGGAAAAAATACACCGGGAGAAGCATTTGTGAGTTGGGCAGCTAGCTAGGTGGCGCCATAGTGCACAGAGTATCAGGCTTGGAGTTGAGAAGACTCATCTTTTTGATGACCTCAGACACTGACTAGCTGTGTGACCCTGGCCAAGTCATTTCACCTTATTTGTCTTGGTTTCCTCATCTTTAAAATGAGCTGGAGAAAAAAAGGGCAACCCACTCCAGATCTTTGACAGGAAAACTGCACATAGTATCACAGAGTCGGACCCGACTGAGCAAACAGAATTTGTGAGTTAAAAAGGTTGTTTTTGAAATTAGAATTTTTTTTATTAAGGCTTTTTATTTGCAAAACATATGTATGGGTAATTCTTCAACATTAACCCTTACAAAGCTTTCTGTTACAAATTTTCCCCCCCTACTCCCCACCCCTCCCCTAGATGGCAGGAAGTCCACTACATGTTAATTATGTTAAAATACTTGACAAATCGAATAGATGTATACATATTTCCACACTTATTGTTGTGCAAGAAAAATCGTATCTACAAGAAAGAAAAATCAGAGAAAGAAAACACAATCCAAGCAAACATCAATAGAGAGCATGAAAATGTTATGTTGTGGACCATATGAAATTAGAATTTAAAGTGTCCGCAAGAAATGAACTGTGTAAAATGGGACCATTCTGATTGATTGATTGCTTATTAAGAGACCATAGTCTTATAAAGTCAGAGGGCACATCATTTGGTAAATGGGGGAGTGGGGAATCTCAGCATACTGTGATACTCCAATTGTCACTGGTGAGGAACTTTCCTTGACTTCCAGGCATTTTTGGATCTATAGCATAGTAAAGGATGGGACAGAACTGCCTCCCAGGAGAGAAAATGCCAGTGATTCTGCCTTGTTGAAAGGGTCTTCTTTGTCTCTCCATGGTCTGACCACAACCACAAAGTTTAAAATGTGTCTGCTGTATGCTAATTTTTCAATTTTCCTTAAAATATAGGCAAGACCTTAGGCAACTGAAGCTTTGTCAACCTTTGAGATTCAGATTTCTTGATCATCTGTCCTGGCATACTCCTGATTTCCTGTAGCATTTGTCCTTGTCCTTTGGGAAGTCTGTGTCTGCTTCTGGCATCTGCCTCTCATCTTCCCTTTGTGAATGCTGAGGCAATGGATTAATTTAAGTTTTTTTAAAGATGCTTATCACTTCTGTCAATAAATCTCCCTGATGCTCTTATACTTCATTCAGTGACCTCCTGTTCCTTGTGTACTTAGTCACATCCTTATTGTTTATCTTAACTTCTTAGGAAATTTTCTTTTTCTCTCCCTCCTGTGTTTATTCCTCTTATCATTCACTCCTCACTTTGCCAGATAATCCCTTGTGCTTGATGTCACTCTTAAGTCTCTCTCCTTCATCCTTAATTCTTTTTTGCATCACATTCCTTACATGTTTGCAGTATTATCACCTCAAGCAATAAGTGAAAGGATATTTCTTTCTCTTTTGCTTATCACTAGATGTCAGCACTTATAGCTTTCTTTGATCCTTATACTTCTATTGTTTTAGTTTATTTGATTTCTCCCCAGTGTCTACTGCCAGAAGACACTGGGGAGATTTTAGATTTCTTTAGATTTCTTCACAAAAATCATCTTGTTGTGGCCTCAGATACCAGTTTTATTTTGTGGTCATTCCATTTTCACTGTTCAGCTGTCTCTGTTTCTCATTAGTTCTTCTGTGCCTTTCAGATGACTAGAATCACTCTTTCTAATTCTTCCTTGTTTTCAGTGAGCTAGAAGCCATATCTTATTGACATATCCATAAATATGAGGAAATTATTTCTCCAGGATATTTAAATACATTGAGCACACTCATGGTGCCCAAATGTTACTCTGATCCTGATGTGACTTCCTTCACAAACTTCTTTATATCTATCTCTTGAATACTTATGTATTATTTATTATCTTTGACATAGCCATGAAAATAAGCAAATTTTCAGGTCATTAAATCAGGCAAGACTAAAGGAAACAATGCCTAAGGGTCCTTTGGATAAGTAGTAGTTAGTGAGATTAAGAAAAATTGTAGTGATGCTGTCTTTCCTTTCTCTAGACATTTATTTTTCATAAAACTTATATTCCTGTCCCCAAAGACTTACACAAAAGTTTTTGCTATAACATAAATTACAGGAGGTGTTGAACCTCACAGGCAGCAAGCCGACAGTGTTTCATCTTACTGACTTCAGGCAAGCAGAGTGATGTGTTCTCACTGAGAAGCCTGCAGTATAAAATGTAGTTTCTAAAATTCCATAGCATAGTGGGAAAAGCATTGGCCTAAGACTCAGAGGACCTGTGTGCTTGTTGCCAGCTTTGCCCCGGCCAGCTGGATGACCCTGAGCTAGTCATCTCTCCTTATCCTTCAGTTAAGTTTCTCTACAAAATGAAAGGGTGAGGAATTAGATTCTCTGTAAGGTCTCTTCCAGTTTTAACCTATTAATCTAGGAAAAATAAAAGTTGGGTGTTTTTTGTTTTTGTTATTTTGTTTTGTGTTTTTTTGTAAATGGGGGCGTGGTTAATCTCAGCATACTGTGATACCAAAACTCCAATTGCTAAATTGGAGCCACCACTGGCTGAAACAACTTGTTCCAAATTATTTGCAAATCAAATATTAAGATGGAATTGACCTTACAAAGAGGTATGAGATACAGTCTCTGACTTAAGAGCTGAGCTTGTTGGGCTGATAAAGACAAACATGTTGAAAAGCTAACTAAAAGTCCAAGGAGATATATTTAAAATGACAAATGGCTGATACAGACAGTAAATAATCTTGGAGATTAGAAGAGGATAACATCCCTATGTGAACTAAAGGTGTTGAAGAATTCTTTATGAAGGTTATGGGGTTTGAACTGATCTTAAAGAATCCTACAGTTTCAGTGTGGGAAGGAAGCTCCTCAGGTATCTAGTCCATCTCTGTGAACAGGAATCCCCTCCACAGTGTCCCTGATCATCCATCCTCCTTTTGAAGCACTCCATTGAGAAAACCAGCTGCCCATTCTTACTAGAGTCCATTTCATTTAGTACAGGTCCATTTGTGAAGAAGTCATTTTCTTACCTCAAACCAAAATCATCATCTTTACAGTATCTGTCTCTGTATCAGTTCTGGTCTCTGGCACAAAACAAAAAGAATCTAATCCCTTTTCTACATGACAGCCCCATAAATACTTAAAGACAATCTTCTTAAGTCTTTTCTTCTCCAGGGTATACATCCACAGCTCCTTTAGCCATACCCTATATAGTGTGATGACTAATCTCCTGACTACCCAGCTTCATGTTATTGGTGCTCTCTCTAAATTAAAACATAGCTGATTGTATGTAACTTTATTATTTTTAAATGGAGAGGATTGGCACTGGCCTCTTGAGGTTTAGTGAAGATAAATAAGATTATAGTGATAAAGTATCTTTGTGTCAATAGAGATAGAAGATTGTATGGAATGTGTTATCAATATTGCTAATTAGAAGGTACCAATATGCAAACTTTTTTTGATCACAAAGAAAACTATAGCCTATCCGGGTTTGTATAAGCCAGGCATCAATGGAGCAGAAAGCTTACAAGAGGCTGCCTGAGCCACTCTCCAGGACCATTCATCCCTGAGCCTATAGCCTTGCAGAAATTATTTACCAGACTTTTGACAGTCCAATGAGTAACTTTGCACTCCTGTTTTCATCTGAGTTCCTATGGAAACATGTTATTCTAGTGAAAATAGGAAAGTAGATTTTTAATAAATAAACAAATATCCTTTATGTGGATAAACATTTTCCAAATGTCTCGCCCCAAGTTCTGTCAAGCTGCTTCTTGTTTCCCTAAGGTTTGCCTCTTTATAGCTGCTTCTGGAAGTGGTCTGTGCCCCAGAAGATACCTTTACAAGGCAGTCATTCTGGATTCACAAGTTCCAGGTCATCTTTATCCTCATTCCCATCCTCATCCTCAGCATTGTTAGAGTCCTTGAGGAAATATCCCTGACATGCAAAGAGTTCTTAGTCTGATGAAAGACATGGTCCAGATCATCAATATGATAAAAATACAGGAATGCAAAGAAGAAACTCACATCATCTATATAGTCATTGAGAAGCAGCCATGTCGCGTGCAGGGAAAATAAATAAGTTGTTTGAGCAGAGCAGAAGAGTGGAGAATGAGACTATCTAAGGCAGACAGCCTTGCAGATAATGAAGAGTTCTAATTTGATATGTATAGTAATTAGGAACAATTATAGGCTTCTGATGGAAGAAGTGATGTGATTGAAATGGCACTTGGAAGATACTTCTTGTTCCTAGACAGAGTGAAATTTATATGAGGAAAGGAAGCAGGCTAAACATGAACCAGGAGTGAGACCTACATGCATCTAAACATATAGATGAAGATTTGAACCAATGGCTGTAAAAATCAAAACAAGAAATATAGCAGAGGGAACACTTGAATGGTGATTTGTCTAGCAGAGAAGAGGAAATTGGAGAAGATACCAATTATTTGGTATATTTGGTATATTTTGAATATAAATACGCAGAAGAATTACAAGGCTGTTGTTAGTAATAGAGGAGTTAAGAAGGCATAAGGATAATGAGTTCAGTCTTAGAACTGCCTTATTTTAAATATAGTCAAGATAGTCAAGTGGAGATACTTTCTACTAAGACTGAAATATTTGTTCTCTTAAAAAAATCATACTTATAATGGAAAAATTTGGAAACAATGAGCTGAATGATTAGAGAATGACTGAACAAATTATAGTAGGAGATTTTATTATTTCATGAAGGACAAATATGAAGAATTCAAAGAAAAATTTAAAAAACCAGTGTGAAATGAAGTAGAATAAACAAAATAAAACCAAAAGAACGAGATATTGAAGTTCTGCAACCATACAAGTAAAGACAAGTATCCAAAACATTAAAATTTTAAAAATAATAAGATAACCTTAGTACTAACTTAAAATACATATCCATCTCATCTTTTAACAAACAGAAAACTACTGTATAAGATTGCACACGCTATCCATTGCAATTATACTTTTATCCTGTTTTATGGAACTATTTGAAGGATCATACATTGTTGTTTAGGTTTGCTAAAGTCATTAAGGAAGTACCATTGTATCGCGTTCCTTGTAATAAGATGGAGAGGATGCTAACATGCTCTATATCAATAATAATTGAAACCATGAGACTATATAAGTTGTAGGGAGTGAGAATAACAGGGAATGGTGATGAGAATAGGGAAACCAAGCATTGTGCCCTGGAAAATACAACAATGAAATGGGGAGGCCAGATTCAATGACCTTTAGGTTTTTTCTTCAGACTGAAAAAATTCTAGTATTCTGTGATTCCCAGAGGAAAAACAAAGAGAATACAATGTCTTCCTTTTCAAAACCCCCTAGAAAAAGCAGACTCTGATTACCTCGCCATTTCCTTTCCTCTCACTTCTCAAATTGTTCTCTGCAAAGTTACGGGTGACCTACTTAATATTTGCCAAATCCAATGAGTTTTTCTCATTCCTTGTCCTTTTTGACATCTATATAGAACATTGCATTGTTTAATCTTATGTCTCTAGTAATCTGATAATTTCCAAAGTAGCTTCTTCTTTCTGAGTTTCTAATATACTCCTCTTTCTCATTTTTTTCCTTATCAGCTACTTCTTTTGAGTCTTTTGTTGAATCACCAGTTGTAAATGTGCTCACTAAAGCACGTGTATGTCAAGTTTCTGTCACTCTTGGTGACTCCTCAACTCTATTATCACCTCTCTCCAGATAACTCCCAAATCTGTCTGTCCAGCTCTCATCTCTCCTGAGTTCTAATCCATTATCCTGCATGACCAAACTGCCTGTTGAACATTTCACACTAAGTTTTACACAAGCATCTCCAAATCAGGATGTTTATGTTATCTTCCCCCTCAACAAATTCACCATCTTTCCCATTTCACAACCTTAATGTCATCTTCAACATCTCAACCCACATTTCCATTTAATTGCCATTTAGAATCTATTCTCCTTCCACAACACTGGTCTCATTTTCTCCTTCTCTCTGCTCCCATAACCACCATTCTAGTTTGCATCATCATCAACCTCTTGCTAGGATTTTTCATTGGTTTCCTAATTGGTCCCCCTTCCTCAAATCTCTATCCAGTTCTTCAATCCACAGAGGTCTCCACGTGATATTGTTAAAACACAGTCTGATTGTGTCAGTCCCTTACTTAGAAAGCTGCAGTGGCTCCTTAAGAGGCCCCATGATGAAATATAAATTCATGTGTTTGTTAAAGCCTTTCACAACTTGACTACAGTATACCTTCCTGGACTCATTACAAAATTACTTCCTTTCAAACACTCTTCAGACTGCCAAATTGGCCTTTTTGCAGATTTCTTTTTGGATCACTGAAGGAAAAGAAAGACTCTGAAGAAGCCAGCACATAAAGTAGCTGGCACCTCAGTCATGCCCTTTCCCCTAGCTTACTCCACTGAGACTGAGGAATTTTTCCTTGGAACTCAAAGTTCCATTGAAATAATTGCCTTTGAATAATCAGTATGCTTTATGACCCTGAAGAAGACAACCCAAAATCCTGAATGCCAGAGCTTTCACTATGAGAAGGGGACCAACTTCCCAATTAATCACCAAAGGGTGAACAAAATAAGATAGGTACAGGAGCGCTGAGAGTGACAGCACTCCTTCAACCACTGGCTCTGCTTCCAGCCCAGCCTTATGCTCCTTATGCCCCAGCCCCTATAGAGAAGGGGACAGCCATCCCCCCCCCAAGAAACACAAAAATCAGGCACACCACCCTGGGGCAGCCCCTCCTGTGGGCTCTGCAGACGCAGTTACTGAAAACTCAGGAAAGAGTTCTTATCACCAAAGTCTGCAGCACTAGTTCAAGAAAAGAAACTGATATCATTTTGTCAATGGAAATTACATGAAAGAAGAGGCATTGCCATCTGCTTTGCTCCTGCACTCTAAGGACCTTGGGACTTTTCCATCTGACTTTCATCAGAAATCTCCATCTGTATTGTCCCCCCTATTAGAACAGGAGTTCCTGAAGAGCAGGGGCTGTCTCCCTTTTCCATTTGTGTCTCAGGTGCTAAGCATTTGGTAAGCACTTAATGCTTTTATTCATACGTGCATGCATTCCTCACACATTGTCTTCCACATTCTGCCTTTGTGCCTCTGCATTGGCAACGCCTGTGATATTCTGCACCATCTATGTTATGCTGTTTCCCTTGATAGAATGTAAACTCCTGAAAAGCAACAGATATACAGCCTTTTTTGTCCTTCTATCCTTAGGGCATAGCATATTATCTGGCACAGATGAATACTTAATAAATAATTGTTGATTGATTTAGTTGAGGTGAGAGTGGTCAAGAGAAGACTAGAAAGAAGGGAAACGCCACTGGTTTGGCTGGGTTTTGGGAGAGACTACTGTCAAGGCTATCCTGTCTAAATTGTAAAAAGAAAAGAATATAATGAAAAAAGCAATATGACATCATACTACTACCCCCAAAAAAGTATATTTTTATGACCCTCTTTATGCTTGAGCATCAATATACTATGGAAGATTTATTGGAAAATGAGTACTTGACTAGACACACAAAAAAGAGGAAAATGACATAACATTGACTACAAATCAATTTCAAATATTCAGCAATGCATCCACTTGGTGTTGGAACATTGCCATAACTATTAATTGTATAGCAAGGGACTATGGAAATAGTACCTGCTTCAGGTAAACATGCTGGAGCTGTCCTGATCTGTGTGATAAATTGGAGTATCCAGCTTATGCTAATAACTCAAATGCTGTCTTACTGCTGAGCCTTGCAGTTAGAAGAGTCAGGCTTGAAATGTACATGCTCTCAATGTAGCAGGCTGCTTCTTCCAGATTGAACAAACACAAATAGCTGAATCTCCAGATGCACACACACAAAAAAAATCTTGCTGGTTAAGGTAAAGAAATGTCCAATGCAGTTTTATGTAAAATAGAAAGGGATTGGTTGGAGGTATTAACTGGGTTCTCTTGATCTGTCCAGGGAAAAGGATAGAGATAATTAATCCACTTTTGTCTCCTGGACAGGGTTCAGGCAATTAGATCTTTTATATTTGCTTGCTCTTTTCTATTTGAAAAAACAGTCAAGAAAAGGCTGACAGAATCCTAGCACATGAGTCTGGATTATGTGTGCATGAAAGTAGCTTGAACATAATTTTTCTCCTTGCTGCTTGGGCAGCAACTGTGCAAATGAAACATTATCTGAGATGATGCATGGGATCTCTTTTCTCAGGGCTTTTTCATCAGTGGTACTCTGGGAAATCATGTATCATAGCTTACCAGCCTATTTAGGGAAGTCAAATGTAAAAGTAGAAATATTTTTAGACACAAGAAATGTGAAATTAAATTAACAGATATTTTAAGTACCTATTATGTGCAAAGCATTGTGCTAGAGACAGGGGAAATTACATTTAGTTGAGACATGATCTCTCCTCTCCTAGAGTTTATAATCCAGGGAGGGGCTATGACGTGTGTATGGTGACTCTAGTAATACATAGGGACATTAGAGAAGGTACAAGATAATTTGTGGAACAAATCATGAATAACATTAGAAATTTAGGGGATTGGGTGAGTTGAAGAGGAAGAAGTAAGATTTTTTAAAAAGCTCATGGAAAAGGTGACATTTAAATTGAATCTTTAAGGATGGATAAGAATTCAAGCAAAGACAAGGAGAAAAAGTAACTCAAGTGTAGAGAGTAGTATGAGCAGAGGCATAGACACAGAAAGCATATTTTGAGGGACAGAGGATGATAACATAAGATAGGGGAAGGGAACAAGCATTGATTAAACACCTGCTTTGTGCTAGACTCTGGACTAAGCACTTCACAGTGACCTCATTCCATCCTCAAAACAACCATGGAAAGTAGGTACTATTGTTATCTCCCATTTTACAGTTAAGGAAACCAAAATAGACAGCAGTTAAGTGCTTTGCCCAAGGTAACACAGTAAGTATCTGAGCCTGGGTTTAACTTAGGTTTTCCTGATTCTAGATCCAGCTCTCTATCCACTGCACCCACCAAAACTCCTTCAGTTCAGTGTTAGAAAGGTAGGTAAGTGTCATAGTAAAGATCCTTGAAAGCTAAGCAAAGTAGTTTGAATTTCATTCAGTAGGCATTGAGGAGCACTATTGAAGATAAGTGAGCAGAGTAGTAATAAGACTCAGTCTTCCAAAAGACTAATCTGATATCAGTGGGAAAGATAAATTGGAGAAGGGCAGAGATTAGAGAAATATGTGTTAGGCTATTGCAGTCACCTGTGAGATAAAAAAATAAGGATTTATTCTAGCAGAAGAAGAACAGTGAGACTTAGAAGAAGAGGATGCATGGTATTGTGGAAGGTAGAAGGAATAAGATTAGATATGAGAAGTGAGGGAGATGAAAGAATAGAAAAGATAACAGCAAAGATTTTAACATGAGATATAGCAAAGTCTGAATGAGGGGTTTTATTTTGGCTTAAAGACAATGAGCTTAGTTTTAAACAAGTTGATTTTGAAGGTTTAAAGAGATATCAAGATGTAAGTACGTTAGCTTTCCCACCTCCTACCCCACTCTTTCTAATCATGTCCATCCCTAGCCCTGCTGCCTACAAATACACTCAAGTTTTCCCTTCTCTTAAAAGGTATTCATTATACTCTGTCATCTCCTCAGACTAAAAAAAAGAAAGAAAGAAAAGAAAAGAAAAAAGCACTCTGCATCAGAATCACAGATTTTGAGAGTTGAAAGGTCCTTTATCAGTCATTTTATCCAAGCCATCCACAAAAAGAATTACCCACTCTGACATAACTAACAAGCAATCAGTCTCAATAGAAGATCTTCAAGGAGGGAAAACTCACTTCCTCTTAAAGCGGTCCATTGCACTTTTGGACAGAAGCCACTGTGTAAGTTTTTTTTATATCAAGCTGAAATTTGCCTCTTTGCAATTTTCACCCATTAATCCCGGTTGCCCTCTGGGGCCAAACAGAACAAGTCTATTACTTCTGCATGACAGCCCTTCAAATAAAAAGCAAGTGCAGAAAAAGCTTTTGACAAAATACAACTTCCATTTCTGTTTAAAAAAAAAAGAAGCAAAACACTAGAAAGCAGAGAAATAAATGGAGCTTTTCATAAAAATGATTGTTACTCATATCCAAAACCAAGAGTAAACATTTTCCATAACTTTCCCAGTAAGATTGGAGGTGAAGCAAGGATGTCTACTATCAAAATTACTATTGAGTATTGTACTAGAATATTGTACAACTATAGCACTAAGATAAAAAAAAAGAAATCAAAGGAGTAAGCATAGTCAAGGAAACAAAACTATATTTTTGCAAGTGATATGATGATTTATTTAGGGACCCCTAGAGAGCCAAGTAAAAAAAAAAAACACTAGTCAAAATTAACAACTTCAGCAAAGTTCCAGAATATGAAATAAACCTATGTGAATCCATCCCCATTTCTTTATGTTATCCACAAAATCCAGCAGGAAGAAATAGAGAAATTTCACTTACAATAACTGTAGACAGTATAAAATTTGGGGGAGTCTATACACAGAAACTATGTGAACATAGTTACAAAGCACACTTCACATAAAGATACAATAATTGGAGAAATATTAATTGCTCATGGATAGGCTAAATCAACATAATAAAAAATGACAAAGCAACATAAATTAATTTACTTCTTTAATGCCATTCCAGTCAAACTATGAAATAATTACTTTATTAGCCTAGAAAAAATTATAACAAAATTCATCTGGAGAACAAAAGATAAAAATTATCAAGCAAATCAATGAAAAAATTAGGAAAAAAAGGGATCCTAACAGGACCAGATTTCAAACCAAATTACAAAGTTCTACTAATCAAAACATTTTGGTACTGGGTCAGAATTAGGGTGCTTGATCAGTGAAACAGATTAGGTACACAGCATACAAAAGCAAATAAGCACACTAAACTAGTGTCCAGTAAACCCAAAAATCCTAGCTGTTGGGGCAAGAACTCACTATTTGTTGGAAAAACTAGCAAGTAGCCAAGCAGAAACTAGAAAAAGTCAGACATCTCATATCATATCTCAAGATAAGGGCAAATTCTACATCTGTTTGAGAAATAAATGATGATATAAGCAAATTGGTAGCATATGGAAGAAATTACCTATCAGATCAATGTATTGAAAAAAGAGTCCATGACTAAAAAGATAATTTTGTTTGACAAAAGTAATAAATTAAAATTTGAAAATAAGTGGGAAACTGGGAGGGGGGAACAGGGGAGGTTAGAGGAACTTTGCAACAAATTTTTCTGATAAAGATATCATTTTTATAATATGTAGAAAAATGAGCCACATTTATAAAGAATAAGAGCCATTCCCTAAATGATAAATGGTCAAAGGATGTAAACAGGTAATTTTCAGAGGAAGAACTCAAAACTATTATTAGTCATATGAAAAAGTATTCTAAATCATTAATAGTTAAAGAAATACAAATGAAAATAAAACTGAGGCACCACTTTTATACCCAGATGAAAAATTACAAATGCTAGAGGAGATGTAGGAAATAGATACATTAATGCATTATTGGTGGAGCTATGAACTAGTCTGACCATTCTGGAAAACAGTTTGGAACTATGCCCCAAAAGTTGACGCTTTGGCCCAGCAATACTTCTACTAGCAAATTAGTGTACAAAAGAGCTATTTAGTGTAGCTCTTTTTGTGGTGGCAAAGAATTGGAGATTGAGGGGATACTCATCAACTGAGAAATTCCAAGCAAATTATGGCATATGAATGAGATGGAACACTGTTATGCCATAAGAAATGATGAAGGGAATATTTTCAGAAAAACCTGGACAGATATATATGAACTGATCCAAATTGAAGACAGCAGAACCAAGACAATTTATACACTAACAGCAACGGTGTAAAGATGACCAGCTGTGAAAAACCTAATAATTCTGATCACTAGTCAAGATGGCAGAGAAAAAGCAGGAAGTTGCCTGAGCTTTCACTAATTTCTCTCAGAAATAACATTAAATTAAGTCTGTAGATGGATTCTGGAATGACAGGTTGCATCAAATTTTTTTCCAGCTTAAGATAACTAAAAAATTTCAGAAAAAGTCTGTCTCAACACAAATTGTGTCCAGGGAAGCCAGTGAGGGGTTTTTAGCCACAGCACTGATCGTTAACCTAGGCGCCTTGGTCCTGGCTTCCAGCCCCAGCACATAAGAGAAACAGCTAGCCTAAGAATCCCTGGCACAACAGGTATAACTAGGGTGGGCCAAACAGTGGGCAAGTCTTCAGTACCCAAGTCCCAGGCTCAGAAAGCCAGTTATCAGGAGTTTAGCCTCCAGTACAAGAAGATTAGAACAGTTTCCCTTGTGCTACAGGGGCAGAGCTCCCCTTAAAAGTCACAAAATAGGCTAAAAAATTAATAAAACACAGAAAGGTACAACAGGGAAGATCAAAATATATACTCAGAAGAGCACAACAGTGTTAAAATACCTATGTGTAAAGGCTCAAAGGGGAAGATGAATTGATCTCAAACCCAAAAAACCTTCTTAAAGAGCTCAAAAAAGGATTTTAAAATCAACTAAGAGGTAAAAGAAAAATTGGGGGGAAATGGAGTTATACAACAGAAAGTCAGCAGCTTAAAAAAAGGACAAAAATTGACTGAAGAAAACAATTCCTTAAAAAAAAGAATTGACCAAATGGTTTTTTAAAAGGCCATTAAAGAAAACAATTCCTTAAATAGTAACAGATTTCCAAATGGAAAAGGAGGTACAAAAGCTCACTGAAGAAAATTAGAATTGGGGGACAGCTAAGTGGCACAGTGGATAGAGCACCAACCCTGAAGTCAGGAGGACCTGAGTTCAAATCTGGTTTCAGACACTTAACACTTCTTAGCTGTGTGACCCTAGCATGTCACTTAACCCTAATTGCCTCAGCCCCCCCCCCAAAAAAAATTGGGCAAGTGGAAGCTTAAATACTCTGAGTCATCAAGAATCAAAATAAAACAAACAAAAAGAATGGAAAAATAGAAGAAAATATAAAACACCCCTTTGGAAAAACAACTGATCTGGAAAGTAGATCTAGGAAAAATAATTTAAGAATTATTGAATTATCTTAAAGCCATAATCAAAAAAAGAGCCTGGACAATATCTTTCAAGAAATTATCAAGGAAAACTCTGCCCTGTTATCTGGAAGGTAAAATAGTCATTAAAAGAATCTACCAATCTCCTCCTGAAAAAAAGATCCCCAAATGAGAACTTTTTAGGAATATATCAAGCCATTATACAAGCAGCCAGGGAATAATAATTCAGAAATCAAGGAGCCACAGTCAAGATTACACCAGTTTAATAGCTCCTTTATTAAAGGATCATAGAATAGGATATTCTGGAAGGCAAAGGAGCTTGAATTATAACCAAGAATCATGTAGCCAGCAAAATTAAGCATAATCCTTCAGGGGGAAAGATTAACATTCAATGAAGGGACTTTCAGATTTTCCTGAGGAAAAGACCAGATTTGAAAAAAATTAGACCTTCAAATACAAAATTCAAGAAAAGTGTAAGGTTAACAGGAAAGAAAAAGTTATTCAGTAGCGTTAACTGTTTACATCCCTACATGAGAAGACGATACTTGTAATTCTTGAGAACTCTTATCTCTATTAGGAATGGTAGAAGTAGTATTCATAATAGAGGATTTGGATACAAGTTGACTTTCATATGATAATATAAAAAAAATCAGTGGGGGGGAAGGATTGTACTGGCAGAAGAGAAAAGGGGGAAACTATCACATGAAGAGGTGCAAAAGACCTCTTAACAATAGAGGGAAAGAAGGAAAGGGAATGAGCATTGCTTGAATCACTGGTGAGGAGGGAAGGGGTGAAAGGAGAAAGAAAAATATAAATGGGGGAAAACAGGCTGGAGGGAAATACCATTAGTAATCATGTCTATGAATATGAATGGGTTCAGCAGATAGCAAAATAGATTTAAAATCCTATAATATGTTGTTTATAAGAAACACATTTGAAGCAGAAATATACATACAGAGTAAAGATAAAAGACTGGAGTATAATATAATAAGCTTATTATTATTATTTCATAATATAATGCTTACATTCTAAATCTAACCACAAAAAGAAAAAGTAAGAATTAAGGAGGGAGATGAATAAATTTTTTTTTAAATTAGGTACCTATTATAGAAAATTTTCTGGAGAAAACTGTGAAATATACCTTTCTCTCAGCAGTATATGGCACCTACACAAAAATTGACTATGTAGTAGGGCATAAAAGCCTCAAAATTAAATACAGAAAGGCAGAAATAGTAAAAGCATCCTTTCAAGATCGTGATGCCAAAAAAAATATTGTGATGCAATAAAAATTATGTGCAATAAAGAACCATAAATTAATTGGAAACTAAATAATCTAATCTTAATGAGTGGGTCAAACAACAAATCATAGAAAGGATTTCATCAAAGAGAAAGACAATAACACCACAACATACTCAAGTGTAAGGGATGCATCCTAAAGCAGTACTTAGGAGAAATTTTATAGCTCTAAATGTTTACATAAATAAAATGTTAAAAAAGCAGATCAGTGAATTGGGTACACAACCGAAAAAGCAAGAACAAATTTAAAATCCCCAATTACATTTCAAATTAGAAATTTTGAAAATCAGAGGAAAGATTAATAAAATTGAAAATAAGAAAGCTATTGGACTAATAGCTGGCTTTGTGGGGGAAACAACAACAATATAAATAGATAAATCTTTGGTTAATTGTATTTAAAACAAAAACAAAAAAAAGAAAGAAGAAAACCAAAGTACCAATATCACAAATGAAAAGGGTGAATTCACCAACAATGAAGGAACTATTTTTCCCAGCTGCATTCCAATAAATTTGACAATCTTAAAATGAAATTATTATTTACAAAAAATATAAATTGCCCAGATTAACAGAAGATGAAATAAAATACTTGACCCCGTTTTAGAAAAAAGAAATTGAAGAAGTCATCAATGAAATCCCTAAGAAAAAAATCTCCAGGGCTAGGTGGATTCACAAATGAATTCTACCAAACATTTAAAGAAAAATTGTCTAGTATTATATAAACTACTTGGAAAATAAGTGAAAAAGGAGTCCTACCAAATTCCTTTTGTGGCATAAATATGATGGTGATACCTAAACTGGTAAGAGCCAGAACAGTATTGACCAATTTCCCTATTGAATATTGATGCAAAAAATTTAGATGAAATATTAACAAAGAGATTATAACAACTTATCACCAGGATAATAAACTTTGACCAGGTAGGATTTATACTAGGAATTCAGGGTTGTTTCAATAGTAGGAAAATTATCAGCATAATTTATCATATCGGTAATAAAACCAACAGAAATCATGTGATTATCTCAATAAGTACAGAAAAGGCTTCTGATAAAATGCCATATATGTAATGGGGATGATGTAAAAGTTTTCCTAATAAAATCACAGGTGAAACAGAGATGCCTGTTATCACTACTGTTATTCAATACTGTACTAAAAATGTTAGCTTTGGCAATAAGAGAAGAAAAAAATTGAGTTAGGAGAAGCAATGAAGAAAAGAAAACTATTACTCTTTGCAGATGATATGATGGAATATTTAGACAATCAATTTTTTAAAACCACTTGAAATAATTAACAACTTTAAGCTAAGTTGCAGGATATAAAATAAATCCACGTAAATCATCAGCATCTCTAAATATTACCAACAAAATCCAGCAGCAAGAGATAGAAAGAGAAATTCCATTTAAAATAATTTGAGAATTTACCTGCCAAGACAAACCCAGGAATTAGATGCTAGTATTTTGTTACAAAACATTTTTACACAAATAAAATAAGATCTAAATAATTAGAAAAATATCAATTGCTCATTGAGTAGGATCACCTAATATAATAAAAATGAATATTTTACCTAACTGAATGTATTTTTCAGTGCCATACCATTCAAATTACCAAAAAAAATTTTATAGAGCTAGAAAAAATAACAAAATTATTCTAGAAGAGCAAAAGGTCAAGAATATCAAGGGAGGGGATTTTTTTTAAATTGCAAAGGAAGGTAACCTAGCAGTATCAGACTTAAAACTATATTATAAAGTAGTGATCATCAAAACCATTTGGTGTAATGGTTTTGAAATGGTGGATCAGTGGAATAGGTTAGATACACAAGACACAGTAATAAATAAATACAATAATCCATTGTTTGATAAACCCAAGGACTCCAACTCCTTGGATAAAAACTCACTGTTTTACTAAAATTGCTGGGAAAACTGTAAAATAGTATTTCACACCACGAGAAAGTCAAAATTGGTACATGATTTAGCCATAAAATATAGTATCATAAGCAAATTAGTAAAGCAAGTAATAGTTTTCCTGTCAGGTCTATGGAGAAGGGAAGAATTTATGGCCAAACAAGAGTAGAGAACATTGTAAAATGCAAAATGGATAATTTTGATTACATAAAATTCAAAAGATTTTGTACAAACAAAACCCATGCAATTAAGGTTAGAAGGAAAGTAGAAAGCTGAGAATCAATTTTTACAGCCAGTGTTTCTGATAAAGGTCTCAGTTCTCAGCTACATAGAGAACTGAGTCAGATTTATAAGAATACATGTCATTCTCTAATTGAGAAATGGTCAAAGATATGAACAGGCAGTTTTCTGATAAAGAAATTATTAAGCTATGTGTAGTCATATGAAAAAAATGCTCTAAATTACTACTGATTAGAGAAATGCAAATTAAAACAGCTCTGAGACAGTACCTCACACTTAACAGATCGACTAATATGACAGAAGAGGAAAATTATAAATGTTGGAGAATATATGGGAAAATTGGAACGCTAATGTTCCATTGTTGGTGGAATTGTGAATTGATCCAACCATTCTGGAGAGTAATTTAGAACTATGATCAAAGGGCTATAAAATTGTACATACCCTTTGATCCAGCAGTACAACTACTACTAGATCATTATCCTAAAGAGATCATAAAAAATACAAAAAATATTTATAACAGCTTCTTTGTGATGGCAAAGAATTGGAAATTGAGGGGATACCCATCAATTGGGTAATAATTGAACAAATTGTGCTATATGAATGTAATGGAATACTATTATGCAGTAAGAAATAATGAGCCAAGTATTTCAGAAAATCTGGGAAGACTTATATGAAGTGATGCTGAGTGAAGTGAACAGAACTAAGAGAACATCATACAGTGATCAACTGTGGTAGACTTAGCTCTTCTCAGCAATACAGTGATCCAAGATCATTCCAAAAGTCTCATGATGGAAAATGCTATCCACATCCAGAGAAAGAACTATGAAGTCTGATTGAAGCATGCTAATTTTTTTTTTCAATGAGAAAATCAGGGTTAAATGATTTACCCAGGGTCACACAGCTAGACAAGGATCTGGAGTTGGATTTGCACTCAGGTTTTCCTGACTCTAAGGTCACCACACTATTCCCTGAATACCTAGCTGCCCCAAAACTATTTTGAATTTGTTGTTTTTTGTTATTTCTTGTGGTTTTTCTCTTTTTTTCTGATTCTTCTTTCACAACATGACTAATGTGGAAATATGTTTAACATGATTGTAAATGTATAACTATCAGATTGTTTGCTGTCTGGGGGAGAGGAGAAGGGAGGGTGAAAAATTTGGAAATTTAAACTTACAAAAATAAATGTTTGGAAAAATATAAAATACCGTCAAATGGAAGAAAAAATAAACCACACCAAAAGAAATGCTTAAATAAATAAAGTGAATGGTTAAAAAATAATGATAATATGAAATTTTTTTTTTGTAAAAAACTAAAAAAAGATAGTTTGGGGCCAGTAAGGATAGGGATTTTGCTAGAATGTCAAGGACCATATAAATTATTAAAAGAGTTCTATGTAATTCTGATATTTTTTATCACATTTTGTAAGTTTCCATGAGCCCAACAGCTATTATTTCTTTCTTTTTTTTTCTTGATTGTTTGTCTAGGAAAAAGGGACTTTGTTGGTCATATCTGAAAAAATCTAAGCACTACCAGTAATTTTCCTATATTTGTGAGTTTCCCAGAAGTTCATCTAGGTGAGGGCAAAATGAATCAAAAGAAATATTGATCTTTTAAGGTTGTCCCTTTTGTGTCCAGAGATTAAGGGACAAATACATGATTTTTTTCTGTTATTGCTACACTTTTTTTCCATCTTAACTAGCAAAAGGTTAAATAGTTCAAAAGTGATTAAACCAAAAAATTTATACATAAATTCCCAGAAAATGCATATAGGATACATATGTATATATGTATCAATGTATAAATCAAACACTTATTATCATAAGAATTTAAACAGTTTCATAGTAGGAGAAAACTAATTCTGATCAACATGGTAACCCATTCCAATTTTAAAGGATCCAGATAGAATCCAAAATGGATTCAGAATGCAGATTGAAACATTTTTTTTCTCTTTTTCTTGTCTTTTTATTTCCTGGAACATTACTAATGCAGAAATTTGTTTT
This sequence comes from Myrmecobius fasciatus, assembly GCA_023553655.1. NCBI lineage: Eukaryota > Metazoa > Chordata > Mammalia > Dasyuromorphia > Myrmecobiidae > Myrmecobius > Myrmecobius fasciatus. The sequence goes on along the minus strand of JAJPUD010000420.1, from coordinate 361,538 downwards.
GCATGACTTCATATTTGTAATAGGTTTTATATTATTGCTTTCTCAATGAGTAGGAATAGAGGATGAGGGAAGGGAGAGAATTTGGAACTGGAAAAAAAATGATCTTTTTAAAAATGCAAAGCAAGTCTACTATTTTTACATGACAGCCCACTTATAAACCTCCTGTTTTCTTTTCTCCAGGCTAAACATGACCATTTCTTTCAACCAATCTTCATAGGCCAATAATTAAAGATCCTTGACCATCTTGGCTGCCTTTTTTTTTTTGACAGTATTTATCAGTGTCCCTCTTAAACTGGCACAGTTGAGCATAGTATTCCTGATGAGTCTGTCAAGGCTAAACTGCAGTGGAACTGTCAGCTCCCCTCTTAATGCAGCCTAAGATTAAATTAGTTTTTCTGACTGCAACACTACCCATTGCTCTCACTTCCTTTTACTCACATTTGACCTCTATATAGTCTGGCTTCCAACCTCATCTCTCACCTAAAACAGCTCTCTTCAAAGTTTCCCATGATCTTTTCATTGTCAGGTGTAATGGTCATTTCTCAGTCCTCATCTTTCTTGATCATCTTCTCCTGTATGCTCTTCTAATCTGGGTTTCCATGACATTGTTCTCTACTGGTTTTTCTCTTAACTGTCTAAACACTCCTTCACTAGATTCTGCCCTTAATTGTAAACATATTTCAGGCTCTGTCCTTCTCTTCTCCCTATATACTACTTAGTTCAGTGATCTCATCAGCTCCATGGGTTTTGTTAGTTGTTGTTCAACAAAAACAATAGCTCTTCTTCCAGCCTTTGTCTCAATCCGGAGGTCCAGTCTTGTTTTACCACCTAACTACTGGACTTTTCAGATTGGGTGTTCTATGGATGTCTTCAGTTCAGCATGTCCAAAACAGAAGTCTATATCTTTCTCCCAAAACCCATCATTCTTAAGAACTTTCCTATTGCTGCCAAGAGTGCCACCATCATTCCAGTGCCATAGATTCACAGTGTTTTGTGTTATTGTCAGCTCCCTGTCCCTCACCTCATATATCTAATCATTTGCCAGATCCTGTCATTTCTGCTCCACAGAATTTCTTGCTTCCATCTCCTTCATCCATGCCTTCGGTCTTCACCACCTCCCCTCTCCTCATCTATTCCAGGAGCCTCTCCCTCCCCAAGCTGTTGTCACAGCTACCAAAATGATCTTCCTGAAGGGCATTCCACATCTTGATTACATTTAGTAGCCCTCTTTAGCATATAAGATCAAATATAAACTTCCATGACATTTAAAAGCCTTCCTGATCAGTTTTCCAGTCTCCCTGCCTTCCGTTCCAGTCTCCTCTGTGCCCTCTGGGGTCAGCCTAGCCCAGCCTTGTCGCATAGGACATCCCATCTCATCTCCCATCTCTGTGCCTTTGCACTTGTTCTCAAATTCTGCCACGTGTTTCCTCCTCACCTTTTCCTCTCAGCATCCTTTGTGGTCTCCATCAGCTCCCCCTTCCACATCCCATCAGGCAAATCTTTGCTTCAGAAACTGCTTGGATTTATTTTGATGCATGCTTGTGTACTTGTATATATACATATATGTGGCACATAGCAGGCACTTCACAAGTGCTTCTGATTGCTGCAGCTCAGAAGAAAGGCCGTGTCACAGTTTAGAAGCACACGTCTGTGTAGAGGTCACAGTTGAAGTATTGGGAATAAATAAAATTGTCAGTATAGAGAGAAAATAGAGAGGAGAGGACGCACAGCAAGGGTTTGAGAAGATGAGCCAGTGAAGGAAGCAGAAAAAGGAGCACTTAGAAGAGAAGCAGCACTAGAAGGGTGAGGTGCTTTTGAAGCTAAGAAGGAGAGAATGCCTCCCAGTGAGTAGTAGTAGTGTCAAGGACTAGGGTGAGTTTGGATTTAGGAAGTTGTTGGTGACTTTGGGGCTTGTTAAAACATGACACTAGGTTATAAGAGGTAGAAGTGGAGGCATTCAGGCTATGCATTTCCCTCACGAAATAGAAGACCCAGAAACAAAAAAATAGCAGTTATAATCACATAAAGAAAGCCTTTCCAACAACTTTTGTTCTTTAACATTGAAACCAGTTACTCCAGAATGTAGCAAATCCCCCAACTCTGCTCTTGCATGTGGTCAGGAGAATTCTTACATATGTAGGAAGTCAGACTTGATGCCTTCCAAGTTTTCACCCAACTCCCAATACTATTTCAAAGAAAGCCTTGATGCTCATATAAACATTGAACCCTGGGAGGCCTTTAGAAGCATTCAGGGCTAAGCTGAATAATGTGAACTTGTAGGTTTCCCGGCAGCCTGCAGAGGGCAGCAGCAGCCTAGCAAAAATGCCATTGGCAAGGCCAGTCCAGGAGAGTTCAGCTCCAGAAAGGAGGCAAGGAGATTGAAGATTTAAGTGAATAGTGTAGATGAGGGCATAGTCAGGATATAAGCAGAAGATTCAGGGAACTAAATGAATAAGCAGAATTCAGACTCCACAAAGAAGGTTTGAGAGAAAGTAAGAAGAATGGGCCAAAGAACAGCCAAAACAGGGCAAAAACTGATCAAAACAGACCATCCTCATATGGTAACAATATAAACAAATTTCACCTTTGGGGGATTCAGAAGAAGTAACAATTTTTGGCTTACCAGCAACCTATTGAATCTAAAATCTAAAGCTATTCTCATGGCTAGTGATGGCAGAAATATTTATAAACATTTTGTTGTCCTTTCATACTTAAGGCAAATGTTAATTTAAGGTGCAGGGCTTAAAAAAAAAAGTACATCCAATTTGAAAATAGTTCCTAATGAGAAATACTCTTTACTATTTTTTTTTACCAATACTCCCCACTCCCAAATGAATTGTTGCAGTGTACTTAAATAAAACTTTGATTTGTAGATTTTTTTTTAATATTTGGGAAAAGATTTTGGTCTGCATTTTTAAATGTGCAGAGATAAAACATTAAAATCCATAAAGTATTTACATTTCAGCACCTAGATGAGCTTCCTGCAATCATCATCATCCTCATTTAATATTTATTGAATAGAGTGGATGCATGTTGTCAGACCAGAAACAGAAAAAGGAAAATGGGGGATTTGAAGGGCAACATAATTTAGAAGCCATGTCTTTGTAGCAGATTATGAGTAGATATCAGTGTATCAGAAGTAGGTATCTATTTTATAAAAATATGTCACACTGTAAGTTGAAAGCTGGGATGAGAAATCCTATTTGTATTGGTTGACATGGAAGCAGTCAGTGAAAATTACTTAGGAGAAACAAGGTAGAATCATTGATCAGCATTTATTAAATTTTCCTGACTCTTGCTACAGTTTACAGAGAATTCCTGTGTTAACTTGGGAAAATTGGCAATGGCTTTGGCTTTTTCAAAATCCGAAAGTCAAATGAGCAATTAATGTTTGAGGAATCCCTCTAATGAAAGGCAGTGGGTAGTAGCCAGAGGAAGAATTAGTATGATCACCGAGAAATGGCTAACACATTAATATATATCACTCCCAAGAATTGAGAGAAAAATAACACACCAGATTACCCAAAACAGGGTGAGAATTATGACTCCGGGAGGAAAGAGAAAATGATAATAAAGAGCAGCTTAAAAAAAAAAAAAAGACACACTGGTTGTGAATAAAGCTGTGTTGGATTCATCCACACGACTACATTCTAAATTAGCCAGCTCTTCTCAGGGAAAAAATCCAGAGGCTATTGAAGATGGTTCAGTGAAGGTGCCCGCTTTGTGTGCAGTGGCAATCAAACAGGCTAATGGGATACACAATTGCAGAAAAGAAGAGAAAATAATGCAACTACTATGATAATGGCTTTGCATCTGCACTATTGTGTGCCTCATTCAGCTTTGGTCACTTCCTTTCCAAAAGGGTATTGCATATATGAGAAGGTTCAAGAAAGAAGAAATAGAACACACGGGTTCCCAGGGAAACAGAAAGCCCTAGTTGGGGTCACTTACCAAGGAGGGGACAGAGAAAGGACCACTGAAAGAAAGTAGGCAAAGTAGTGAATTTAGGGATGGGAGAAAGGAAATGCTATAGTACATTAGGTTCCTCTCTTTGCAGCCAGACCCCAGAATCAATCAAGAAGGCAGTTCAAGAACAGAGTAGCCACTGCCTACCCATATCAAAATATCTCCCACATGGATTTACTGAAGCAAATGACATGAGTGAGTTTCTCTAGTTTTCTTGCAAAAAAAAGGAGCTGTGACTGTTCAGGCATTCAGTCATGCTATAAAGGTTCTGTACTCCTTTCCCCTTGTAGAGGGCAAAGTCAACATCTCCCCATAGATCCCTGCCTCTTAAGCAGGTTAATTCAATACATACCAAGTGAACTCCCCCAAACTAGAGGAGATTCCATTGGTCTGCCAGAATTCTAACATAGATAAACCAGAGGATGTCAAATTAGACAAAAATGGGAGAGAGAGAAAGGAGAAACCTGAAATGAAAACAGATTAAACTGTATTCCTAAGAAAAACATAAAATGCTATATAGTGAATACAACAAGGCTGTACAAATTATTCTGCAGAAGAAATGAAAGGGGACCCCAGGTAGCTTTGTTCTAATATCACCACTTTTAGCAACCCATATCTCAGTGTGTCTAGAGGTGGGGTTTCTTGTTACAAGTCCTTTGTATATCAGGCTCAGTTCTTCATGTATATATTAGTGAAAGGATATATGGTTCGAGTACAAGAAACTACACCATTTTAAAAAAAAATTGTTAGAGTGATGAACCTGAGCTTAAAATTATGGCCATTTATCTTGCCTAGAATGCTGACTCCTGCTTTAGCACTGATATAGAAACTACAGGAGATGGAATGAGCAAAGACCAATGCATACACCATCCACTTTCTCCAGGCATCTTCATTTCTGATAGTGCCCCCACTGAAATCTTCTCTGGGACAAGTTTTGACTGAAATCCCCTCCTTATTGGAAGCCTTTGCCTGCCTTTCATTCCAGTGCCTTCCCTCTGTTCATCATTTCCTGTCTAGAGCTTGCCTTGTATATATTTGTTTGCATGTTGTCTCCATTGTTAAACTGTAAGGTCCTTGAGGACTAGAGATGTCTTTTGTCTCTTTGTATGCCTGATACTGAGCACAGTGCCTGACAGAGGTAGGTACTAATAGATATCAATCACTAAATCAGAAAACAGACTACCTGTTACAGACACTGACTATCACCAGCCTCTCCTTGCTTGGGCACCACCACCTATCTCACCATCTCCCTGCCTCCCTCACAGCACCCAGGCCCCCACACTCAGTGTCCTCCTCTACTCCTTACTTTTTCACCTCCCTCCCATTATCTAATAATTTGCCAAGTCCTGTCATTTCTGCCTTGGTAACATCTCTCATATAAGCCCCGTTCTCTCCCCTAACACTGCACACTCTTCCCTTCTTCCCTGGACTATTGCAGCTGCCTGATTGTGGGTCTGCCCATTTCAGTCTATCCTCCACCCAGCTGTCAGGTTGATCTTTCTAAATTGTATATGACTCTTCCCTAACCCCACCCACTCACCCACAATTCAGTTTACTCCAGAGGCTCCTTTTTGCTTCCAGGGTTAAATATAAGATCCTTTGGCTTTCAGAACTCTTCATTACCTGGCCTCTTCCTACTTTTCCAGTCTTCTCACACTTTACTCCCTTCCAAATACTTTGCAATCCAGTGACACTGGACCTAACTGTTCTTAGAACCAGACACTCCCTCTCCAGTTTCTGGGAGTTCTTACTGGCTGCATCCCCACTTCTTGGCTTACCTGACTTCCTTCAAAGCACAGCTAAAATGCAAGACTTTTCTTGATGTTCCTTAATGATACTGCCTTCCCTCTATTGGTTACCTCCATTTTATCCTATATGTACCTTGTTTGTATATACTTGTTTTCATGTTGCTTTCCACATTGGATTGTGAGCCCCTTGAGAGCAGGGACTGATTTTTTTTTTGTTTGTTTGCTGTTCTTTATATCTAATCCTAACACTTAACACAATGCCTGGAGTGTAGTAGGCACTTAATAAATATTAACTGTCTAAGTGCACTTAGTGTATGCCCTCAGCTTGTAATTGGGCCTACCATTGATTTTTGGATGGGACATTAGAAACAAAAGGCTTTAGTATCTAAGTCTTTGATCATTATGGACAACTCAGGCACAGATTCTGAAAGAAGGAGGCCACCCAACCCCACTCTCCAAGAATAACTGGAGCACCCACTCTTTCTCTTCAAATGATACCTACTGTATTCTTCACTGTCCCTCTCCCAAGGTCAATCTCTTTATTGTCCATTACTGTTCTTTACCTTTACACTGACAGTTATCAATTATTTGTGTGTGTCTTCTCTTCCTACCCTTTCTTCCAATTAATAAACTCCTTGAGCAGGAATTCCATCATAACTTAATAGATATTAGCTGGATTTACTGACTACAACTATAGTAGTGAATGTTTCAGCAGTAAAACTGTTCCGTGTCAGAAAGGACAATGTATAAGATCATTACCTTTAAGGAAATAAAGAAATGAACTCTTAAGGGTTATGGAAACAAAAATGGATTCTGGAGAAACTAAAAAAGGACACACATTAGAAGAACTCTTGAGCATAGTTAATCTTTTATGTAAGATTTTGAAATTTTGAGTTCTAAAAGAATAATATATAAGTTGGAACACGGATGTGGGAGAGAGAGAGTGATGTAGGAAGAAAAGAAAAGAACTTCTATTTTAAATATATTATATAATTTGATAATGCATTTGTCTGCTCCCCGCCTCTAAACTTTATTCTAATGTAAAAGGGTGGATGTGAGTGGGTGGTACAGAAAGGGACTTTTATTTCCTCAGAAGTCTGAGCAAATCAAAAGCAATAAATAGATAGTATCTTAAGCTATATTTGTAGATGGCCTGGGTTACTCACTAAAAGAAGACTTATATGTGCCAGGCACACCACCTGTTTGTTCTCCCAGGCATCCAGGCTCAAAACCTGGAAAACATCTTTGACTCATTCCTCTCCTTCAATCCCTGTGTCTGATTCAATCCCTGATTGACTGTGTCAACAAGTCCCATTCATTTTTCTTTTAAAATGTCTGTTATCCGTCCCCTTCCACTTCATTCTCCGATGCTTAGCATTCTAGGCTAGGATAATATTATACCTGGATTATTACCTAAGCCTCTTAGTCCCATCTACAGTTTCTTCCTCCTTCAATCCATTCTGTACACAATTACCATATCAATCTTCTTAGAATATCACTTTTATCATGTAACTAACCTCTCCCCCCCCCCAAAAAAAAAGTAACAACAAAAACCCTCTTCCTACAATATCAAATTTAAATTCTTCTGCCTAGCCTTCATGGTCCCTTCAGCAACCTTCCACCATATTATTGGAGCAGCTGCCCTATTGCTCCTCAAACATATTATGTATATTTAGCTTCCATGCTGGAATTTATCCTGTTTTTCTGCTTGGTAAGCCTTTTTTTTTTTTCAATAGTATTTTATTTTTCCAAATACATGTAAAGATAGTTTTCAACATTAATTTTAGTTTTGTATTCTGAATTTTTTTCTAAAATTTAAAAAAATCATTTTGTGTTCTAAATTCCCAAATATTTTAGATTGTCTACAGATTAAATATGTACAATCCTTTTAAACATATTTTTTTCTTAGGGATTTCATTGATGGCTTGTTCAGTTTCTTTTCTGAAATGGGACTATTTAAGTATTTTATTCCTCTTTTGTTAATCTCTATGCCCTTTTCTGAAAGTGCATGCATGATTTCATAGTCCTTTGGGCATAGTTCTAAATTGCTCTGCAGAATGGTTGGATCAGTTCACAACTTCACCAACAGTAATGTCCCTTTTCTCTTGTCCAAGTCCTCCCCATCCTTCAAGGATCAATTCAAGGCCCTTCCTCCTACGTGAAGCAAGCCTTCTCTAATTACTCTAGCCTTATTGGTCTCCCTGTCCTCTGAGTTCCTGTAACATATCTGGTGATTTTAGGTGTTTTTGTTTTGGGTTTTGTGGGGTTTTTTATGTGTCAATCTCCCAAACAAGGTCCTTGAAATCAGAAGTTTACTCCCACATAGTCTGCCCCAGGCCTGGACAACACAATAGGAGTTCAATAAATCCAAAGTCACAGAATCCCAGAGCTAAAAGGATCTTAGAGATTATCCAGTTCAGCCTCCTTCCTTTTACAGATGAGGAAACTGAGGCCTGAAAGGGGAATGATTCAGAGCCAGGGTTATAACCCAGATCTTAAGACCCCTCAGTGCAGCATCCTTACAAAAGGCCCCCCACTACCAAGGTCCTGCAACCTCTGACATCAACATGACTGCCAAATAGTAAAGGTCATAGGTGGGTCAAGGATGAAGTCTTCATTGACCAAAGAGATTTATTGTAGATAATATGGGCCATTTAATATTTTTTTTCAGTGTTCTTGAAATCTAGTCACAAGACAGACTTGCTGTCCCATGTTGTATTTTCAAATGTGGCAATATTTAAGATTATTGAATGTCACTAGCTTTGTTATTTAGGCTTAATTCCTTTGCTTTGGGCGTTAGAGATGGATAATGGGATGTAGACATACAGCCATTTAGAGAATGTTTTTGGTTGGTTGACATTCTCATTTTAATGTCCCAACTTCATGCTATAAAAACCTAAAATCCCTAAAAAAGAAACTCATGGTTTTCAGACCAAAAGGAAAGGAAGACTGAAGGAAAGACCAGAAATTCTGGAATCTTATTGAGAATAACTAATTGTGTTCAATGTGTTAATTAATCTGAAGCATTTTGGATCTAAAGGGTGTAAGAGACCACCTGCTAACTCCTTGCAAACTTTCCTAAGAAAATGTTGGGTCCAATGAAATGCTTCAAACCAGTTCCAGTTGTCCAGTGAAGAAAGCCATATATACCCAGAGAGAGGGATGTGAAATGTGGACCACAACATAACATTTTCATGCTCTCTATTGATGTTTGCTTGCATTGTATTTCCTTTATCTGATTTTTCTTTCTTGTAGATATGATTTTTCCTGCACAAAAATGATGTGTGGAAATTTGAATACATATATTCGATTTGTCAAGTATTTTAAAATAATTAACATGTAGTGGATATCCTGCCATCTAGGGGAGGGGTGGGGGGAGTAGGGGGAAAAAATTTGTAACAGAAAGCTTTGTAAGGGTTAATGTTGAAGAATTACCCATACATATGTTTTGCAAATAAAAAGTATTAATAATTAAAAGAAAAGAAAAGAAAATGTTGGGTCTGCTGCTGGTCCTGGACCTGCAGGATCCCACTGTGTTCAGTCTGGCTGTGACTCATTAGACTCTCCATCTCTCTCTCCTCTCCTACAGGTATTCCACTGTGTACACTTTGAGTGTCCAGAGAAGAGCCGTATCCACAAGGAAGAGAGTAAGAAGGAAGCCACAGCACCAACGACCACAGTAGGGACGGTGCTTGGAGCAGCATCGGTGGCAGCATCGATGGTAGTGTCAGCATCGGCATCAGTGTCAGCGCCAGCATTATTAGGGGCGGCAGGGCCGGCAGCACCAGGGGTGGCAGGGGCAGTGGGAGCGGCAGCAGCAACAGCATCAGGAGATGAGAGCCCTGGGGGGCAGCAGCTGGTCTCATACCCACTTCGACTCTCCAGCAACAATTCAAACCCATCCCTCCCTGGACCCACTTCTCAATCACCTATTCAGCCCCAATAAAAGATGAAGACAAAAAGATGGATGCAGTAACTTGGTTTGAGCCCAGATAACACTAGGAAGTCTTTTGTTCTTCTTGGACAGGAATTGTTATATGACTTTTTCCCTGTTGCTGCTGTTTCCATATGGGAATAGGCCTGCCTGAAAATACAGAAATAGAATAGGTTTTCTCCCAAGGACAGAAAGGGGGCTGCTTCACTTGCCTCAATTTGTTCAAATCAGACTGGTCTTCAGGGGGAGAATATAGGTCTTCAATCTTCATCCAAGTCCACCATTAACACCCTACCTCTCTAATCTAACCCAGGCAAAGGGAACGGAAAGAAATAATAGACTCGTGTTGGAATACAAAAATGGCTTATGAACATAGACTGAGAAGAGAATATATTAGGCATTTATTACCTAGAGGCACCCTTTAGGAAATGGGTTTTTGGTGGGAGTGTTTATTTTTATGGAACACATTGCCCTGGCAACTAAATGATTTTTATTTCTTTTAGTTATTCTCAATTTGCTGGATCATAGGTGTTCCAGATCTCTTTGAAAAGCTCAAATGGAAATTTTTTTTCCAAGTTCCTTTTGAGGCAGTAATTCCCCTCCCCTTATTTCTGAATGGTTATGCATGGGGTAGAGTAGGAAAATATCAAGCATGTCTTTAAGATGAGGCCCAGATGTGGCTGATTGCAGCACCTGGTCTGACAAGGAGACGCCTTCAAGGAGGGCTAACAAAATACACATTGAAGAAGCCAATCTTTGGACACCGTAATTAATAATCACTTGAATTGCAGAGTTATTTATCTGTCATTCCTGAAATGTATCTGGAGCAACCGTGTACTTTCTTCCAACTTTGGGATTCTGACACATAAACAGTCCCAGCACTTGCGAATTTAGTGGAAAAAATACACGTGTGTATATCTCTAGGTGTAGATAGATGTATGACAGTTTGTTCTGGTCTGGTTTAAGCTTCTGCAGTAATTTGTACAGGTTTAGGGCTTCCTGTTTTTGTTTATACTCCTGCTAATGATGGGCATTAGGAATACAAAACTGGGAATTTGCAATTAAGCTCTCTCTCTCTCTCTCTCTCTCTCTCTCTCTCACACACACACACACACACACACACTCTTCTCATTTTTAAAAGCTGTTAAAAGAGGCTTTCTTCCTAATCTTCATAAAAAGGATCTCATTTGACTACTGTAGCCTGATCTGCCTTGGTCTTGTCTACTATTGTTCTCCATTCAGTGCTAACTATCCTTTGTAACTTGATCAGATTATTGTCTGCTTTTGATTTATCTTGAGAGTTTCCTGCCATGTTCACAGTCATAATCAGCTCCCTCTCTAGCCCCAAATACCATCCACTGAGAGCTCCAGGTTTTCTCTGTTGGGGGGAGAAATGGGAGGGTACTGAAGAGGAGGCAAAGTAGTGCTTTCTGGGAAGTGGAGAAAACCTGCTGTTTCTTAAAGTATTGAACTTAGGGGACATCAGCAAATTCCAGGACCCAGCTCCAAAAAAGGCGGGGTTTGCTTTGGTATGGTATTTTTCTTTTTCTGCTTGGAATACAGAAAGATTCAGCAGGTCAGCTAATTAAACATGCTTTTTCTTCTGATTTAATTTCATGTTGAGTGATAGATCAATATTGAAATAGTAGGATATCATCAAACTACATGATTAAGTGGAAGGTTTTCCTTCTCTTTGAACACAGAGCAGAGATATATACCAAGGCCAGAAGAGGTAGCATGGAAGGAGAGAAGGAGGAGGAAGAAGAAGAGGATCAAAAGTAATGAGGGGCTTGAAAAAAGACCAGAAATTTGTCCAGACACTAATTGGGTCATTTCTAGTAAGGATGGGATTCTCCTTGGCCTCCTCTCTGCTCCTGAGGATTTTGCTGTCTCCATTCTGTCCATTTTCCCACTCTCTGAATCTTAAACACTATCCATTTGAGTGGGTATGTCTTATGAATATGACTTGTCTTAAGTCATTTTGCCTGCTCTTCCCTAGAGGGGGTGCCAATCTTCTGGGATTTGGATACTATCTGTGTATCTCAAGTAACCTCCAGTTGCTGATTAACATGAAGAATTCCTTTCCCTATATTCTTCACCAAATTCTACAAAAGCCATCCAGTGGATGAAAACAGCTGCATGTCTCCTCCCTAGCCAGCTCCCCAGATCTTTACATTAAATAGTAGATACTTAACTAACCAATGCTCACTGCCCAGTTCACTCTTGAACTGTGAAAAAGAAAGGATGCTCTTCTAGCCAAAGGGACTCAGCTAAGTTTTTCCACCTTGCCCATCAGATCCAGGTCTCGACCTCAGAGGAGTTTGAAGGAAAATAGCTTGGTTTGAAGACATTAACAGGACAGGGAAGTGATGCTTTATCACCATTCTTTTCTTCAAGAATATAGGCTACATAGAGAACTGTCTGTGACTTCCCCACATGCATAAGACTACCTTCTAGAGAGAACGTGAAGAGCCTCATTTCAAGATGCCCTCCATATTGTAGGGTGAAGTGGAAAGAATGCTCAGCACTTAGCCAAGTCCCATCAAAGGGACTATCTGGTACTATCTGGAAAAGGGCCTGAGCAATGGAACAAGTGTTGATGCTATTTAAGAGTGTTTAAGAGTCTTAAGGCAGTAAGATAGAAAGATCCTACCCTAGACCAGCTTCTCTCACTGCAGCTGTCAGCCTCAAGAATGAACCAATCAAGTGGAATAAAGAAGAATTGCAGGGGAGAGGGGAGACTAGAATGTTTTAGGAGGCAATGTTAAAACATGAGCAGTGCTGGAGAAACACTGAGAGAATGGAGCAGGTGGGGAGCCCAAACTGAGCAGCAGGTGAGGAGAAGGGTCCTGGGATGAGATGGATGCTAATGCTGATACTTAAAGGGGAAATGGCACAATTTGGCCTGGATGAGGAAAAGACGTGCTGGGTCTGCCCTGCCTTGCTTCCTTAGCAGAATCCCCTCCAATACTCTTCCCTCCCCCACTTGTGGCCAGTAATGAGGCAGGAAGGCTGGACTACCAGCAGTTATTTATGGGGCTTTTGGTTGGGGTAAAGGCTTCATTTGTTGTGATGACATTGCTTGTTGACACAGGCTGAGCTTTGCTGGAGAAACTGCAGTGTTGAAGTCTGAGCAGATGTGGGTTGTTTTGTTTTCCTCCCCCTCTCTCTTGCCATTTATTTTGACTTATTTTTCTGAAGGCAAGGGGAAAAAAATATTGCAGGGCTTTGAAGTTACAGTACCAGAATTCACAGTCTGAGAGACTGAGGACAGGACAGGCTCTGGTAAAAGGGACCTCTGCAGATGCCTCTGACTGCATTAATGGGGCTTTGACTTAGCCCCAGGCTGAGACCAGAAGTCTGGGGTCCTTTTTTAGGCGTTAGGGCTGGGAATAGTTTTATTTTAGGGACACTGATTTACACAAGTGGAAAGAGGCTTATTGCCTAACACTTCAAACTTAAAATAGCAATAATAACCCAATCTTTTATCTTCCCTTTCTTCCAACCTCTTTTCCCCTTTTTTCTCCATATCTTATGCACCTATTTTCCTTCATCTGAATTTTTGCTCAAATCATTAGTTGGTATGTGAAATTCATCTATTTCTCTTAAAAGTGTCACTCCTTGCTCTCCCAGTTCCCCCATTAAATGAACTGTTAATCCCTAACAATTATATTGTGTCTTATTCCTTGAAAATTTGGGAAAGGGTGAATTATTTTCAGTGAATTATTCTATATCAAAAATTAAGGTTTTTTTTATACATCTTGTTGTCTGTAGTCATTTCCCACACATTCCACAGATTTTCATCCCTTGTGACAAAAATAAGCAAAAATATCCACTACAGAGATGCAACTAGTGCTCTGTCCTAGTAGTCCCTCACCTCTCTCTGCTATGAGAAGAGAGGGAATTTTATCTCTTCTCAGGGAACTCAGAATTGAGCTTTCTTTTAGTGATTTGTTTTTATTTACATTACTCTACTTTAGTCATTATATAAATACATTAAACTATAATTCTCTGAGTTTTTCTATGTAAATTTCTATAAATATTACAATGTTTGGGCAGCTAGGTGGTGCAGTGGATAGAGCACCAGCCCTGAAGTCAGGAGGATCTGAGTTCAAATTTGGCCTCAGGCACTTAACATTCCCTAGCTGTGTGACCCTGGGCAAGTCACTTAATCCCAATTGCCTCCACACACACACACAAATATATATATTTAACTATGTTCCCCTGAATTCCTCATTTTCATCATATCTTTGTAAAATGCTAATCCATTAGTTTTTCCAGCTATTCTCCAAGTATTCATTTTCCCATTATTTTGCTACAACAAAATATATGGATATTTTGGTATACATCCAACCTTTTGTACCTCTTTGACTTTTTAGGGGGAGGTAGGAGAGGAGACAAGTTTGTGCCCCAAAGTGGCAACTTCAACTCCAGAAGAGTTGAATCACTTCCAGGCTTCACTAGGAGTTATTGCTCATTGGTGTGCCTGTCTTATAACAGCCCCTACAACATGAACAAAAATTAGTTTTTTGATGGGATTGTTCATTGTCATCCATTTGATGAGTGAGTTGCTCTGCCACACAAATGAGCCAGATGAACTCTGTCATTTTCCCTAAAAATGAAAATGAAAAAGAGGCAAAGTCATAATCATTCATCCCCCTAAAGGGAAGGCAAAAAAGAATGTGGTATGTACAATCTATAGTAATCAGGTGCTTTTTTTTTTTTTTGCCTGCAGAAGGATATTTGCTAACATAAAGAAATTATTCTCCAGTCCAGACTTCAATTAGGAAGTTCTCTTATGAGGGGAAGAAAGTTGTCAAAAGAAGAAATGAAATCAAATGCATTTCCTTCTCCTGTAGTGACTTTTTTTTCCTCTCCTTTAAAAAAAAAAATCATCTTCCCTCCCTCTGAAATAGTGTGTTCCATTTGAATGGTAAAAGAATAAGTTCATCTGAGAGTGTGGGAGCAGCAGAGCAGGCAGGGAAAGCCAGCTCAGTCACAGGGAAAGCCTGCTTCGTGAATGGGGCATGTTGCTTTCTACACACACACACACACACACACACACACACACGAACTGGGTCTCTTCTAACTGGCAATGGAGAGAATGGGATCCTTCTGGGAAAATTCAGAAATAGCTTTTCCCCAAATGTAGATCAGGCCATGTATACTCATACTCCAATCACCTGTGAAAGCTATAACTGAAGACCGGGACTCTTCTAGAAGTCGTCTAACCTCATGCCCCCTTCATTTTACATCTGGAGAAACTGAGGCCTGGAGCAAGGCAGGACCACAGTGCCCAGCAGAGCTGGGTTGGGAACTTGTGTTCTCTGACCTAAAAGCCTGGTCTTTCCATTGAACTGTTACTGGCTTATAGGGGCACTTGAGACTACCTCCTCCTTCCTTATCTGTGAGTGGAGAGTGGTCTTAGAAAACATGGACCAAAAGCCTACCTCATTTTAGGGAGGCCTCAGATTTTAACAAACATACAAATGTGTTCCTGAACTCTGGGGCCTTGAGCAGGTCACTGGCCCCAATCTGGGACTTCTTGCTCACCTCAAAACCAAAGGGCAGATCCCTTGTAGCTCTTGACAGGGTTAACTTGGCTGGGGAGTGAGGGAGAGGGTTCAGAACTTGTCCTCAAATAGCCACAGTCTTGCAAGCCAGTACTTCTGAAAGATTCTGAGGTAAGCCTGTACTTAATCCATTAGTAGGCAAGTTTTTCATCAAATACCCTGCCAGGAAAACTGTTCCTGCTGTCCTTCCCAAGCACACCAACACCCCTCCACACTCCATATGTATGAACAAGATTACTATATATAATAGCGCCTAATCCCTGCTCACTTCCAAACCTGTCCAGGCATTCCTCTCCCCTATGGCCACCTTGAACCTTTTTGAGCCTTTAGATGCCCTAGCCAGAGCACCCCTGGTATCTATCGGCACTTCTGAAAAGGCTCCTTCTTTCTTCTAATCATAATTTTTTGAAAACGGAAACATCTCCCCAGAGAGCTGCTCCACAGCCTAGACTCACAATCACCCACCTGTAATTTATGATAAATATCTTGTAGCATGTATCATTTGCATCAGTGGGTATTTATAGTGAAGGGGAGGGAAGAGAAAAGGGAGGGAGCAGCCTGGCAAGCTTCACACCTGTTCTGGCCGCCTCCTCCTCCTCCTCCTCCTCCTCCTCCTCCTCGGAAGCAGCCTGAACTTCCACCGAGACCTCTGACAGTGAAGCAACTGCAGCTTGGAAATCCGGTTATATGAACATCCAGAGACTCGGGCAGGTTTCCTTCCGGACGTCATGAGGACCCGAGAGTGGCAAAGCTGCAGAGCTAGGAGCGTTCCCGCAGCAGCCGCCGCGCACGCACACGCATACATGTATACCCACCGCATACACAGGCTCACACACACTTCATCCAATCCTCACAGCACTTACGGGAGGGAGCACTTGGCACTGCGTCGGCCCCGGGTCCCTGTCCAATGGCCCCGAAGCAGAAAGGCCCCGAGTCGGATGTTAGCGAGGAGGAGGGGGCGGGTCCGCTGCCCCGCGAGGCCAGGTGTTTGTTTTCCAGTCTTTCACCTGGAGCCTGTCTGTGTCCTCACTTTTCCTATAGGTCGGCCTTTGAGAAGGGAGAGAACCCAGCACAAACGGCACTGCGCCTGTCTCTCACAAGGCCTGGCCGACCAAACCTGGTCCCCGTACTCGGAAGGCCTGTGGTTGCAGGTGTCGGGCCTCGGGGGCAGCCAGGCGCGGCCCTCTCCGAGCGGAGTCCAGCTAGAGCAGGTTTTTCTAGTTTGGTCCACGAGGAACTTCGGAGATATTGAGTTATACAGAGGAAAGCGGGCGCTGTGCCAGGGTACCCGACTTGGAATCAATCAAAAGCCCGGGTTAGAATCCCCGCTCTTCTCCTTTCCCTGGCTCTGAAACCTTCCTAAATCGGTCTTACTTTCGGCCTTGGTTTCTTCATCTCTGAAACGAATGGTTGGGATTGTAGATGACCACGAGGGTCCATCCCCATTTCATGTCCCATGTTCAAAAACAGGGTCAAAAAGCCGGAGAAACCGCTCTCGCTCTCCGGCAGGACCGCGGGACCTTCTGGGTGGCCTTTCCCTTTCCCTGAGGACTCGCCCATAGGTGCGTGCCAAATGGGTCCGGAGGCTCTTTGCTCTTTTTTTTTTTTGCAAGAGGAGGAGGGCTTTTGTATCAAAAATCACTTTCCCTAGGGAATCTTAGCTTGTCTCTCATGGTGGCAGCTGACTCGAGGTTCCCCGGGCTCTGCAGGGTCTTGGATACACCAACTCCTCCCCCATCCTGCCGGCACCCAGCCTTGGGGCTTTCTCCTCCCTTTCTTTGATGCCTATTATCCTGGTCCCCGGGGAGCCTCGACTGCGTCCCCGGCGCCAGGTCACTGCGGCCCGGCTGTTCCCTAGGGTATGTGCCCCTAGGAGGTGCCACAGCAAAGGACACAGACTCCATCTACAATCGCCAGACAGCCTCCAGTGCTCTGACAGTTTCTCGACTTTAAATTCAAAAAAGCAAAACAAAATAGGCATGTGTAGACTAGCTAAGAAACCCAGGGTACTAGGGTCGTCTTTATCTCCAGGAAAAGCTAAAATCTCCTCTTTTGTCAGCGCTGGGGTTGCTTTCTCTCAGGGCCTTTTGGGACTGCCTCCTTCTCAAGTGCTTTTCTCTATTTCTCTTATAAATTTCCTTTTCCTGCTTCTTTTGGTAAATAAAATGTCCAGATTTAAAAAAAAAAAAAGTCACTGAGACTGTAAGACAATGAGAGACCATTCTGGAGGAGAACAAAGCAAAGGAAGCCAAGGAGGCCACCATTGGGATGACTCCAGAGAGCAGAGCATTCAGAAGGAAGTCCCCTTCCAGAGTTCCCTCTGCCAGAAATCCTAAAAGGGCATCTGACATCCAGAATCAGAAAGGGATCTAGGCCCCCAAAGTGGCAGGTGCTCACCAGGACTTCTGGGGCATTTCCAATCCATCTCAAACTACCTGATCCTCCATCCCCACCCCAGCCTCAAGTCAGGAAGTTTTTAGTCCTCTTTCAGGATTTTTCTTTTAGAAATACTCCTTTCCTAAAGACTCCAAAGAAAATCAGCCCACTTCCTTTACTCCTAAAAGTGATTTATGAAAATCATCTCTCCTCCCCCTTCTCCTTTTTATTTATTCTTTTTTTTTTTTTTTGGCTTTTTTGCTGAGGCAATTGGGGTTAAGTGACTTGCCCAGGGTCACACAGCTAGGAAGTGTTAAGTGTCTGAGGTCAAATTTGAACTCAAGGCTTCCTGACTTCAGGGTTGGTGCTCTATCCACTGCACCACCTAGCTGCCCCTTTTTATTCATTTTTAATAGTAGAGTTCCCAATAGCTGAGTGAAAGAAGGAAAGAGGAGAGAGACAGACAAAAACAGAGAGAGAGAGAGAAAATGCTTTTCTTTTGAATTTCTTACTAGCAAACTTCTTTTTGTTCAACATTTTATTATTTGAAAAGAGAAATGATGGACCTGTCAATTGTCTTGGAAAATTTTCTCTCCTCCAGCCTCCCAACCCAAACTCTACCAGGAAGCATGTCAAAGATAATTTGTTCCTGGGCATCTTCAGAAAAAAACAACAAAACAACAACAACAACAACAACAAAACATAGGAGGCCTGGGGCCTAATTCAGACACTGAAGAAGCAAAAAGAGTGTTGGATACTAGTTCCCTCTACCTCAAAGGATGCTGGTGATGTCCTGTTCCCTGCTTTTTGCTTCATCCCTCATTTAAAAATTTTATTCTGAACATAATGTTAAATAAAATGGGTATATAGATATATATAAATGGTAGAAAAGAAAAAGGATTGTGCATGAAATTGCAGATTTCTATTATGTACAACATCCTTTTTAAAAAGTATATAATAGTTTTAACCTGTAGCTTTCAAAGTTGTCCTGCTTGTCTGTGAGTCTTTCTGGATTTGCTTCTGTTCTCTGCATTTTTATAAAAATGCCTAAATTCTCCTTTCCCTCCCACACCAGCTCCTCCATACATACACATTAGAAAAAAGGGAAGAAAATGCATAGTCATTAATTCATTATTTTCAGAAATTACCTAAGCAGGGAAAAAAAAACACTTTCAAATTTAACTTTAAAAAATCCTGCTAGTCCCCTCTGTGAGAATAATGTGGGTGAGATTTCAGAAAGAAAATGACCATCTTTTCATCCTAATCTTCTCACTCCTAAGTTCCTGCAGCAAGCTCTGGAAGCCTCCTCCCCTCCCTGCCTCAGAGGCTCTTCCCCTCCACACCATCCTTTATTCACCAGCTAAAGTGACCTGCCTAACACACAAAGTCTGACTATGTTCCTACTCAATAAATTACTTAGTATAGACCAGCCATTGTGCTAAGCTGGGGAGAGAGAGAAAGGCCAAAGAATTCCTGCTTCCTGGAAGTGGGGCAAGGGATAGTTAGAACAAATACTTCTTCTACCCGGGTGATGTTTTAGGAAACTTCATAGCCCCAGGGATTGGGCAGAATCCAGGGATCCTTCTATTCACCAGTGAAGAGTTCCAATTGCCTTTGGGATGCCATGGACCCACCCTCTCAGGCAACCCGCCTAACACCATCCCTCTCAGATCCCACCCTCCTGTATTTAGCTGCAGGTCTTTATCCTGGATGCTGATGGCTTGGGACAGATCACACTGGGACCCAGAATTTGCAGACCCTCATACATGCTCCCTTTTACTATGACAATCTAATGTGAGTCCAGGATGCAAGAATCTTAAGGAGATCTAAGAAGTTCTCTTACCCCTCCCATTTTCTTTAGAGTCATGATTTCTTGCACATAACCATCTATTCTATTACATTCTTGTGCAACAATTTATTCAGCATTTCTCCAATCAATGAGCACCCACCTTCTAATTCCTTACTACCACAAAAAAAAGTGCCGCTATAAATATTATTTGCATATAAGCCTCTTGTTCTACTGTATACTCACCTTCTGGGATAGATGCCCAGTAGTATCATCGCTAGGTCAAAGTTTATTCCTCCACTTTCTCCCCAGCAGATGGCCATCTCTGCTCAACTGCTTCCTGTAACTGGGATCTCATTAACCACCCAACCCAACCTAGCCCATTCTGCTGCTGGACAGCTCTAGCTATCAGAAAATTGTTTTTTATATTGGGCCACAACCAACCTTCCTAAGTCCCATTCTCTAATCTCAGTTCTGCCATCATCTAGAAACTCAAAAGTCTACCACCGGCCAGATTCAGATGTGTGAAGAGTCAAGTCCTCCCTTAGGTAGCCTCTTCTCTGGCTAGCTGAACATCCCCAATTCTTTCCATTCTTGTTTGTATTTGGAGTTGTTTTGCATCTCCTCTTGTGATTCTGTGACCATCTTCAGTGCTTATTCCATAGTTTGTCAATCTGTCTGTTAAAGTGTAGCCCCAGACATCAGGAATGGAATGCATAGTGGATATTTTTAGATTCCACTAATATATTGGTTAGTTTTGCTAAACTGCTTTTCCTCCCTCATTTCCTTTTTTATTCTTGGTTGCAATAGATGACCTTTCTGGAGAAAGGAAGGGGCACTGCCCAGTGCTGAGCCTAGGGCTACTGACAGGAGTCAACCAGCATGCAACTCAGCCAGGCTATGGCTTCCCAGAATCTCTTTTTTAGCAGCCATATCATATTTTTGGCATATCTTGTTGGCAACCAACTAACATGTCTAGACCTTTTTCCACAGACACCTTTCCCAAGTCAGATGCCCTCCATACTGCCTTTGTGTAGCTGATTTATATAAGACTTTTGCTTCTCCCTGACAAATTTCATCCATTGTCTTTTTTTTAACAAAATGGATGCTCCTTGATCCTGGAGGATCAAGATGGCAGGGTTTTGTTTTGTTTTGTTTTGTTTTTTGTCTTTTAATCTCTATCAATCACTTCCCCTAGTGCCTGGTACATTGTAGACACTTAATGATTTTGATTTTGATCCAGCATTCTACCCTAGCTAATATCATAGTGACTATTTCAGTCTGTGTCATCTGCAGATCTGGTGAGCCTGCCTTCTAGTGAATAATAGATCATTTAGCAAAAATGTTGTTTTTGTTGTGTTACTACAGAGCCCTTACACCATTTCACTGGAAACTTGCTTCAATAGTAACTGATAACTAAGTGTTACACAAACCCTTTGCAAATTTATAGTAAATGGCATACAGAAGTATGCCTTCCAGAGTACTATATAGCCAATTCTCCTCTTGGATGAAAAAGCCAAAAAACTGTCATGGAAAGTATGGTATTTCAATTTCATTAAAATATGAGATGTGTATACTAGTGGTATGAAATCAAATAGAAATGGGAGAAACTAGATCTTCTGGATGCATATTAGCTTAGAAAATCACATAGAAACAGTATATTCTATTGTATTTTTATTTATTCTAAGTGTTTTCTAATTACATTTTCATAGTAGTCTGGGCTTCAATTAAGAGTGTTGACACCTCTGGTTGATATTCCTGGTTTCACACAGATTACCTTATCAGAGAAGGAAGTAAAGTTCACCTGGTATGATTTGTTTGTAAACTCACATTTAGTCTTAGTGATTACTAAATCCTGATCTAAATGTTGTTATTCAGTTGTGTCTGATCCTTTGTGATGCCCACTGGATGTTTTGTTGAAGTGTTTTGTCATTGTCTTCTCCAGCTCATTTTACAGATGAAAAAACTGAGGCAAACAGAGTTAAGTGTCTAAGGTCACATTTGAACTCAGGTCCTCCTGACTCCAGGCCTGGTGCTCTATCC
This sequence comes from Myrmecobius fasciatus, assembly GCA_023553655.1. Classification (NCBI taxonomy): domain Eukaryota; kingdom Metazoa; phylum Chordata; class Mammalia; order Dasyuromorphia; family Myrmecobiidae; genus Myrmecobius; species Myrmecobius fasciatus. The sequence continues at coordinate 340,112 of JAJPUD010000420.1, read as the reverse complement.
ATAACATTTTGTAGCTGCCCCTTACCCAAACGCTCACCCATCTCCTGGGAGTCTAAATGTTCTATGTCTTAATGATGCCTTCTAGAATGTGACCAGGGATCAACTAACCTCGTTTCTTGAATATATTCTTTCTAAAAATCAGCATGACATCTGCTTGTTTCTGGTCCTCTGCCACTTCTCCGTGACTCTTCAGAGATTACACACAGTAATGCTGTAGTCACACTGAAAAAACAAATCCCTCAGTAGACAGGGATACACTTCAGTGAGACCTGGAAACTGACCTTTTCCTCATTGAACTTGAGCTTCATCTCCTTCTCAACCCAACTCCTTCTTTTTATATTTAAAATCCCATTCCCCTTGCCAGAGAAGCTGGAGACAAAGTAGAAATTAAGCAGCCGAGTCAACTCTGTCATCTCTCTACACTATTGGCCCAAAGCAGCTGCTCTATTTCTTCTTTCTTTTTCTTGTTCCAAACACAGCTTTAAACCATAATAACCACCCCCCACCACATACACACACACAAAACAAAAACAAAAAAAGCACTTTGTAGTAGCCTAAGTTTTTGTTTTTTCACCAGCCTCAATTCATCTGGAGCTTTAGCCTCCTTGACAATGGCCTTACAATCATGGCAAAATGCAGGTGGCAAATTGTGATGCTGGTTTTTTAGATATGGCCAATTTGGGAATTTGTTTTGCCTGAATATGAATATTTGTTTTAAAGGGTTCTTTTTTCTGTTTTTCCAATGGGGAAGGAGGTGGGAGAATAAGAAGGTAGATGAAAAAAAATAAAATTAGTTTTTAAAAATTTCATGCTAAACTCAAAGGGGATCCATTTCCATTGGGGAATGGCTAAACAAATTATGATATATGGATGAAATGGAATATTATTAAGTCAAGAAATGATGAGATGGATGGTTTCAGAGAAACCAGGTAAAACCTGCATGAACTGATGAAGTGAAATGAACAGAACCGGGAGAACAACTTACACACTCACAATGTTATACAGGGTATTCCAAAAGTCTTGGTGCAATTTTTCAGCTATAAATCTGTAAGTAATAACAACTCTGAAATGCCCGAGAGCTTCTTTGATCAAGGCAATGACCAACTACAATTCCAGGAGACTGATGAAGAATGTATTTACCTACACAGAGAGAGAATTCAAGACACTGAATAAAAACATGCATTTTCCCATTTTCTATCATGCCTAGAAGGCTTTGCTTGATTATAAATTTTTGTTACGAAGGTTTTGTTTTTCCTTTTTTTAAAAAATGGTTTTGGTAGGAGAGGGGGAAGGAAAGACACAGGTGAAGTAACAAAGTAAGAGAAGAAAGAAAAGGGAGTTACAACTTTTTAAAAATTTATTTTCCTAGGGGCAGCTAGGTGGCGCAGTGGATAGAGCACCAGCCCTGAAGTCAGGAGTACCTGAGTTCAAATCTGATCTCAGACACGTAACACTCCCTAGCTGTGTGACCCTGGGCAAGTCACTTAACCCCAATTGCCTCAGCAAAAAAAAAAAAAAAAAATTTTTTTCCTAACTTCTCTCTTGACTCCTGATGCACAGTGCCTGGCACATAGTAGGAGCTTAAAAAATGCCTGTTGACTTGACTGAGGAATCTTTTTTTATATATATAATGGAGGAAAAAAAGGCAGAAAGAAAGCCAGACAAGCAGGACCTGCTTTGATTAACCTTGTTATATACATAAAAAGCACATGGTACAGAATTCAGATCCACAGTTTCTTGTGTAATCTTATTTTTCTGTTTTACTATGCATGTAGGAATGCCCATTCTATTGGGAGTCTGTCAAGTTCAGAATAAAAATAAAAACTAATTTAAAAAAAGGTTTCCCTGTTCCTATCTTTTGAGTTATCCCCTTTAAAGCTGAGCTAACTCTAGAGTTCCCCTTGTATGGTGCATTCATAGGATTGGCTATTTTGAGGTCAACTAGTCCACTTCCTGCATTTAACAGATGAGGAAAGGAAGATCCAGAATCATTATGACATTACTTCTCCAGGATTATACACATGGCAAAGCTGGGATTTATACCCAGGTCCTGTTACTCAAAATCTGATACAGTTTCTTGAGTTGGCCTTCCCATTTTTCTCTCTCTGGAGAGGGGGGCACAAAGAGCTGACCCTACAGGCAGGCTCTGTGTTTGATGGCTTTTTGTGCTGGAAACGTTCACCCGCCAGCTTCAGTCTTTCTCTGGAATCTCACTGCCTGTGTGTGACATGAAGTAGAAGACCAGACATGTCAGCTGCATCCATCCAATGACATGCTGATGGATGTTGAACAATTGGCTCTCCAGGGAGGAAAGTCTGCTTAACACACTTTTAAGTTTAATGTATGTTATTAACATTATCTTCATCACTTTATTAGATCTAAACAACCAAAACAATAAATCAAGCCCAAATTCGTAGCATTTGTGGATTTTCCAGGGTGTAAATGCTCACACTAAGAATTTAAAGATTACCTTTCAAAGACCTGGTGCAGGCTGGCTCCAGGGCACCCCTACATCCATCCTTGTAAAACCTTTGCTTTCTCCTGCACCATCTGAAGAGTTGCTCTTCAGTCTGAAGGGTGGAAGCTAGGGATTCCCACTGACAATGAGGAAGAGTGACAAGAGCCCCACAAAAACAGGGTGCTAGATCCAGAAGGCAGTCTCTTTGAGGATGACTGATTCCCTTCTTCCTCTTGCTGAAAAAGCTGAAGATGACTCTACAGAGTCCCAGAGAGGCTAGTCTAAGATGTAGTCTCTGGTGGCCATTACCTAGTTATAACCATTTCAGATATATTTTTTGCTCTTTCTTCCCTTGCTCTATTCCATGTTCATGATGATCTCAAATTAGGCCTTACTTGTTGGGCTTGCAGATGCAAGTCCTTATGCAATTTAAATTTTAAATATAGATATATTTTAAAAGCCCACTGCTTTAGCATGACTGGCTAGCCTGTCTCTTCTATGGAAGTCCCTGAATCCCCATAAAGAGCTGCAATAGACAGGGATGATATCTATAGGGGAAACACCAGATAGAGCTGAACTTTGGCTCTCCTGGTCCTGAGTTTTTTTCTGACTCCAAAGACAGAGAGAATTTCAGCTCTGGTTATAGCACCACATTCCTGGCCTCCTGAGACTCAAATCTCCTTGGATCAAGTTCTTTTCTCCCTCAAATTCACAGCTAGGATTTTTCCCGCTCAAAAGAAACTTCACTGAGTAATTTTCTTTGGAGGAAAGGGAAGCAAAACAGAATAGAAGAGAGTAGACCCTATAAATCTGCTGACTAAACAAAGAACTTATCCTAGAACACATACAGTCTAGAGAGACAGGTCAGTGTTGAAGCTAAAAAGCTGGTCACAGTGAAGTCTCCTCCTAAGAACTGCCTCCAATCTATTTAAAACCACCAACAAGCATCATATGTAATGGAGACAAATTAGAAGCATTCTCAATATGATCAGGAGTGAAACAAGGCTGCCCACTGTCACCATTACTATTTAATATTGTTTTAGAAATGTTAGCTTTGGCAGTAAGAGAAGAAAAAGAGATTAAAGGAATTAGAGTAGGTCATGAGGAAACCAAATTGTCACTCTTTGCAGATGATATGCTTCTATACTTAGAGACTCAACTAAAAAACTACTAGAAACAATTCACAATTTTAGCAAAGTTGCAGGATACAAAATAAATCCACAGAAATCATTAGCATTTTAATATATTACCAACAAAGTCCAGCAGCAAGAGATAAAAAAAGAAATTCCATTCAAAATAACTGTTGATAATATAAAATTTGGGGGAGTCTACCTGCCAAGACAAAGTCAGGAACTTTATGAACACAACTACGAAACACTTTCTACACAAATAAAGTCAGATCTAAACAATTGGAAAAATAACAAGTGCTCTTAGATAAGCCAAGTTAATATAATAAAAATGACAATACTACCTAAATTAACATACTTATTTAGTACTATATCAATCAAACTCCCAAGAAATTATTTTACAGATCTAGAAAAAATAACAAAGTCATCTGGAAGAATAAAAGATCAAGAATTTCAAGGGAATTAATGAAAAAAAAATGCAAAAGAAGGTGGCCTAGCTGTGACAGATCTAAAACTATATTATAAAACAGCAGTTATCAAAAGCATTTGGTACTAAGAAATAAGAGTAGTTGATCAGTGGAATAGGTTAGGTTCACAGGGCAAAACAGTCAATGACTATAGTAATCTAGTGTCTGACAAACCCCAAACCCCCAGCTTTTGGGATAAGAACTCACTGTTTGACAAAACGCTGGGAAAATGGAAATTAGTATGGAAGAAACTAGGCACTGACCCACACCTAACACTGTATTCCAAGATAAGGTTAAAATGGATTCATGATTGATTTAGTCATAAAGAGTGATAATATAAGCAAATTAAAAGAACATAGGATAGTTTACCTTTCAGATCTGTGGAGGAGGGAGGAATTTACGATCAAAGAAGAACTGAAGATCGTTATTGAGCATAAAATTGATAATTTTTATTATATTGAGTTAAAAAAGTTTTTGTACAAACAAAACTAATGCAGACAACATTAGAAGGGAAGCAATAAACTGGGAAAGCATTTTTATATTCAAGGGTTCTGATAAAGGCCTCATTTCTAAAATATATAGAGAATTGACTCAAATTTATAACAATTCAAGCCATTCTCCAATCGATAAATGGTCAAAGGATATGAACAGACAATTTCAGATGATGAAATTAAAACTATTTCTAGTCACATGAAAAGATGCTCTAAATCACTATTGATCAGAGAAATGCAAATTAAGACAACTCTGAGGTACCACTACACACCTGTCAGATTGGCTAACATGACAGGAAAAGACAATGACAAATATTGGAGGGGATGTGGGAAAACTGGGACACTGATACATTGTTGATAGAACTGTGAAAGGTTCCAACCATTCTGGAGAGCAATTTGGAACTATGCTCAAAATGTTATTAAACTTTGATCCAACAGTGTCTCTACTGGGCTTGAATTCTAAAGAGATCATAAAGGAAAGGAGCCCACATGTGTAAAAAATGTTTGTGGCAGCCTTTTTTTGTAGTGGCAAGAAACTGGAAACTGAGTGGATGTCCATCAATTGGAGAATGGCTGAATAAATTATGGTATATGAATGTCATGGAATATTTTTCCTTTTTTATTAAAGCTTTTTATTTGCAAGACATATGCATGGTAATTTTTCAACATTGACTCTTACAAAACTTTCTGTTACAAATTTTTCCTTCTTTCCCCTCACCGCCTCCCCTAGATGGCAGGAAGTCTAATGCATGTAAATTATGCTAAAATACTTGACAAATCAAATATGTGTATACATATTTATACAGTTATCTTGCTGTACAAGAGAAATCAGATCTACAAAAAAAAAAAAAAAACAAAAAACCTGAGGAAAAAACACAATGCAAGCAAACCTCAATAGAGAGCATGAAAATGCTATGTTATGGTCCACATTTCATATCCCTCTCTCTGGGTGTATATGGCTTTATTCATCACTGAACAATTGGAAATGATTTGAAACATCTCCTTGTTGAAGAGAGCCATGTCCATCAGAATTGGTCATCGTATAGTCTTGTTGTTGTCATGTATAATGATCTCCTGACCAGCAGGATGATTTCAGAGAGGCCTGGAGAGACTTACAGGAACTGATGCTAAATGAAATGAAGAGAACCAGGAGATCATTATACATGGCAACATCAAAATTATACGATGATCAATTCTGATGGATGTGGCTCTTCTCAACAATGAAATGATTCAGGCCAGTTCCTATGGTTTTATGATGAAGAAAGCCATCTACACCCAGAGAGAGAACTGTGGGAACTGAGTGAGGATCACAACATAGCACTTTTACTTTTTTGCTGTTTGCATTTTATTTTTTTTCCTTTTTGATCTGATTTTTCTTGTGCAGCAAGAAAATTGCATAAACATGTATGTATATATTGGATTTAACATATTTCTACGATGTTTAACATAAAAAAAGAAAATCTAGCTCCAGCAGAGGCCTGCCTCTCACATACATTAACCAGTTTAGTCATTCCAGTTCTGGGGTTCCCTGGACAATCCTTCAACATGATCAGATACAAAGCAGCTATTGATTTATATGGGTAAAGGAACTTCCTCATTGGGAATTTCTTATATGAATGAAATCATTTGGCTCTTAGGAAGGAAGGGAAGCAAAGGAAGAAGAGAAAGAAGGAAAGATAAAAGGAAGGAGGGAAGGAAGGAAGGAAAGAATGAAAAAGGGAAGGAGGGAGGGAAAGAAAGAAAAGAAGAGAGGGAGGAAGGAAGGAATGTAGAAAGGGAAGAAGGAAAGCAAAAGGAGGAAGGGAAGCAAAGGGAGAAGACAAAGAAGGGAGGATGGAAGCAAAGAGAAGGAAGGAAAGAAAGAAGGGACAAAGGGAAGCATAGGAAGAAAAGAAAGGAGGATGGGGGAAGAAAGGAAGGAAAAGGAAAGGAAAGAGGGAGAGAGGGAAGCAAAGGGGAAAAAAGGAAGGAAGTGAGGGAGAGAGAAAGGAAAGAGAGGAGGGAGGGAAGAAGAAATTTTAGTTTATAAATGGCACCCAGTAACTCCAAGGTAAATTAAAATCCATTTTTTCTCATCTGAATTTGTAGACCTCCCCCCCTGAAATCTGCTGATAATTCTTGGGTCCATGGTGAAGACCCCTTACACTAAGCTTTTCTTTTTTAAGGGATACCTCTGGTTCTCATCTCTTTGTCAGAACAGCAACAGTTTGATAATCCTTTGGCCCAAGGATTACTTGGCCCAAGTAAAATGAGCATCTCTGTCCTGCCTCAGACTACTACTTCCCTCCTCATTTCCCTTTCTCAAGGTTCTCTTCCCAACTTTGTTTGAGTGCCCTCCATCCCCTCTCAACACTGATGTCCAGGAAGTGATCATTCCAGAATCCCACAGCAATCAAGGCTTCTACATCCAGAGCCCACAGGTTTCTTTAGGAGGACACAGATGAAATAATGTGACACAGCCCAAAGTGGGCCTGCCATGGCCCTCTCTAAAACACAACAGGAAAGTTGTACTGTCCAATCAGGCTCTGTGGTAAGAAGTCATACTCTGCCCATGTTAGCATACAGATTTTCTTCCCGGATTCAAACTTCTAACTCTCTAACAGAGGTAGCTGTTTTTGCCACCACCAGAAATGCAAGTGGCGGATGATTAGAACTGTCACAAACAACCCAGAGATGGGGACTAGAGAAGAAGGAAGTAGAATCCTGAGTTTTATACTGTGTTATCTCCTATGAGGAGTAGTAAGCTGGAGGGGAAGACAACTTTCCCTCATGGTTCTTTTCCTGTTTTCTCCAAACAGAAAGTAGGTCCTGGGGACATACACACCCACCCACTCACTCACTCTCTTTCTCTCCCCCACCCCTCTCTGTTTCTTGTTTCTCTCTCTGTATGTCTCTCTCTTTTCTTGTTTCTGTCTTGGTCTGTCTGTCTCTCTCAGTCTTTTTTTCTTTCTCTCCATGAGCTTCAGGTGTTGGTAGGAATTCTCCCCTCCAGTATCAAGGTCTAGGAGGGCAAGCAGAAGGAGGTTTCAGACATTTGTTTGGGTCAAGTGCACTGATTCCATTGAAATCACTCTGGGAGACAATCCAGTCTACCCTGAGTTCATGACTCTTCTTGGTGCTGACCCTGGGGAAGGACTCTCTTGCTTTCTCCTTGAATTTGACACTTGTGTCCATCTTATGTTGGTTTGGGCACCATCTACCCTGAGACATTTTCAAGAAGATGAAGGTTCATTTCCAAGGGGAAGAAGCCAGCCCTCATTGGAGGCCCCCAGGGCTCTTTCTGTGAATACCCAGAGTGCCCACAGCCATGCCAGAGATGGGCCTATCGATGGTTGTCTGGCTCTAATTTATATGTACTTTTCTTTCTTTCTGACAAGTTGCATTAATAAGCCTTTTTAAAAAATGGTCTGGAAACATCTGGGATACTGCATTTCCCTTGAAGGATAAATACAGGGCTGACTTGATCCAGATTGCTACAGAGATATCATGTGATTGTATTGATTCTACAATACCAAACATTATTTTAAAAAAAAAATTAGTTACGTTAAGTTCCGACCTGTATCTTTTCCTTTCTCTCTCCCCAACCTGCACTAGAGAAAGCCACCATTTGACATAGATTTATAACATATAAAATCATACCATGCATACTTCTATTTATCTGTTCTTTCTCCAAAAGTAGATAGCAATTTTTTTGTAGGTCTCTTGTAGCTGATCTGAGTATTTATAATGCTCAGAATTACTTGGTTGTTCACAATTATTTCAAATAACATTACTTTGCAATACACTGTATATGTTTCCTGTGTTACTTTACTGTTTATAGCATTCTCTCATTTCATTCTTCATTATTTCATGCAAGTCTTTCCATGTTTTTCTAAAAATCAACCTGCTCATCATTTTTTACAGCACAATAGTATTCTGTCACAATCTTGTTCAACCATTCCCAATTGATGGGTATTCCCTTAATTTCCAATTCTTTGCTACCACAAATTCTAAATATTTTCCTTTTTTCCCCTGATCACCTTAAGAAGCAGACCTACTAGTGGTGTTGATAAGTCAAAGGACATATTAGTTTTATGACTCTTTGGCCATAATTCCAGATTGCTCTCCAAAATGGTTGGATCAGTGCACAGTTCCAACCAACAGTGTATTAATGTCCCAATTTTTCCGCATCCCCTCCAATATTTGTCATCACTTTAAACAATTTAATAGGTGTGAAATGAGATTTCAAAATTGTTTTTATTTGCATTTCTCTGATCAATAATTCATGTGACTATATATAATTTTGATTTCTTCATCAAGAAAATTGCCTGTTCATATCCTTTAACCATTCTTCAACTGAGGATCAAATATTAATTAACATATTTTAAAAATATTTTATAAAATATGAGTATTTTATAAAACAAAATTTATATAAATATAAACATAAAATTTTTTTTAATTTAAAATATACATTTTTGCAATCATGTTAACTATAGACAAGTTTTCCTTAATAGTTCCTTTCTATCTTCTTTATCAAAAAGTATTGTCCTCAACTGGCTTCTCTATTATTCTTAACTGACAAAGATTGGGTTTCCTACCTCTCCAGCTTTTGAATTGCCTGGGTCTTCCTCCCTCCCCGATCAAATGTCAATTTAAAATCCCCTTGATCAAGTTAAAAAGTATCCTCCCAAACAAATTTCCTTCCCAAATCATTCTGGGAAGAGCTCTTCTCCATTTCTGGATAGAAATGCATCATCCAGGGCCAAAAACCATAACCAAAATCCTTGTCTTCAGCCCCTGCCAGAGAGTGCTTCACATCCCAAAGTTTCCTTTCTCTTCCAAAGTGATAATTATCACTAAAAATGTCTTTAGTATCTTACCTGAAACTTCGGCTTCTTTAGAACCAGGTTCAAGACTTTTTTTTTTTTGAATGTTTCCTTTATTACTGCCTTAGTGAGTGGCCATATCCTGTAAATCACATCAATGGGTCTTTTGCCTTCCACATTGCTTGGGGTTCTTGACAAAATGAAACAGCATCCTTATCCAGCTCTTCCTCCTCTAAGCTACAGGTTACACTCAGAAAATTGATATTGAACCTAGCCCTATCTTAACCTTGTCAGGGATTCAAGATGTCTTACCAGTCTCTTCTTTAGACCACTCAAGTAAGTCTTTGTAGCTGTTGTTGAGATGGGGGCAAGGGAAAGTCCTTTGCCAAGCAATAAGGGAATTCTAGAACATAAAATGTTAGAGGTAATCGAACCCCCTCATTTTATAGATAGGGAAACTGAGACTGTCACAATTGTCATTTCAGGACATCAGCATTTTGGTGATAATTATCTAAATCTTATGGTTGACCCCAAAGTTTTATTGTTAAACACAAAACCCTCCTATTTCCCATAGTACTCTTTCTTGAATCCTCTCTTCCTCCTTTCTTCTGTTCTCATTTTTTGGGGGAGATACCTTGAGCCTTTTCTCACCTTCATCTCACTTTTGTCCCCACCACTGGAAAAGGAAAAATAAATTATTATAACAAATGTGCACAGACAAGCAAAACAAATCTCCACAATGATTGTGCTAAAAAAATGTTATATTCTGCACCTTGAATCCATCACCTCTGTCTTGAGATAGGTATTAGGCTTTATCCTTGGGCATCTGGAATTCACATGGACCATTTTATTGATTAGAGTTCTTGAGGCATTCAGAGTTGTTTGCAACTCTGAACCAGATGGTTATAATTGTAGCTAATGAGCTAACAATCACATACAGATGAGAAAACTGAGGTTAGGTAAGGTTAAATGATCTCTAGGCCAGTGATGGCCCCTGTTCTTCCTGTCTATTGCCTGATCCTTGTGCCTGGAGACCATAACCCTAAGCCTGGACTCAGAGACTCGGGTGCTGAGGGTCCCTCCTGGAGAAAAGCCCGTGAATTAAACTATTCAGGGGAAGAATGGCTGGGTCAGGAGATAGAAAGCCTGAGCTTGAATTCTGGCTCTGACATTAGTTGGGTGTCCTTGAGCAGGGAATTTTCTCTCAGTCTCAGAAATTTGTCTGCAAAATGTGACCTCCACATTTGTGACTGGCCTCCCAATTTCCTCCTAGCTCACAGAGACAGTTGCTTGGTAAAGTAATGAGAATGCCAGGAGGAGAATCCAGAAGACATGAATTCAAATCCAGCCGCAGGCACTAAGCTAGTTCTCTGTATGATCCTGGGCAAGTCATTTAACCTGTGTGCCTCAGTTTCCTTATCTGTAAAATTGAAATAATAGTAATACCTCCTTCCCAGGATTGCTGGGAACTCACATGAGCTCACATGACTACAAACATTTAATAGGCACGAGGCTCTGTGCAAATGGATACATCCTTTGTAAAGTACTTTACAAACCCTGAGGTGCTGTATTATGGGGGAGGGGGCAGAGCTGAGACCCAGGGATAGGAAATGAGTTGACCAATGTTACTCTCAATTTCTGGTAGATGGAAGGTGCTCAGGATTCTGCACTCCCAGCTCCCCCATGCTGCACTCTCAGCCCCCTAAATGCCCGTGGGAACTTGGACCCAGGGCTTGGAGGAAGCCGGGGAGAGGCTGAGGGAGGCTGGCCACCTCCCCAACATTAGGGAGGCCTGGCCAATAAACGGCTTCCCTAAGCCATTAAACTTAAGGAGGCGTTTTATCTCCCGGCTGGCTGTTAAGTTACCGCTAAGTTGCCGAGATGTGTGAACATAATTGATGTCAGTCGCAGGGTCTGAGAAATGTCTTGTTTTCTAACGGTTTAATCATCGAAACATGGGAGACGCTTCCCCAGGTGTAATTTTAACGTCTAACAGGCCGGCACTCCAAGCTCCCTTTGGCCAGCTCCTCTCCCAGACATCGGCTGGCCCGTCCCGACTGGCACAGGAAGGTCCGCATGCCGCTGGGAGGGCGGCGGTCAGCCTCTGTGTATGTTTGTGCTTACCTCCCAGTGTCTGTTATTCTTTCCCTGCCACTGTCCTCCCGCTTCCTCCTGAGAGTAGGCAGTTAGCCCTGGCAGAGTCCAGGGGAGCCCCCGGAGCTGACCGCTGCAGTGCTGGTGCCAGTGGCTGCGCGCAGCCCAGGGCTCTGTCAGGTCGCTGTCTGGCCAGGACAGTGAGGGACGCCGACTTCCACTCGGTGCCACGGGACCCAAATGCACTCCAGGAAACCCTGGGGGAAAGGGTCTTAGCTTCCCTGGAAATGAAAAGAGGGGGAGGCGTCTAATAGGAGTCAGCCCCAGCTAGAACCCGGAGGAGGCGGACTCCGGAAGCCCTCGGCCTTACCCACCGCCTTGCTCCAGGTGCTCCCCGGACCCACTGACATTCGCCCTTCCCCCTTCCCTTGGCAAAATGCCCATATTCAGAAATAAAGTAACTGATTTATGATTCAAACTATTCTTCAAGAAACTCTCGGCCTTTATGGCCTAAAAGGATTGAGCAGCTAGAATTTCCGTTAGGTTGTAGAATTGGCTTTTACTAACAGTCGACCTTCTGATTTCTCTGCTCCTGGGAAAGGTCTGCCCCCTCAGATGCTCACTTACCTCTCTAAACTTCAGGTTCTTTCAGGGTAAAAAGGCGTTGGAAAAAAACAATTTAACTTGAAAGACCAGGAAATTAAAAAGACCAGGCTTAGGTAGGAGAAAACACCGCCCTGCTGAGGAAGGAGGATGGGTGTATCATACTGACAGATTTTAGTTGATTGTGCTAGGTTTTGTTTTGTTTTGTTTTAATCCTCTTTTTATTCTTTATTTGGGGGAAAGGATACATTATAGCACGAAGTGATCTACAAACAAAAAATAACAGGTGGGAAAAAGGAAAAAGGTCCCTTTCGGCGTGGAGTCGGTGGTCCTTGGTTTTCCAGATTAGCTTCTGGCAAGGGCTCGGGGCTGTCTGGCTCACTGCGCCCCTTCTGCTGGCTCTTTCCCGTTTCCCATCTCCGCCTACCTCCCATCCCGCAGCCTCATTCCGAGAGCCCCCAGGGTCCAGCTCGGAGTTGGAGGCCACATTAAGAGCTGATTCCGTCCCGTCCCCGGGCCTGCGAGCACGCACGTGGCCGCGAGGAGAGGCCCAGTTGGGGAGAACAAGCAAGCGTCCTCTCTGATTGCTTTGAGTGATTCAGCCTCACGAATCCTATCTGGTCCCGGGGGCCGCTCTCTGCCGGAGCACGGCACGCGCGGCAGGAGACTGCGTCTGCGAGCCGAGTTTTTGTAGCTGGCACAGCTTCTCCCCCAGCAGAATCGGGGATCCTTGTTAGCCGGGCCGCGGGGGCTCCGGGCAAACTGATAGCTTTGCCGCCAGGAACATCTGAGCCTTGGCCGAGGGCACCTGGGCCAGTTTGGAAGCTCCCGGCAGGGCAGGGGGCAGACTGCGGGAGCATATAGCGCTCTTTCCTCTCTTCCTCCACCCTCCCCTTTCTGCCTCCGGCAATTCTGAACCATTTGACTGCAGATTCACGGAGGCCAAGGACCAAGAAGCTAAGTCAGGGTGTCCCTGAGCAGGAAGGGCCCACAGCCCTAAGCCGCCCAGGCGTGTATATCACTCGCCCAGAGGCCGGGGAGAGCCCGAGCTTCTCATGGGCAGCGGAGTGGGGAAGGGTTCCCTCGGCCTCCGCCTTCTTTAGTGATTGATTGATTGATTGATAAGACAAGGCAGCTTGGTGGCGCAGACCACAGGTGCGGCTAGGTAAGCGGGTGCAGTGGGCACGCCTCCACTTCGGCCAAAAGATCTGGGTGGCAATTTGCAAACGAAGTTAATTTTCATGTTACTTCTGGCCACCTCCTTTCTCGGGGGCCTGTGTTCTCCCACACACCGGCCCTTAGAAGGGCACCCCCACAATCCGTGAAGGTCGAATTGGAAGGAAATTGTTTAGTTCAAACTCCTCGGGCTCCCACCCCTCTATTTTACAAATGGGGAAATTGGGTTAATAATCCACAATTGCCTTTGTTCTGTAACTAGGGTAAAGGGTGGGTAGAGCCCAGTTAATTAATAGCTTTCCCAACAATTCTACTATCAGTTAGCCAATAGCTAATTCAGCTACTGCGGAAGGGGCTGACTGGCCTCTTCCGTCATCCCTACCTTTCCCACGGGGCAGCAAAAAGTCTGGGTTTGGGGCATTTTTTTTCCCCGTTTTTTCTTTTTCTTTTGGGGGAGAAGAGGGGTTAGGGAACGGCCCTTGTCAGGTGTAGAAGATTGGAAGCAGTTGGACTAGATGATATGAACCCGTATTTTGCATGTTAATGATTCTTTACCGACCGGGCTAAGGTCACAACAGGAGGCTATAAGCCCGAAGAGCTCTTTCTCATGTTTGGGCCCAACCATCACTAGTCTGGCGTTAAAGATCTTTGGAAGCACCTTTCTATAGCACTGTTCATGACAGGCTGTGTATCCTTTTTCAAGCACATTTTAGAGCATCTCCAGTTGGGTGCAGAGCCTCTTCCCTACACTTAATATACACTCAGGTTAAATGTAGTCTGATGGGGGGGGCGATAACTTTGGGGAGGGAGGCTGATTACCCCCTCCCCCGTTTTTCATTAAGGTAAGAGCCCAATACTGGCTGGGCTCCCACGGGGAAGTCTAGGCTGGGGCCCGGCCAGGGCACCGAAGGTTGTGGGGATTGGCCAGTAATCCTGGGGGGTCTCTCCTTGAGAGACCAAGGAGAGAAGGACCACGAGGGCCTAGCATGATCACAACTTCAGTCCCAGGGGAAAGCAATACCGAGACCTTGGTTTCAAATTCTGGCTCACTCATTCATTCATTCAACAAACATTTATTATAAGTGCCTATGGGAGAGGCACTGCGCTAGGCTCTGGAGATACAAAGACAAAAATGAAACAGTCCCTGCCCTCAAGGAGCTTACATTCTAGTGGAAGGAAACAACATGTACACAGATAATACAAAATATATATACAAAGTAAATACAGAGCAATTTCAGTTGGGAGTGTGGGGATCAGGAAAGGAAGGCCTCTTGTAGGAGGTGGCACTTGAGCTAGGCCTTGAAGGAAGCTAGGGATTCTAAAACGGAGGAGAGAACATTCCAGGCACAGTGGCCAGAGACAGCAGGTCATGGCTAGGTAACAGCAAAGTTGGCCAGTTGGACTGAAATGTAGTTGATGAGGGGGATGCCGTGTGAAATAACTCTAGACAGGCTATAAATGCCAAATGGTCAAGTCTGCATTTTGTCTGAGAAACAATAGGGAGCCACTGACACTTACTGAGGAGGGGAGTGACAGACAGACCCTGTGCTTTGAGAATATCAATTTGGCAGCTATGTGATAGACTTGGAGTGCAGGCCCAGAGATCACTTAAAAGGCAATTTCAACAGTTCAGGTGAGAGATGATGAGAGCCTGAACTGAGGTGGTGGCTGTGCGTGTTGAAAGGGACTCTGATGTGGGACATGTGGAGGTAGAAAGGACAAGATCTGGCAGCCGGTCAGATATGTGGGATCGAGAGGGGAGGGTGAGGTTGCAAACCTGAGCAACGTGGAAGGAGTGATGTTCTTGAGAGAAATGGAGAAATCATGAAGTTGGGCTTAGGGGAAAAGATGAGTTCCTGTTTTGGACACTGAGTTTGAGAGGCCAATGGGGCAGAGAGGTCGGACAGATAGTTGATGCAAGACTAAAGCTTGGGAGAGAAGTGAGGGCTGGAGAGAATCTGCATAGAGAAAACTGATCCCTTAGGAGCAGAGATAGCCAGTAAGTTGTAAAAGTTGACATTTATATAGTGTTTTAGGCTTTGCAAAGTGCTTTACATACATTTATCTTACTTGACCCTCACAACAATCTGGTGAATTAAGTGCTATCATTATCCCCATTTTACAGATACAGAAGCAGGCTCAGAAAGATTAAATGACACACATTGTCACACATCTAATGTTAAAAGTAGAATCGAATCCAGTTCTCTTCTGTCTTCAAGTTCTGGCACTTTCCCCCATCTGATCATGCTTAACTCACCCTTGAGACAAGAACCCAAGATGACAGGCTGAGGGACATTAGTAAGGGGCAAGACTAAATCAGAAGAGAGCAATGACATGAAAACCCAGGGAAGGTGGAGACTGGGGACACTTATTAGTCATTTCTGACCAGGAACAAGTCTCCACCTCTCTGAACTCATTTCATGCATAAAAGGGGAATCAATCATGTAATACCTGCCCTGCTTCTGAAGACCTTTACCTACCAAGGGTTTGAGAATGCTTCGTAAATTTCAATTTCGGGGATGGGGGTAGGGTGGGGAAGGAGGAATGAAAAATTTCTCCCTAAGTAGAAACCTGATCCTTCTCACCCCAAGTAAAGCCAAATCCATGACCCTCACTCTGGGGCTGGGGAGGCAGTTCCCTGATACACTGATTTGCGACAGCTGGGCTATACTACGATAGAGATAAGGCATAGGGAATGACTGACAGAAAAGCATTTATTAAGCCCTTACTATGTGCAAAGCACTTTGCCAAGTACTTTGGATACAAATAGAAAAGGGACAGTCCTGCCACCTTCACCATTCTCTGGGACCTCAAGGACCCAGGGATTTCTATAATCATGCTGATTATAGTTAAGGAAATTAAAATGAAGATATTGTGAAGGATGAGGCAGAAGACTGGCCTGGGAGCCAGGAAACCTGGTCCTACTCCTGGATCTGTCAGGAACTTGCACTGCAAGCTTGGCCAAGCTAATTTTGCTGAGTCTTGTGAAATGATTGTTTCACTGTACTCCTTTCTGGATGAAGAAACTGGGGTCTTTATATTTTTGATGTTAATCAAGTGCCTGCTATGTGGATTTCTGTTGCCTACCTGAAGTCTGGTGTGCTAATATGGGTTAAATTGATGGCTCTGTCATGACCAGTTTTGAATCAAGGAGAATAGAATAGTTCTGAGACAGAAAACTGTTGCTCAGTACAGGGATCCAGAGAGCCTGAAGAGCTCTTTCTCATGTTTGGGCCCAACCATCCACAGACTAGATCCTTCTTGATGGAGATGGAAATAATGTCACAGATGGAGACTTCTCCCACAGATGAGCTTGAGTCAATGGGGGCAACCAGTCCCCAGGAGAGTGCTCAGGGCTGTAGGCCACGGAAGTAAATGTGGACAGAGGAATTAGGTGAGGGTAAAGGTGCAGAGGGTATGACTTGTTTCTCTCTGTCATTACCCAAAGTTAGTTTTGGCTCAGAGGCAGGTCACAATCCTGAGATTTAGTTGGTGAGAAAGAATAGGAAAAAATGGCCCATCATCCCCCTCCACCTTTATCCCCCCCCCCACTTTAGCAGCTGAAACCCTCATTAACCTGCTCCTCCCACTACCTAAAGCCCAGAAAAGCAAGAGCTCTCCCATAAAATAAAACTTCAGGCTGGGTACTCAACTAGGCAAAAAGGCTACTGTGGAGAGGATGTTGCTGGACTACACTGCAAAGCAGAGACTTGGGGCTGTAGAGGAGACTCGGGTGGTGGAGAACATTCCTGGATCTGAATCCAAGGCAATGCTGGCAGCAACATCCACTGTCCCAGGCCTCTCCTCCAAGGACACATCACCCCCACCAGGGATTGCATCCTGGGACTACTTTTGTGTCTTCTCATCTGCTAAGATAACAAGTCTCCTCCGAATCGGGGGGTGGAGCAGAGAGAATTCACAGCTCAAAGAACTTTAAGGACTGATCTAAGAAAACATTTTTTTTTTCCTGCTTTGTCTTCTGGACCACACTCCACACAGCAGAGATAGCCAGGAACATTTTTCTGTGACTAGGAGATCTAGTGGGAAATGAGATCTCATCATTCACAAGTGAAAATAATTCTAACAAATCTCCATGTCTTCAAATTTCTATGCCAACTAAATGTAAAGAATATGGGCTCTCTGAGTTCGTTATAAAACTTAAGACCAGAACTTGGGTGGAGATAGGCACTAGACTACATCCCACCACACCCACCACCATCATAGAGCCTGGGTTGCTGGACTTCTGAGCAGTTCTAAATAATGGAGCTTTCAGATGGCAGGGACAAAATGTCAGGGGTGTTAATTCACCACTGAGACTCAATTTACCAAGACCATATCACCCTACAGAAAACTTAGGGCCTGATACACCTACTACAAAGGACATTTTTGCAACTGGTGACCAGGGGGGATAAAAGGTTCTTGTCAGAACAAAAGGCCTTTGCCTTGGTGTGGGTTCTATGCCTTGCAGTTCCCCAGATAGCCCCTGGGACCGGTCCAGAGAACTGGTGAAATAGAGAGGAATTCAAACTTTAATCTGATTGGTTTAATGGATATTTTTTTTTTAACCAGGAGGAAAAAAAAATTAAGTTACAAGATTCTTTTAATATCTTCACAATGTTAAACTAAAATGGAGTTCTAGGCTACGTGTGTTAAGTAAATCTAGAACACAAAAGGGTTAAATAAAATTTTGTTTCCTTTAAAGTTACAAGAATTTAAGCTTTCCTTACATTTAACAAACTTCATAGAATAGATACTTCGGAGGAACTACCTTCTTTCCCTGGCCCCAACTTAACTGTCAATAGAGTGAACATTGTCCATAATGCAACAGGGCCTACTTGCCAAGGCAGTGTCACCCTAAGCCTGTAGCGCCCAGGAATGACCAAGTGAGCACAGGAAAGGGCAGTGGATGGAGGATCTTGCGAGGCAATGGAGAGCTCCCGTCCTGCATCCCCAGAGTGACACGAATGGGATGCTGCTGTAGATAAGCTTAGTGGAGAGTGTACACTGAGGCTGTTTTAGAACAATGGTAGGTGTGGGGACCAAATCAACCAGGTCTCCTTCTCAATTGAGGAACTGATACTATTATGAAAAATATTAAGGCTGAAGATTTTTATAATGGCTTTTTTTTTGGGGGGGGGCAAAGGAAGAGGGAAAAAGCATTATTTCCTATTTCCCCACATACTGTAGATTAAGAATCATTTCCAATTTCCAGGTCTTTCAATGTAGTTGATTTGCAAATGTATCACTGGCCTCTTTTTTTTTTTTTTTAAAACCTAAGCTGCTGGGGTAAATTGCTTTAGTAGCTAAGTGTAGGGAGACCCAAAGTGGCCTCTAAGGGGGAATTCTCTTATTGTCCATAAGATTGAAACAGTTTTCAAATTGTATCATCCTTCCTTGCTCAATATTTCAAGTTCCAGGTGAACCAAATCTCTCTCTCTCCACCCATTCATTCCCAGTCCTCATTCTCATTCCCACTCCCTCTCCTTCCCTCCCCATTTCTGCTACAGTACTTGAGTAATAATTCTCTTACAACTCAGGGAAAACAAGCCAATTCCCTGCTTCCCTTTTTGCCTATCTAGTCCAATCCCACCCAGCCTTGGCCTATAGCAATGAAACTCCCCAGTGCCCACCTTAGAAGATGTGCCAGGACCCTTTTGCAATTTAGGCTCCGTAAGTGTGCTCAAACTGTCCCTGGCCACAACAGTTGCTATCAGGAGATCCAAACTGTCCTGATTCTAAGTAACACATGTCATATTCTCCTAATGCATTTGAGAGATTTTTGCTTATAATAGGATGCTGCATAGATTCAGGTGATGAGCCAGCCCATGTGACTATCCTGGCAACACTTTGAAGATGAAGAGACAACCTGTGCCCCTCCTTCATTGTTCTCCAACACTGTTCCTGACTTCTGTTTGCTATAAATTATGTCTCCCCTTCCACCCTACCTCTCCTGCCCCTTACTACCAACAGCGAAGTTGGGAGCTACAGATAACTATCTGTAGAACCCAGCCATGCCCATGGCTGCTGTGCTGTGATTTAGCCTTACTGAATCAATTCTCAGATACCTGCACCCAGCAAATGGTAAATGAGAAGTCAGTTGGGTTTCAGTTTCCCTGGTCCAATAGAGAGTCTATAGATCCTAGGTAGAAAAAAATGTATTTTGTAGACTAGTCTAGGGGCTAATATTCAAAGCAAGGCTCTCTCTCTTTTTTTTTCTTCTCCAAGTGGAAAGACAGATTTTCCATGGTAAGTCTGGTATAAAAGTTTTCACCCTCCTCCCTCTGCCCCATCCTTTCCAGCCTCCTGGGGAGTTCCCCTGGAGGACACTCCAGCCTCTAGCCCTACAGTCACCTTGGCAGCCATGAGCAGCCCAGGCATGAGGGGCCAATCAGGAGCCCTGGCTTTTGGGGGCCAGCATTAAGGACAAGTGAAGAGGTGAAAAGGCTGTACATTAAACACAGAGTTTCTGGCAAGGCCATGTGCGTCTCAGGAACTGTTTTAAACACCAGCTTCTACTCCTCTATTTACTTAAAGTCTCTGTCTGGACCATTTTCAGCTTAAGGCTTTTTATAAGTTTTGACTCCAGCAATGACATCTGCTTATTTTGTTTTAAATCCACTAGCCATGCTCAAAAAAAAATATTCTTCATGTTTTAATTTTATACAGTGGCTAGCAGGCACCTTCATAACCAGCCAGAAATCAATTTCAACCACCATCAACCCCTAAACTACAGTACCAGGACGGCTGGCTAAAGAAAGGAAACGGATTGGCTGTAGTCTGAAACGTGCCCAGTACAAGGTGTCTGGCTGACTCTGTCCTAAATAAGGCTAACATTAGTGAACTAAGAACAGGGTTTGGCTGCCAAGCTTCGCACTCAGGAGCAGCCCTCCCCAATGCGCTGGCAGGATCTCCCCACTTTCCGGTCCAGTTTCACCATTTTCAGGATCGCTTCCTCGCGGCCACGGCCCATGTGGTCAAACGTACAGTCATGCTGCTCAGGGAGGCGGTGTAACATACAAAATACATAACCTGTAGAGAAGGAGAGTTGGAAACAGGCTATTAACAACTTATTCAACCTGGAAACCCTGCTCTGGTCCTGAGAACTGGGGACAGGAGTTTGTGTGTCACAGTCCAATTTTCTGAAATTATCTGATTTGACAATGCCCTCTCACCTTTATGGGTGTCCAAGCCCATCAGAGTTCTGAAGGCTGAAGAGCCCAAGGTGCCATTGAAGTGAGATGGGAAATGTATAAGCCTCAAACCTCAGTGCCCCCAGAGGTCAACTCAGCATTTTCTCTGACACAGAGGTGTTATATAAAATAAAATCTATCACAAGACACATCATCTACCACAGGACATGCTATTTCTAGATAGCAGAAGAGGAGGAGGAATAAACACATATATAATTCTCAAATTACATTTTGCCTCCTACATAGTAAGGGCTTAAGGGATGTTGGGAATAATAAAACTGCAACTGAGTAAGAGGCTTTATAAGAAAAGGGATTATTTTGAAGTGTTAGAAAAAAGTATTACAAATAAATAGAGAAAGAAAAACCATTCACAAGGACTAAGATAGCTTTAATCATCTGGTTAAGAGAACACATAGCCCTCAAATGCCACCTTAAGAGGAAGTGGTCATGCTTGGGACTCCAGTCAAAGCAGACACTAAAAGCCCTATTATTCCCATGGGGGTAGAGTGGGGGCCGAATCAGACCCTGGGGAAGGATGATCCTATATAGTATTTGTAGGGAAAGGCGGAAGGATAGGGAGAGGGGCAGTTAATCTAGCATGACAGAAAGGGATTGGTGGTAGTTTGGAAGAGGAGCCATTTGAAAAAGATTATTAAAGATGAAACACCTTCCAGAAAAGGGTGAGTACCCCTACATTAAGGAATCAATTCATATTAAAGACAGCCAAAAGATAAAAGAAAAAAGATCTGTTCCCCTAGGGTTACAGTTCTCAGTTCTTCATTTATCTGGGCAGGAGTAGATTGTCTAGTCCCAGGAAGCCTTAGCTGGGGAGTTTTTTTTGGCAAGAGTTTGTCTTCACCATTCCAACCTCCTGGCAGTGTTCCCAAAGAGTATGGTCTTTGGAGACAATAAGGATTATGAGAAACTATAAAAATTTCTAGACTACATTTTGCCCCATTCCAGCCATTCCTTTCAAAAATTTCCTCTAAAACCACATTGGACTTTCCCTCCCCACTGCTCAGGCATCTTCAAACCACATCCTCCACACATGCAAAATTTTTGTGGCAATCCTTTTTGTAGTGGCAAGGAACTGGAAACTGAATCGATGCCCATCAATTGGAGAGTGGCTGAATAAATTATGGTATATGAATGTCGTGGAATATTATTGTTCTATAAGAAACGGACCAGCAGGATGATTTCAGAGAGGCCTGGAGAGACTTGCATGAGTTGATGCTAAGTGAAATGAGCAGAACCAGGTGAAAACTGCACACAGAAATACCAAGATTATGTGATGATCACCTCTTATGGAGTGGGGCTCTTTTCAACAATGAGGTGATTCAGGGTAATTCTAATAGACTTGTGACGGAGAGAGCCCATCCACATCCAGAGACTGTGGATCACAACATTGTATTTTCACCTTTTCAGTTGTTTTTGTTTACTTGTTTTTCTCTCTCATCCCCCCCCCCCCGATCATTTTTTTCTTATGCAGTATGATAAATGCAGAAATAGGTTTAGAAGAATTATACATGTTTTAACCTATATTGGATTACTTGCTGCATAGGGGAAGGGAAAAGTGAGGAAGGAAAAAGTTTGGAACACAAGATTTTGTAAGCATGAATGTGGAAAACTATCTGCATGTATTTTGAAAAATAAAAAGCTATTATTATAAAAAAATAAAGTCTAAATTACTCAGTCCAGTATTTATAACACTTGCCTACTTCAATAGCCTTCTCTCACATTTCTTGTAGCTTGTATATCCTAGGCTCTAGTCAAAAAGAAAAACCATATCTCCTCTGGTTCTGACACTATCTCCTTACTCCACATCCCTCACCTAATACAGCTCCTGCCTTTGTTCACACTGTTCCTAATATAATCAAATGGTACTCCTTCTGTAAAATTTTCCATGACCTACCTAGTTGGAAGTCATCTTTCCCCCTCAACTGAGTATTTTTTCTTCCTACACATTTATTATATTATAACAAGCACTATATCATAAATCACTATATCATATACCACTATATATAAAGTGGGTTTATTCACTTTCATTAAATTATGAACTCTGTGAGGACAGGGACTATTGTTGAATATCCCCCCAAAAACTTAAAGATTATGTTCTATGTGTGCTGGGAATAAAGTGTTAAATAGCATGGGGACCATCCCCCAAAACCTAGGACTGATCTCTACCTGTTTACCTAGACTACCTATCTCAGTTTTTCAAACTTGCACTAAGTTTGTATATTGAGAGAAGTGATCAACACCAGCTCGGACATCAGTTTTGCCACACAATATTATTAACTTGGTATTCCAGGAAAGAAGGGTGATGTGTGTGACTCCAAAACATGACTCCAAAACAGAGACTGGTCTTAGGGAAAAGATGAAATTTTTATCTCTTGAGAAACAAGCGTTCCCACTTGGGTCTCAAAGCAAAGTGAAGATTAATGAGTTTATGTGGTATATTTACTGATAAGTTCATTACTTGAAGATATTGGATACCAGTTGTCTTTGTCCTAAAGGATTCCACTGTGGAAGCATGACAGCCTTGATATGCACACTCCATCTAACAAACAAAATCATTGTTGGCTGCATATCTTTGATAGTTTGCTCAGGGGTTCAGAGGACTGGCAGGCAGGGGAGAGAGAGAAATGCTGCAAGTGAAAGGTGGTTTTGGTTACTATTTTTGTCACTAGCTAGTAGACTTTTTCTTGTGCTTCAAAGATTGGAAAAAAGAGCACCTGTCCCATTTTCCTTTTCTCTCCCTTCTTTAGGAGAGCAAGAGAACTGAGTAAGAAAAAGTCTAAGTCCCAGAGTCCCTCCTCTCCTTTGATGAATTGTGCTAGGCTAATAAGAACAGCAGGAAATAGATTACAATGGGAATTAAGCCTGGCTCCTGGCTGGGCTTAATACCTCATTAGTTAAGGGTAGGCTGAGGGACAGAGAGAGTGTATGATCTTGTCCTTCCTCACCTAATTCTTCACTCCCTTTTCCTCCCCAAGCTCACTCTCCTTTCCTACCACCAATCTCAAAGCTGGCTGCTGGCTTCCCACATTGAAAGGGTAGATGTCAAGCCCAGAAGGAAAAAAGGCTGGCTATCTTAATAAAGATCTCTTCACTTCCTCGAAGAACATTGAAGCCACCATTGATTTCCCCTAATACCCCTCTTCTTTAGCCACTATAAACTCTGGTGATTGCAGCTCCAGGATGTTCTATGCCGAAGGACCATGCTTCCCCCAAAGCATACCTACTTTTCCACATTCTGGGATCTGCTTTGTAAAAGTAGCAAAAACAAGAAAAGTTATCATAGCAGAACTGGTGACAATTAAAATAAATGGCATTGCCATTCACTAGAGAAAAGTCCAGAGAAGTTTTAGAAGGTTAACTTCCCACCAAGTCATTGCACAGAGGTTGGATAGCATAAATTAAGCTCAGTTCCTTCTTCTATCAGGATTATTCACTGAAAGTAAGTTACATCACAGCAACAAGAACATTATATGATATACAAGAAGATTATAGGATGATCAGTTCTGATAGATGTGGGTCTCCTAACAATGAGATGATTCAGGCCAGCTCCAATGATCTTGTGATGTTGTGATGAAGAGAGCCATCTGTACCTAGAGAAAGGACTGTGGGAACTGAGTATGGACCAAAACATAGCATTTTCTCTCTCTCTTTTTTTGTTGTTGATTTCTTGCATTTTATTTTCTCTCATTTTTTCCCCTTTTTGATCTGATTTTTCTTGTGCAACATGATATTCATATAAATATGTATGCATATACTAAATTTAACATATATGGGATTACCTGCCCTTTAGGGAACAAGGGAGGGAAAAAAATTTGGAACACAAGGTTTTGTAAGGATCAATGTTGAAAAATTATCCATGCATAGGTTTAGAAAATAAAAAGCTTTAATTTAAAAAAAATTAATTTAAAATTTAAAAAAAAAAAAAAAAAAAGAAACATTCTAGAACTTGTCCCAAATGCTGAGTGTGTGCTGGAGACAGTCAACAGCTAAATACATTTTCATGTTAGATAGGTACAATAGGGCCTGCCTAAGATCACACATTCCTGGGAGAATAAGGGACACAGAGGAGGAGACAGGGGTGACAATGAGGATGATCAGTGGGTTTTAAGTCTTTATTTTTTTCTGATTGTCCAAAGATCTGATTCCAAAACCATGGAAAGTGTCATGAATTTTTTCAATTCTACTCATTATTCTTTGGACTTGAGAAGCCAAGACGACAATGAAAAGATGAGTTCAGGTTGTTGGGAGGACAGCATATCATTATTAACTTAAATGATAAAAACCACTCTAAAATCCAAAGATAAGAATGTTTAATGCTCTTTCTCCTACATCATATTGGCTTACAATACTTTTTTGGGGGAAAAATGGTGTGGTAGTGACAGCATGATACAGTCCCCCCAAAAAGGTTAGGAATCAAAAATAGTAAGCTAAAATGACAAAGGAAAATTGCCCAGGACTTGAGACTTTGAAAATGTAGGATCAAAAAATCCATGATTTCCATTTGAGTGAGGTCTAACTCTAGGCATTTGCTCTTACTATGGCTGTCCTGTCCTGATTTCTAATCCCTGGCCAACACCTACAAGAGCCAGCCAAACATACTTGAAAAATAATTTTCTGGACAAAAAGACTGTAATGAAATCTTGATACAGAGTATAAGAACCTTCCCTCCCCAAACAACAAACACATCACATTTAGGCTGGGTAGCACCTATGATCCATTTTGGGTTAAAATGTATGAGAAGCTTAAGAATTTATCTGAATAGTCTGTTTGTTGCTACCTTTAAGAATGATTTTGAGTTTTAGGCTTAAAAGTGAAATGCTCAAATATAGATAAAAGATGGTACCTATAACCCAAGACACACCTTGTGCACATATTTACTGAACTGACCATTTTAGGAACCAATGTTCAAAAGTCCTTTAGACCAAGGGAAGGACATCCCAAATGAGGCTGAGCAGGAACAAATTGCAAACAAAAGTTGTAGAGGTATATCACAAATACTAGACATCTCAAAATTATTCCTTTGTTACCCTTCCAAAGACTGGCCAAGTTCAGGAAGCTAATTTGCAAAAAGAAAAAAGTGTGCCTGGCTGAGACAGGGTTTGTGTCTGTCACAAGGCTCTTAGAATCTTATGATTCAAGAGACAGGTCAAACAGATTTAAAGAGGTATAAAAAGAATCCTATGTTAGGGGGGAAATGAGAACCAATGTTTCAAACTACTGAGCTCCCATAGAAGAGGAGGACAGACATACCTAAATTGGATTCCACATTCAAGGACAGATGCTTCTAAAGGAGGGAAGAAAAAAGGCATATGTATATGAAGAGTGAAAATCTTGTCATGCATAGTAGAATCAACACTGCTCAAAGACTGTGACTCGTCCTAAATGAACCTCCCCTGCCCCCCCAACATCCCCCCCCAGGATTCAGCAGGCTCTGGAGAATCACTAAACCAGTAACTGGGAACAATCCTCCAAGTTGCTCTAAAATTAAATGAATGTAGAAGGATTACATTGCGGCTCATTTTTCCAAGACTAATAACTGTTTGACTCAAAAGAAATTCTAGAAACTAGTTTATTTAACATGAACACATCTAATGTGACCTACAGCTTTTAAGGTAAATGTTTGAAACACTTAAATTTCAGACAACCCCTTTCCATAGCAAAATCTTTCCTCTGAAAAAGGAGCATGAATATTGAAGAATACTTTCTTCTATTCTGGCATACTTTTGGAAGTAATTTTCACAAATGTTATCATTAGCAGAAGATGATACAACACAGAGTATTTCTATAAGTGCTATAAAAACTGTAACAATATTTCTTACTTCACTAATTTAAAAAAACCTGTAATACTTTGATTCAGTAACCACAGAAAAAGTGCAAAAGGAAAGACTATATACTCCACTTGGTATGGGGGCAGGAAAAGCTTTAGAATGGGTTTAAGATGTGAGAAGCTAGGTAGGCAAGACCCTCTTGTTTCTCTCCCCTACCCCTCCTATCATTTTCTACTAAAGAGTAATTTTAGTTGGCTAACAAGAGTTAAGTGTAGAAGAAAAGAAAAGGAGGAAAGAAGAAAAAAAGAAGAAAAAAAAGAAGGAATGGGAAGGAACAAAACTCCTCTGGGAATGGAAGCCCCTCAGATATTCAGGACAAAGTTGCAGGAGTTAAAACTCAGTGAGGATAAGTGCTATATTTTTCCCTAAGATACAAAAGATAAAACTCTTACCCAATCCCCTTCCTACATATCACCATCTCTACTCCACAAAGGCATACCTATTGTGAAAGAACTGGTATATACCAATGTTTTTCTACAAAACGGTCCATGTCTATCTTTTTCTCCTTTTCTTTTGGAGAAGGGATTAAGTTTTCCCTAAAGGAGAATGTACAAATCTTAGTCATTTTAGGGCATTAAAAAGTTCCCATCCATGAGTCCTCTAGTTCTTCCATGTCTTACCCTGATGACTAAACAGGTTTTCCATCTGGAAATGACGGTTGGGACAAAGCTATTTAACCTGTGGGTCTCATCCCTACAGGAGGTTAAGTAATCGAGTATGAGGGTTGCAAAAAATTTGGCAAGGTATAAAATATTCTGCCAAGACTTAATTCTTTATATAAAAATAAACAAGCACATCCACCTCATTAATATGCAAATCTGTTTTCATCTTTAATAAATGGTAAAATCATATATATAGCAAAGAATTGTTTTAAAATAAATTTCTTTATGATTTATTATCAGCAAATGTTTGATCTGTGTATTTATTTTATATACCTTTATACCTAGGGTCATGTAAAAATTTCTCAGGCAAAAACGAGTGGAGAGTGGAAAAAGTTTAAAAAGCCCTGGGTTAGGGGATGTCAGAGAAACTAAGTAGCACCCTATCCTCGATGCACAAGCCTTGCTATGTTAAGGCAAAGTAAACCTTGTTTAACTGTTCAATGGCTTTGAGTGCCTCATTTTGTTCCAGCACAAAACAGAAATGGAGACAATGCTGTCATTAGAGTTGCCTCCAACAGTCACTCACCTTTCTTCAACTGTATAGTGATTAGAAAATACCCTGGACTTGGAGTCAAAAGACCCAAACTAAAGTTCCTGCTCTAATAAGTAGAAGAAAGTTGTTTCCTCTATCTTGGCCTCTATAAGGTGATGTCCACTTAAGTGTCTTTTAGCCCTGACGTTTTGTACTGAATGATTCTACGGTTATGGCTGTGGACCCTGATGTCTCTATTGTAGATGCTGAAGTTCCTGACAAGAGAGAGGTCCTGTGCCATAGGATTGTGACCCTTCACCCACAGGCAGCTGGGTCTCAGTTAAGACAAAGGTCTTTTTGAAGACTAGCAATTCAATGCAAAATGCTTATTGACCCTTCCCCTTCAAAGTCTGTCACTTGATACTAAAGTTGAGGGTCAGGGGCAGCTAGGTGGCGCAGTGGATAGAGCACCAGCCCTGAAGTCAGGAGGACCTGAGTTCAAATCTGGTCTCAGACACGTAACAGCTGTGTGACCCTGGGCAAGTCACTTCACCCCAATTGCCTCAGCAAAAAAGCAAAAAATAAATAAATAAATAAATAAAATAAAATAAAGTTGAGGGTCAGAGCTCCCTGGAAATCCCTTGGAGAGAGTAAAAAGAAAAAAAAGCCAAAAAAAAAAAATAAAAAGCTCCCCCCCCCAAAAAAAAATCCCACCTTGAGCCCTGGACATTTTTTATTCAATTTTAGCTTTGCAAAAATTCTGTCTGCCAGCTTTATTTTTGAATAAGAAGGTACTGTTTGGTGCTGCCAGAACTCTACAAATCCTGCCATTTTGGGACTTAAATTAATTGCACATTTTTCTTTGCAGACACTCCATTTGGAGGCTTCTCAAAAGTGGCCCTTTTAATAAAACTATAGACTTTTGTTCCAGGTCAAGATTCAGCTCCAGATGCTCTGGCATTCAATTGATTCACCTTACTTGCAAGAAATGCTTTTTCCTTTCCTGTATTCTGAATTGATAAAAAAGTTCAAGAGGAGGCTAAAAATGTTGGCATGCCTTCAGGACAGAGATAAAGGAAGAGATATTGTAAAGAGGACAGGCTATTTCAAAGAATGAGATTGGCATATGTATTTATGCAGATACATGGCTGCCCATGTCTTTCCATTCATTAGGATCTCAAAGTATATGCAAAGTAAAAAAGGAATGGGGCTAATAGGACCAGCTACTCTGATTTAGAAGCATCCTGTTCTTGTTTTCTAGTGGGAAGGTCTCTAAGCAAGGAAAAACATTTTGTATCTAAGGAAATCCATATAAACACTTTTCAGTCTTGGCTCATTAAGGTTCACTCAGCATTGATTACTTGAAAAAAAAAAAATAGGAAAAAATCTCTAACACCCAAAACACAATGCAACCTGTAAATGTGAAAATCTAGCCCAACATGTCTCAATTACCTGTTAAGCTCATTCCAAAAAAGAATCACATCTCTACAGCAAGATAAAGGTTCATTAGAGCTCAAGACAGCTAGCTGACCTCATAGCTCATTTGTAAGTACATGTTAGGAATAGCAGGTGGTCATAGGAAAGCTTGTTGGAAAGCAGGAGCCATTAATATACCCACAAGCAGCAATCCCTGGATTACACCAGTCACTGACCCAATGCTCGAGGCACAATTTGTAGCAAAGAAATGTATTAAAGGATATTAATGTGTTTTATTTCATCAGGCCTATGGTACAAGCAAAGCAATTGAAGGTGCCCCAGGAATAAAGCAGGTCTACTTTACATTCAGCTCCATTCTTGGCTTTGCATGATATGGAGAAAAAGTCATTAAACTCCAAGAACTGGCCTGGGTTCCTACCTGCTTGTGCTATTTGACATGTACCCTACTGGGGTGAGAGCAGATAACTAGCAGGATAAGAAAAATTCTACCACAGGTTTCCCTGTGGCTTGAGATTGCTTATTGAGAATCAAGTGACAGTGAAACCTCTTAGCCCCAACCCCAACATGAAGAACGATTTACATTTTAGGGGAAAAAAAAAAAACAAAAACCTCAACTTTTTAATAAAATTACTAAATCTCACTGAGTTGATTCTAAAACAGATGAAATCAACTTTCCCCACCCCCCAAATCAATTAAAATGCCAGTTAGATAAGAGATAAAGGTAGCACAAGAAGTGATATGATACAAGACAAAACTATGAGGAGCTTGTGAAAAGTTCTTCATCTCTAGCTGTAAACTGCTACAATCTGGTATATTCCCTGGGCATTTCCCATCACATGGCTCTGAGAGTGCAGATGGAAACAGGACAAAAAGTTATGCTACAGTCCAGCTTAATGAAGCTCCCAACACATTTTGTACATACTGTCACTTTAAAAGCATAAAAGTATTTGCCACAACTGCTGACATCCTTTATCTCCAGACAACCCTATAATTATCTCTTCCCTCTCCTCCACCAGGACTGCTCATCCTGTTCCCCTACCATTTCCTCAAGCAGCCTGCACTTTATATAAGGCTCACCTGGAAAAAAAAAGGCCCTGCTCCCTAGCTCCACCCACTCTGCTATTCCTCCCTTCTGAAGAGCTAAAACTACAAGTATGCAATGAAATCTGAATTGCAAGTAGCCCACTTTGGGACAATTCTTTCACCCCTTTCCAACTAGCAAGGAAGAGGAAACAGGGTACACATTATGCTAAATTGTTTTATCTAGAGAAGAACAAAGATTTAAAAAACCAAGAGAAACTGGCTCCAGGCAATTTCTGCCTTAGGAATAATAATTTGCCGTTTTGTTCATTCCATTCCAGTAGCTGAGGAGCAAGAAAGATATCAATTAACCCATTGGTGTTAGCATCAGCCTTCAACTGGCCAAAGCTATATGGTGCTTGGCAGTGTAGCCAGCGGTTTGGTTTCCAGGCCACCCCAGATGCCAAAGCTCCTGCTAAGTTACCTTCCAACCTCATCACCATCACACTAGGTCCAAAAGAATGGCTGTACCAATAGATGTGTTCTGCTATTCTGCTGAACTTATTCTTTCAGCACTTTTTTCTCTGATTTGTTTGACTTTCCTTTCAGCATTTCATTGCCCTTTAAAAGATTATCTTTTCAAATTAAGCAAAAGCACCTAGAAAATTACCAACTAAGTTTTGGCTGAATTGAAGGATGATGTTCTTCACCCAGAGCCCCAGCTGAGGCTGTCTTGGGTTGGAGCTGCACTTAGGACAATTTTTTCATCTGGGATTTCTGTGGCTGGTTGAGCCATCACCAGGGTGTGTGTGCACGCGTGCACGCACGCACGCGCGCACACATACACACACAAATTCCTGCCCAACAAACAGAAAAATAGGAGTCTTGGGGTATTTCTAAATTGCAAATGCCAAATTAAGATTTCTGTGGCCGGGAGGAAAAAAGAGAAAAGCTATCACCTGTATGTAGCACTTACTCAGCATGTTAATTAATGGGAGCTCTGTGGAAAAGAGCATCGGGGTGAAGGTGGTTATTTCTTTCCTTTTTCTCCCTGTCCATCACATTCAAATACAAGCCATTTCCACAGAAGGCAATGGGGCATAGTAGAAGATTGCAAGTTATTAGATTTGGATTTTGTTCCTGGCTTGGCTCCTACCTGTGGGACTTTGGACAATGGCTCATTTTTCTCTTCTGTCCAATACAGGGTGCTAGAAAAAACAACATGGTGCTAGAAATCAAGAGACTTGGGGTCTAGTCTAAGCTAGGCCTTGAACTTGCTGTGAGACTTGAAAGGAAGAGGTTGAATTAGCTCCTCTATAAAGCGGTTGCTAGCTTCACATCCCAGAGCCACCACTGAGCGTTCTCAAAGTTCTCTTCTAGTTCTACCATCGTATTCCTATTGTCTTCAAGGTAGCACAGAACTGTCTCCACCAATTCACACATCAGGACAAGGATCTTCACAAATGACATGCTAACTCCCACTCCCACCCAGACAGATCCCCAGGGTACACCTCTTCTCCCTTCTAGCCCTGGGCAACCTTTTCTGAACAACTAGAACTGAGGCAGGAGCTTCCTTTTTTCTGGGGGTGTACAGGCTTCATGGCTTGCTTGCCACTACCATGAACACCTTCCTTTGATGATGCTGTAAATATATAATCAAAAGAAAGGTCACAAGATTTCTGATCACAACACACAGATTTTGGGGGAAACCTGATTGATTCAAATATACAGAGAAGACATGAGGCAGCTCAGAAAGTTTGTCTGGGGATACCCTGAAGGGGGAAGGACAGGTTTTTGTTTTTGTTTTGTTTTGTTTTGAAAGCTTTTTATTTGCATAACATATGTATGGGTATTTCTTCAACATTGATCCTTACAAAGCTTTCCATTACAAATTTTCCCCCCTAGTCCCCTCTCCTCCCCTAGATGGCAGGAAATCCACTACATGTTAATTATATTAAAATACTTGACAAGTCGAATATATGTATACATATTTCCACACTTATCTTGTTGTGCAAGAACAATATTATCTACATGAACAAAAAATATATAAGAAAGGAAACCCAATGCAAACAAACATCGACAGAGAACATGAAAATGTTATGCTGTGGTCCACATTTCACATCCCTCTCTCTGGGGGTATATGGCTTTCTTCACTGAACAATTGGAACTGGTTTGAAACATCTCATTATTGAAGAGAGCCATGTCCATCAGAATTGATCATCATATGATATTATTGTTGCCATGTATAATGATCTCCTGGTTCTGCTCATTTCACTCAGCATCAGCTCATGCAAGTCTCTCCAGGTCTCTCTGAAATCATCCTGCTGGTCGTTTGGAAGGACAGGTTTTTAAGAAGGACAGAAAAATACTGTGGGGGCTTCCTAACGGGTATGTTTAGGGATTCTGCAAGCCTCTTTCAGACACAGAACCAGAGGATTTGTGTTTCCAAGTTTTAATCACATATTGCTTGTGTTTCAAAGTGTCTTGTGTACATTTTCTTAGAAACATAAAAGTGGTACCTGTTAAGAGACAGGATGAAGGGGAAGTTTTCTAAAACCTTCTAGATTGTAGATAATTTGCAAAACAAACAATTTTGACCCAATTTACCAATATCAAGCTTACTTTGAGTTTATGTGACAAATTTTAGAGAAGTCATTCATAAAATTTATCTTGAAGACAATATTCCAGAAAACTACTCCAAAATATAAAGATGTTCCCCACAACATTTAGCTTTTCAATTACACTAGAAGGATAGGGACTGGAGAAATAACCTGCTCCTTAGGCCTCTGGGTTTATTTAAATGCTTCCTCCCCAATCCAGATAGATAGATAAGATTTCCTTAGCTGCAGATGGATTTCATTTTTGAGGCAACAAGGGGTCAAATTTTTAAAAATTAAGAGTTATTTGGTGGAATAGAGTGGATAGATGTTGGGGAGTTCCCACACTGAAAGCAAATAAATTTGCCTGCCTAAGATTTGATTATTGTTCCACCTTTAGGGAGGACTGCTAATGCAGTAAAGACTGGGGTGGGGAAAAAGGAAGTGGGTAGTTTCGTAGGAAATTTGACCAAATTCCCAAGTACTGGGCATGGATGAGGGGTATAGGGTGGAGAGGAAGAATCCCCTCATCTGAAGAAAGCGCATTTATTATGTGTACCTGATCCCTGTGTTAAAAGGGCCAAGACAAATAAAGACATCATTTTCAAGTTAACACCAAATCTATACTATGTATGCATTTAGGTATAAAGGAAAGAATAATTTCTTATAACTGGCTTAAAGTTATGGCTTTAAGAAAAGGTTTAATGTTGTCTGACAATGATCTCTTTAGTCAGATATAACTGTCTAGACTAGAGAATAAACAAAAAGGCTTCCATCTACTAATTATCCCGTAAATATAGAAATGTAATTGTACACAATGTAAATGATACTAACTAAAAACTATTTCTATCTGGTTTGAAAATGAATCAAAACATTTCAAAACAAAAGACTGTACTCCTTAATTATTGTTTTCAAATGGCTAACAAAAAAGTTTGCTTTTCTTGACCATCAGTCAAGAGAATGTCCCTCAGATATATGCAAAGGAGAAAGAAAATGCCATCTTAGAATTTAAAAAGTAATCTATTCAAGCACAGAGACTTGAGAGGAGATTTATTTCTGTAGTTATGCATCAACATCTATTGGCCTGACATTCTGAGTAGCAGTTTCAAGATCACAGATATCATGCCCTTGCTGGGGATAGCTATCCAAATTCAAAGCTATCAAATATAGCTTAAAATGGGGTAAGAGAGGTAAAGCAAAGTTTGGTAACATTGTATTCTAAATATCAGATTTCTTTTTTTTCCAGGGTAAAATGTAGCATAAACTTTAAGAATGGTCACACCATCTTTAATTTTAGGGATGCCCCAAACCTAATGTTTGCTGACTCATAACACCTACCTACCTACCTACCTACCTACCTACCTACCTTCCTCTCCCTCTCTCCCTTCCCCCCCCCTTTTTCCCCTCTCCTTTCGTTCCTTCCTTTTTCTTTCTCTTTCTTTCTAAAAATATTTCTGCTTTCCTTTGTGGAAAACAAATCTATTTGGTCTTACCCAGAGGCAATGCTCAGGCCCACCAAAGGCCCAAAGAGTTTGCTTCACTGCTCTCATAAAGGTAAGCACAGTGTCCTGATTTGGGAATTCCCAAGTAGCAGTTAATGTACACACACACACACACACACACACACACACACACGGGAAAGTCATGCTTGGTCATGTTGATTGTCATTCATGCTAGGTTACAAGAAGGAAAGGAGGGACACCTGCTGATCATCTCTATGGGAACCAGAACAAGATGAAGCAGTTTATTCTACATCTTAGATTCTGATTTTATGTTTAAACTTGGAGGTGAGGCATAATATCATCTATACAGACAGCTCTTGAGTTAAATTTGTGTTATGCAAATTTGACTTTACCCACATTCCTTTTTTTTTTTT
>JAJPUD010000420.1:274565-305691 GCA_023553655.1 Myrmecobius fasciatus | reverse complement strand
AACTTTTTTTTCCCAAGCTTTTCCTTTCCCTCCCCCCGCCCCCCACCCCTAGATGACAGGTAATCTAATACATGCTAGATAGGATAAATTATATGACAAATACAATACATGTATACATATCTATACAGTTATCTTACTGCACAAGAAACATCAGATCTAGAAAGAGAAGAAGAAAAAAAAACAACCTAAGAAGGAAAACAGAATGCATGGAAATATTCACAGAAAGCGTTAAAATGCTGTGTTGTGGTTCACTCTCAGTTCCCACAGGCCTCTCTCTGGATGTATATGACTATCTTCATCGCAGCACAACTGGTTTGAATCACATCATTGTTGAAGAGAACCATGTCCATCAAAATTGATCATCGTATAGCCTTGTTGCTGTGTATAATGTTCTCCTGGTTCTGCTGATTTCACTCAGCATCAGTTCATGCAAGTCTCTCCAATCCTCTCTGAAATCCTCCTGTTGGTCATTTCTTACAGAACAATAATATTCCATAACATTCATATACCATAATTTATTCAGCCATTCTCCAATTGATGGGCATCTTTTCAATTTCCAGTTTCTTGCCACTACAAAAAGGGC
This sequence comes from Myrmecobius fasciatus, assembly GCA_023553655.1. Taxonomy (NCBI): domain Eukaryota; kingdom Metazoa; phylum Chordata; class Mammalia; order Dasyuromorphia; family Myrmecobiidae; genus Myrmecobius; species Myrmecobius fasciatus. The sequence continues at coordinate 305,108 of JAJPUD010000420.1, read as the reverse complement.
TGCCACAAACATTTTTGCACATGTGGGTCCCTTTCCCTCCTTAAAAATCTCTTTGGGATATAGGCCCAGTAGAAACACTGCTGGGTCAAAGGGTATGCACTGTTTGATAACTCTTTGAGCATAGCTCCAAAGACTTTACCCACATTCCAAAAAACTATGCTCACTTTACTATACAGCACTGTGCTTCCTCTGCAGCCCTAATCTGCTCTGCACTGTGGAATCCTCCTATTCCCTCTGCCCCACCAAAAAAAAAAAAAAAAAAAAAAAAATTATATAAGTGAAAACAGAAAAATGGAGGTTCTGAGAAGACTTTTGCTCCAGGCCACCCATCTGTCTATGTGTCTGACCCCAACATGGTCTTCCTCTCAGTCCTGGCAAGGTCCCCACATAGATAATTCCAGTTCCTTCTGCTCTCACCCCCAACATATCCTTCAGCTTTTTGTAGACCCTCTTGCTCTTTAGATGTATGACCCATACCCTACCCTCTTTCTCTTTCCCATGTTCACAGGCAAATCTGCATTACATAAAAATTGTTCTTTGTAGAGACCTTCTGGAACTGCCCACTTACACAAAGGGAGAATGTTGTAGAGACAAGGTGATATGGAAAACTTTGTAGTTTCTAAATGAGTCCAGCTAACCTACTTGTTCTTCCTATTTAACACATATGGTGGCCTCTTTGCCCCATCAAGCCAAGCCTTCTTCCTATCCTCCATGTGCCAACTAAATTACCTAGAAGATAGACTCAATTGCTTTCTTATTGTATTGTATAGACAGAATCTATGACCTCATTAACTATGTTAACCCAGACCTATCAATTGGAGTTACATAATGAAATAAGCTCTCACTACATCTTCTAAGTAATATTACCTCTAATTCTATGTTGGGGGGGTAGATGATGGGTAGGTAAATAAGAGGGGAGGGATTCTATTCAAATAGCCATCATACTCACTAGTAAGATTAGCTCTTTGGTACTTCATAGCTTCAATTGCAGAAGCCTGGGCAATTTGAATTTGGCCACATGACAATGTCTATGGATTGACACACATACAACTTTTGTTGTGGGAGGTCAGATACTATTCTACCTCTGAGAACTTGAATTTATCCAGAGATCTGAACCCTCTTGCTACAATATCTGTCTACATAGGTTTTCCCAAAGGTTTCAAGGCAAGTTATCTGCCCAACCAGAGCTTTAGTAGACTGAACTCAATGTCAGCAACAACACATTTCCATACCGATTACAACTTCTGTCCTAATGTTATATGCTAAGTGATCATTTGGGATTACTGCTGGCAACAGGAAGAAGCTGTAAACTGACTAACAAACAGCTGTTTTCCCTCCCATTCACTGTCTGTCGAGAAGAAAGTGGCTTCCATGGGACAATATGATCTTCAGTGTGTTAGGGTGAAAGACCTTTCTGGTAGCAGAAAGAGAATTTCACTGATGCTGATCCCTTCAGAGGAAAGGTGCTATAAAAATCTGTTCTAATAAGTCAATGATTCAGGTACACTGTTGTGTTATCAGTCCAAAAAAGCATCAGATTTCTTAAAGGAATGTTGAGTAAATTCAAGTTCTGAAAGTTTAAAGACACAGATTTGCAAAGGGCAAGAGAGATAGAGGGTCAAAATATGCAAGTTAAATCACTACTATAAAATATCGCATAGTGCCTTAGTTATCAAATTAAGAAGGAAAGATGACAAGAACATAGTTTCTATCCCAAGAGATGCTTAAAATCTAGATAAAGAGAGAAATAATGCTCATACAAATCAACCAGATAAGAGGTTAGTAAAATTCTTTACAGAGTCAGTGGCATGTATTTTTTATTATTAAATGTTAAATACACAAGAAAACAGAAAAGGGAAAGATCAAAATAGGTTGAGTAATCAGGAAAATTTCCATGGAGGTAGTACTAAGATTTGAGGCTTTCAAGAAAAAATGTAAATTAGTTCTGGATAAAAAAAATATGAAAAGGGGGGGGGGGTTCCTTTGAGAACCAAAGACAGCATGAAGGGAGGCTTGGTGAGAGAATCAAGGATTAGTATGACATGAGTAGACAAAGCATTTGTTAAGTCCTTACTATGTGCTGGACCCGATGTTAACCACTGGGCATACAAGAAAACAACTATATCTACTCTCAAGAAACTTACATTCTAATAATGGGGAATAATAGACTAATATAATAAAAGAATAGGAATAAGAAGAATAGAAAGCAGGAAGAGGTACAGATGGTTACCTCATCAGGAGGCAATATGTCAGGCAAAAAGAAAGAAGGAAAGGGAGTTTGAAAGACAGTCCAAGCATAAGTAAGGTACACCATGATTGGAGACCTTCCTAAAATGGTGGTCCTGGGGAGGAAGAATCACTAATCAAAACAAAGAACCCTTAGGGAAGAGAATTCTTCATGGTAGCAATGCAACAAGTAAGGAGGAGGAGGGGATGGTCCAGAGATACAATCTACATTTGAGTGAGAACATAAGACTTGATAGGAGAGCTCTAGATTTTAGGCTTAACCCTGCAGACTTGCTAGGACAGACAATAATATAGGTCCCCAGAGTGGGAAAAGATAGAGAAACAGAAGCAAAAAGGCAATCCTATTCTGGTGGTGGAAAACAGAGTAATTTGCACAAAGTAAAGATCTGTGAAAGGGGAGTCAAAAGAAATGAAATGGGTAAGTCATAAAGTCATGAATGCCAAAGCTCTAGAGATAAAAATTAAGGGAAAAAAAAAAAAAAAGAGGTCATCCATGAGAATGAATTTGCCTCTAGATTTTCATTCAAATAATGGATATATCAATGGAAAGAAATAAAGCACTTTCTTCAAAATAGCCAGATCTGACAGGAATGATCAAATAACAATCTAAGAAGATGTACACATCTATATAGAAAACCCCCAAATTGGGGGAGAATAGGAGGAAGAAAAGTACTATCTGATAACATTTTTTGTTGGTGTTGTTTAGTTGTTTCCGAGTCTTTGTGACCCCATGAACCATAGCACACCAGGCCCTTCTATCTTTCCCTATCTCTCTCTTACTCTGCCCAAGTTCATGTTAGTTAGGCTCACAGGATAAACTAGGCAATGACTAGAATAATATAGTGTTTGACAAACCCAAAGACCCCAGGCTTTTGGGATAAGAACTCACTTTTTGACAAAAACTGCTGGGAAAATTGGAAACTAGTATGGAAGAAACTAGGCATTGACCCACACCTAACACTATATACCAAGATAAGGTCGAAATGGATTCATGATCTAAACATAGAGAATGATATTAAGAAATTAGAAGAATGCAGGATGGTTTACCTCTCAGATCTGTGGAGGAGGAAGGAATTTGTGACCAAAGAAGAACTAGATCATCATTAATCACAAAATAGATAATTTTGACTATATTAAGTTAAAAAGTTTTTGTACAAACAAAATGAATGCAAACAAGATTAGAAGGGAAGCAATAAACTGGGGCAAATGAAACACTAATACTTTGTTGGTGGAGTTGTGAATTGATCCAACCATTCTGGAGAGTAATTTAGAACCCAGCTGGGTTTGTATCTCAAAAGAGATTATTTAAAAAAAAAAAAGAGGAAAAGAACTCACATGTGCAAAAATGATGCTTGTAGCAGAGCTTTTTGTAGTACCAAGGAACTGAAAACTGAGTGTATGTCCATTAGTTGCGGAATAGCTGAATAAGTTATGATATATGAATGTAATGGAATATTATTATTCTATAACAAATGATGAACAGGCTGATTTCATAAAGGGCTGAGAAACTTACATGAACTGATGCTAAGTAAAGTGAGGTAGAACAAAGAGAACATTGTACACAATAACAAGATTATGTGATGATCAACTGTGATGGATTTGGCTCTTTTCAATAATGAGTTGATTCAAGGCAATTCCAATGGAGAAAACCATCCACATCCAGAGAGAGAACTATGGAGAATGAAAGTGGATCATTATTTTTACTTTTTGTTGTTGTTGCCTGTTTTTTATCCCCTCGTGTTTTTGTTTTTCTTTCACTTTTTGTCCTGATTTTGCTTGTGTCATGACAAATATGGAAATCTGTTTAGAAGAACTGCAAATATTTAACCTAGATTGGACTGCAACCTCTTTATGCAAGAGAGGAAAATTTGGAATACAAGGTTTGCATGTATTTGGAAAAATAAAAATCATTTTAAAAAATGAAAATGCTCCTTAAAAATAAGAGAAAATTCCAAAACTACTTTGAGGATCTACTTTATATTCGTTAGAAATGGAAGGGAGGAAGGAAAGAAGGAAGGAATGGAGGAAGGAAGGAAGGAAGGAAGGAAGGAAGGAAGGAATGGAGGGAGAGAGGAAGGAAGGAAGGAAGGAATGGAGGGAGAGAGGAAGGAAGGAAGGATGGAAGGAAACACACACACACACACACACACACACACACAATTCCTAATATCCTAGGATTTCCACAATTATGTGGAAGAGGAAATAGGCTCTTCTTGCTTGCTTTCCAAGGGGCGACTTGGGGCTAATTAACAGAAATTAGAGGGAAAGATAATATATAATAAAGACCTGCTGGATGTGGCTTTAAAGAATCTAAGCTCATCTCCACATTAGTGGAGGATTATCTGACATACCCAGATCAAAAGAATCACAAACAGCAGAAAATTTCCTAACAACTACTATTTTCCAAAAATATAATGGGGCTCCCTCAGTAGTTACTGAGCTCCCTGTTACAGGTAATTCAAAAATAGTTTTTTTTTAAAATTTTTTTTTTAATAAATGGGGAATTAAAGGCTCCATGATAAAGGTCAAAATGCACCCAAGACTCCAAAGTTCCTTGATTTTCAAAAAGTCTTTTTTAGTAAAGCTTTAGCCCCTCTTCCTAGAAAAGATTTAAAGACATAAGCATATCCAATAATTTTAATTAAATCAAACAAGAAATGCTATCATATCTGATCGTATATATCTTACTTGATTTCTTCTACAACAATGAAAATGCAAGGCAGATAAGACTAGTGTAAAAATGAATAAATAATGATAAGGTTTGCTATATAAATCTTCCTTCCTGCCTTCCAGAAATTGTACTATATATACCACTAGGGTCTTTATAAGAACTTTTTTTAAATTAGTAAAACAAGCTATCTATCCATTTTTTTACCTCAATCAATTTCTCTGAACTTAAACTTCTCTCCTAGGCTGACAGTTAACCTCAAGTGTGTTCCAATATTAAAACACTATATTTAAGTGCTATAGGAAGAAAAAGTACAAAATCAGAGAGAATATGTCTTTCAAGAATTTACAGTCTACGTAATCAAAAGATTAAAAAAATGCACTTAAAGAAACAACAAACAAGTGTTAACTGACACACAGAAATACTGCAGAACTGAAATTTGATCCTTTCTAATTTGAAATCTGTGGTAATTTAAGTTGGATATAATATACCTTCATATTATCTCAGAAGAAAGATCTTGGTAAGCCAATTCACAGTGTCAACAAGATGGTATGTAGGACAGTAATTGCAGAATCTCAAAACTGAGTCTTGCTAGGGAAAAACTGTTTGTATAAATCTAAGAGTAAACACAAGTGTAGCTCATGTATCAACTGAATATTAAGAGACTTATTTATAATAAAATTCTTTATATGACACTTTTGGTCTTTTTTCCACTCAGGTATATTTTGAAACATCTTGGCTTAGTTATTCCTAAGGATTTCAAGACAGTTCATCTACAATCAGCCAAAGTTTCTAATCATCATGTAAACATAATTTATTTTTTACTTAGGCAAATTAAAACATCTCTGAGGTTCCACTTCATACCCTGCATATTGGCAAAGATGCTTAAAAAAAAAAGAAAGAATCCAGAAGCAGCTGTGCTGAAGTGGATGGAGTACCGGGCCTGGAATCAGTAAGACCCAAGCTCAAATCCAGCCTCTAATGCTTACTAGCTATTGACTTCTGATAAGTCACTTAACCTGTTTAAATTTCTTTGTTTGTTTAAATTTCTGTAAGTCTAACATAAGGATGCTAACAGTGCCTACTCTGAGCAGAATTGAGCGGGGGCGGGTAGTTGTTGGTCAGTAAACTTTTTCATTTCAAAGGAGAGTTTACTGAAGGGAAAGGGCAGATAATGGGAAATGAATGATGAAGAAAAATCCATCAATCGAAAATAACTTTAAAAAGAAAGCTCAAGGGAAGGATTAATAGGCTTTCTGGGAGAGCTGTTGGATATATCAGGCAAATTACCACTAGGATGTTAATTTGACGTTTTTCTGATCCTCCTTTGCATATAAGAAATCAGTTTATACCAAGTCCAAAGGCTTGTTTGCTGCATATTCCTGCTAAGCATTTCAAGCTGTTTTCAACAGAATATAATAGACATGAATCATATTGTATATTTGTTGTCATCTTGAGCCAATAAAATCTATTCTATAGGGGCAGCTAGGTGGCGCAGTGGTTAGAGCACCAGCCCTGAAGTCAGGAGGACCTGAGTTCAAATCTGGTCTCAGACACTTCCTAGCTGTGTGACCCTGGGCAAGTCACTTAACCCCAATTGCCTCAGCAAAAAAAAAAAAAAAAAATCTATTCTATACCATTTCTAGTCAGTCAACTAGAATGTATTAAGTGCTAAGTATTTAGTACTTTGGAAAGATAAATTTGAAAAGTGATTGGAGAATATACTGGAGTGGGAAGAGAATTGAGTAAGGGAAACTAAACAGTAGACTACTGGAATTGTCCACATATGAGTAGTTGTAGTCAGAGGAGAGAAAGAGCATGCATACATGAGATGTTTTGAAGGTAGAAATTAAAAGACTTGACAACTGATTGGATATCTATGGTGTTAGTAAGAGGACAGAGGATCAAAGATGACAGCTTATAGGTCTGGATTACTGGAAGGGCAGTGGTATCCTTGACAGTAATCGTTTTCTCCTAAACCACATGGAAAATCACTATGGAATGCTATGTTAGCCCAAGGACAGATAAGTTTAGACAGCACAAATTTTTAGTACTTTACATAGGGATGATTATAATTTGTCCATTACCAAATTCCAATTTTAACCACTTTCTTGCCTCCTTATTCAGGTGAGCTAAACTTCATTCTTTGAAGACACAACCCTTTCTTGGCCAACTGTGCCTGTTTTAGAGACCCTCACCCTGCAACTCATTTTGGGAGGTTCAAAGTTACTTTTCCTGAAGTCATATTCTCTGGTTGAATTTCCAGAAGACATGCTTTTTTGTGTTTTTGACTTTATTTTTTGAGTATCACATTATCTTAATTCCCAACTCTAAACCCAATAGGGGAATCACCAAAGTTTCAGTCACAAAAAACCCCCAACAGGTTAGGGAAACAATATCTCTTTACAAAGTTCTCTTTGTAAACTGAACCATTTTGTGTTATCTAGTGTCAACTGAACAAAGGTCAGATCATCCTCTCTATTTTGAACTAGGGTCTATGTGATCTCCAAGCTTAGGTTACTTCAAGGTCAAGATAGATGTGTATTTGTTTTTTTAATATCATTGATAGGATTCTGATGGACATGGTTCTCTTCAGCAATGAGATGTTTCAAACCAGTTCCAATTGTTCAGTGATGAAGAAAGCCAACTGTTCAACATCAACTCCACTCTCTTTTCCAAAAGCAACATAATAATTTTTGCCAATGCCATATTAAAAAAAATTGTTGGTATCTTTTGTTTGTACATCGCCTTCATTTCTGCACATATCTTTTTCTTACTCAATAAATCATCTCTTGTGAGACACACACACACACACACACACACACACACACACACACACACGATACAGGCAGAGATACAGAGGAGGAAAAAAAATAGTAATTCGACAAAGCTAACATTAACCAAGCCAAAACTACACTGTTTTTTGTTTTGTTTTGTTTTTTAAAGGAAAGCTATTCTTGAATACCCTTTCTTTGAGGAGAAAAAAAAAGTATTCTGAAAATTAAAATGCAATACCAATACTTGTTTCTGATAGTAGGTATACATAAATATTTTTGAAAAATTAAACTTTTTTCAAATCAAAGTTCAATATTCAAATAAAAATCTTTAAAAAAAAATGCTAGAAAAGAGGCAGGGTGCTCATCTGAGCACTCTCCCAAACCCCTCAAAATACCTTTAAATAATAACTCTCAACAAATTTTAAGGTGTCAATCCACAAAAAGATGAAACAGAACAGTTTTCCAGAGAAAAACTTAGAAAGTCAGCAGAAAAGGTCTATGCACCAAAGAGGGACTGAAGAGTAGTATTGATCCCAGCAAACCAGGAGGAGGCCTTGGGGCCTCTGAATCAGTGGCAGCAGCCAGACCTCTCAGCCTACAGACAACTTATAAGGTGGTCAGGTAAGGTTTGTGCCACTACAGTGTGAGGAGAGCCCCAGCAAACCAGAAGCAGGCCCTGGGAATCATTGAATCAACAGCCATGGCACAGATGCAGTAACAATAGTTACCAGGGCAGTGAGAATTTCCAGAGGTCTCAGCTTATAGACTGTAAGGAAGTAGAACAGCTGGACAGAAATTACAAGGTATCTCTTTGCTAGCACTGAGGCAGAACTCTGTTGCCTTTAGCCATACTCAGATCCAGGTTGAAGTGCTAACTCACGGTCCCAGGGTAAGGAGGAGCACTAGCACACTAGAACTTAGGGCCACAGTGGAGCAGAGACCCTCTTCACAGTTCCAGGGCAGAAAAGAATACTTGTGATTGCTCACAGACCAGAGTGCAGGCAAAGAAAGTAGTAAACACTTCTCCTTGGATCATATTATTTTGGAAAAACTGAAAACTTATAAGTGCTTACAAGGATCTCTGAAAACAGCTGCACAAAACTATGAAGCTTGAGATATGGAACCCTCCATCTTGGAAAGAGAGCCCTATTTTAACAAAGAATTAAAAGGAAAATGAGCAAACAACAGAAAAAGATTCTGACCATAGAAAGTCATTACTGGATGCTCAGAAGAAGATAACAAAGATCCTACCATTCAAAGTCTCTAAGAAAAATAAGAACTGGGCAGCTAAGTGGCGTAGTGGATAGAGCACCAGCCCTGAAGTCAGGAGGACCTGAGTTCAAATCTGGTCTCAAGACACTTCCTAGCTGTGTGACCCTGGGCAAGTCACTTAACCCCAATTGCCTCAACAAAAAGCAAAAAAAAAAAGGGGGGGGGCAGCTAGGTGGCACAGTGGATAGAGCACCAGCCCTGAAGTCGGAAGGACCTGAGTTCAAATCTGGTCTCAGACACGTAACAGCTGTGTGACCCTGGGCAAGTCACTTAACCCCAATTGCCTCAGCAAAAAGAAAAAAGAAAAAAAAAAAAAAAAGAAAAGAAAAATAAGAACTGGTCTCAGAGACAACCATGGAAGAGCTAAAAAGAGAGTTTGAAAATCATATAAGAAGGATAGTAGAAAAATTGGAAAAAGAAATGAGAGTGAAGCAAGGAAATACAAGAATACCAAATACAAAAAGTTAACAAGGAGGAAGAATAACTTAAAAAGTAAAATTGGCATGGAAAAAAAAGTATAAAAGTTCACTGAGGAAAATAATCCCTTAAAAATTAGAATTGAGCAAATGGAAACTAATGATTTTGTGAGAAATCAAGAAACAATAAAACAAAAACAAAAAATGAAAAAACAGAAAACAATGTGAAATATCTCAATGGAAAAATAATCAACCTGGAAAAGAGATCCAGGAGGGATAATTTAAAAATTATTGGTCTACCTGACAGCAATGATCAAAGAACGAGCCTAGACTTCATCTTTCAAGAAATTATCAAGGGAAATTATCTTGATATTCCAGAACCAAGGGGTAAAACAGAAAAGTCAATCTGTTTACATTCCTTCATGGGAGGATAATACTTGTAACTCAAGAACTTTCTCATTATTACAGCAATTAGGAGTAGTATATATAGACAGAGGGCACATGAATATGTGAGATGAAGGAATATAAATATGAAGGGATAATATCTAAAAAAAACAAAATTAAGGAAATAGGAATGTGCTGAGATTAAGAGAAAAGGAAAGGTGGAATGGTGTAAATTATCTGCCATAAGAAGCAAGGAAAAACAGGATGGGGGGGAAGTGAAACATAAATCTTTTTTTTTTAAATTGAAGCTGTTTACTTTCAAAACATATGCATGAATAATTTTTTTTTTTTAAACATTAACCCTTGCACCCTTTGATCCAGCAGTGTTTCTATTGGGCCTATATCCCAAAGAGATCTTAAAGGAAGGAAAGGGTCCCACATGTGCAAAAATATTTGTGGCAGCCCTTTTTGTAGTGGCTACTGGAAACTGAATGGATGCCCATCAACTGGAGAATGGCTGAATAAATTATGGCATATGAATGTCACGGAATATTTTTGTTCTGTAAGAAACGACCAGCAGGATGATTTCAGAGAGGCCTGGAGAGACTTGCATGAACTGATGCTGAGTGAAAAAAGCAGAACCAGGAGATCATTGTACATGGCAGCAATAAGACTATATGATGATCAATTCTGAACGACATGGTTCTCTGCAACAACGAGATGTTTCAAACCAGTTCCAGTTGTTCAGTGATGAAGAAAGCCATGTGCACCCAGGGAGAAGCCTGTGGGATCTGAGTCTGGACCACAACATGGCCTTTTCACACTCTCTATTGATGTTTGCTTGCATTATGTTTTCCTTCTCAGGTTTTTTGTTTTTTTATTTTTTTTTAATTCCCCCTGTATAGCAAGATAACTGTATAAACATATATAAACATATTCGATCTATCAAATATTTTAGCATAATTAACATGTATTACACTTTCTGCCATTTAGGGGAGGAGTGAGAGGTAGGAGGAAAAAATTTGTAACAGAAAGCTTTGTAAAGGGCAATGTTGAAAAATTACCTATGCACATGTTTTGCAAATAAAAAGCTTTAATAAAAAAGAAAACACATTAACCCTTGCAAAATCTTGTGTTCCAATTTCCTCCCCCTTCCCCTTATCCCTTCCCCTAGATGGTGAATAATCCAATATATATTAAACATGATAAAAAATATATGTTAAATTCAATATACACCTACATATTTATATAATTATCTTGCTGCAGAAGAAAAATAAAATCAAAAAGGAAAAAACTGAGAAAGAAAATAAAATGCAAGCAAATAACAAAAAGTGAAAATGCTATATTGTGGTCCACCCTCAGTTCCCACAGTCCTCTCTCTGGGTGTAGATGGCTCTCTTCATCATAAGATCATTGGAAATGGCCTGAATCATCTAACTGTTGAACAGAGCCACATCCATCACAACTGATCATCATATTATCTTGTTGGTGAAATTTATTCTCATCAGAACTGGCTCAGAGGAAATAATACACAAGGATGAGTTTAGAAATCTATCCTACCCTGCAGGAAAGCAGAAGGGCTAAAGGGAAGGGGGAAGGATGATAGAAGAGAGATCACATTGGGGAAGGGAGGGATCAGAAGTAAAACATTTTTGAGGAACAACAGGGTGAATGGAAAAAGAGAACAGAATAAACTGGATTGGGGAGAAAACGGTTAGCAATAGTGATTATGGAAAAATTTTTCAGTAAGTTTTTCTGATAAAGGTCTCATTTCTCCAATTAGAATCATTCCACAACTGAAAAATGATCAAAAGATATGAAATATGCCCAAAGGGCTATGCATATCCTTTGACCTAGCAATACCACTACTAGGCAAGTATCCCAAAAAAGATTTTTTTTTTAAAAGAACGAAAAATAATTTATATGTACAAAAATATAGCAACTTTTTTTCTCAGGGCAAGAACTGGCCATTGAGGAGATGCCCATCAATTGGAGAATGACTAAATAAACATTATATGTAATTATGATTGAATATTATTATTCTATGGGAAATGATGAGCAGGATACTCTCAGAAAAAGTTCTCCATGAGTTCATGCAAAGTGAAACACATTGTAATAGCAAAGATCCAAGACTACTCTGAAGGACTTACAATGAAAAATGCTATACATACTCAAGAGAGAAAAAACAGATTGTATCTGAATATAGAATGAAGCATGTATTAAAAACAAAAAACAAACAAACAAAAAACAACAACAACAACAACAACAACAACAAAAAAAACAGCTAAATTTGTGGGTGAATGAGAGAGAAATCCAGTCCTCTTCTCTGGAATTTTTGAGTAAGTGTTGCACGCTTCATGTCACCAGGCTGGGCTGAGCCAAGTTGCCCTGGGTGAAATTAGGAATGATGAGGGAAGGCAATTTTTCTTCTTTCTCTCAGGATTCTTCTGATATCCCTGCTCCTACCTTTCCCTGTCTCCTCGGGGACTGCCTTTCCTTTTCCCTGTATTTTATGGGCAATTTTGTGATTTTTGGTGTTAGGAAAAGTATCTTATCAAAAAGTTTTATATAATAATAAAGAATTGGGTGCAGAAAAATGTATTTTTCAGCAATCTCTAGTGAAAGATTATAATTTTTGGTGGTTGTGGAAATCTATTGCCCATATTTCCCATAAATCTCAATATATCAACATTTTCATTTTTCACTTCTGTGCGATTTTCTGGGAATGTTATTTCTACAGAAGTTGAGGACTCTCTGTATAGTCTTTGGTCACAGATTACAGAGCCTATAGCAATGTGTCATATATTCTCCTCCAAAGCCCTGTTATTGAAAAAATCTTTGCCAAGTTATTTATTCTTATGATTACTAGCTTTGTGTCTTAGTTGAAAAGGAAGATAAATGCTAAGAAGAAAAGAACAGGAAGAAATCCAAACTACCAATAAGCAAATGAAAAAATGATTCCAATCAGTAATAATGAGAGCAATGCAAACTAAAGCAACTTTTAGATTCTACTTCATAAAAGACTAAAAGGACAAATGTTAAGAGTAATGAAGGTGTTAATTGGTTCAGCCACTATGAAAAGCAACTTGAAATTATGCCCCCAAAGTTACTATTTTCTAAGACACTACTATTAAGCCTATAATCCCAAAGAACTCAAAGAAAACAAAGACTTATATGTGTAAAAATAAGATTTGTAGCTCTTTTCATGAAAGGCTCAAATTGGAAGGTAAAGAGAAAGTATTTCTTTCATAATGGAATATTACTGTGCCATGTGAAATGGAGAATTTCAGAGAAAAGTTGGAAAACCTCTATGAACTGATATATAGGGGACACAAAAGTATAAGTAGGGGGAAAAAGTATATGATGATAAAAACATTATACAGAAAAACAATATTAAAGACTTAATGGAATAGAAATGAAGCATGAAGCTCACACCTTTTGTCAGAGAGGTAATTAATTTAAAATGCAGTAAGAGATACTTCCCCCCCGCCCTACCTCTAGACATGACTATTGTGGGAATTTATTTGCTGGAGTATGCATTTCTGTATTGCAGTTTTTATTCTTCTTTTTAAGAAAGAAAAAAATAACCCTGAATAAAATGTGATATTTTCAATAAAAATTCTTGAACAACCCAAGTATAAATATAATCTCTTGCTATTCAGTATCACTGATGATGAAGATAAAAAACCTCACAGGCTTATGTGCACATAGGTTTATGGAACATTTTTCTTTTACCTATTTGATTTCCATTTTCCAGATGAAAAAAATGATGTTCAAATGATGGCCCATATAGCCAGAGTATAGATCCAAACCCAGGGGTCCTCTTCATTAAGTCCACATCTCTTTTCACAGCACCCTTAAGTATATGCCTCAACATTCTTGGCTTAGCTTCTGAATATTTTTGCTTTGTCTATAATGATTTTGTTTTTGTTTCCACTTGGGAAGTGCTCTTTCCATTATTTACCTTTTTGGAAAGGGAATCTTTTTAGAGTTATATAGCTTTAGCCAAAGGGCAATATGAAAGGCTATTAGGTAAGTCAAACTGGCCCTCAGCACAAAGTTTCACTGTTCTGGTCACTGCGGGTGACACTTGTGGGGAGGTAGCAAAGGATCAAGTCTATTTGGTATTGGATTAAAATTCTCCAAAGATTAAAAATGAGGAAGATGGTCAAAATGTAATTGAAAGCCCAAAGAACTTTACTATGCATTTTAAATCACACTGCATATAACTCTTTGGAGGGCTTTGTCATGAAGATCAGAGACACTTCCACTTTCCCCCTTTTCTAAATGCAACCATCATTTCCACTGAACATAAACATTCTATTTTCTTTTTAGCAAGTACTGGAAAAACTTATCTCCATAATTCTTCACAAACCAATGGAACTCACTAGTCCCATAGGGTGGGGCACCTATTAGATTTTGGATATAGTCATGCTCTGAACAAAATCTAGCAGAACATGAGTGCTCCACTTTTTCTTTTTGAAAAGTTATAAAAAAATTTTTTTTCTGCTTGTTTTTGTCTGCTTGTTATGGTTTTTTCGTTGAGGCAACTGGGGTTAAGTGACTTGCCCAGGGTCAACAGCCAGATGAGCAATGAATGCTCCACTTAAAAGAGTTCCACCTGAGGTCAAGGGATATGAACAGACAATTTTCAGATGATGAAATTAAAACTATTTCTAGTCATATGAAAAGTTGCTCCAAATCACTATTGATCAGAGAAATGCAAATCAAGACAACCCTGAGGTACCACTACACACCTGTCAGATTGGCTAAAATCACAGGAAAATATAATGTTGAATGCTGGAGGGAATGTGGGAACGCTGGGACACTAATACATTGTTGGTGGAACTGTGAACGCATCCAACCATTCTGGAGAGCAATATGGAGCTATGCTCGAAAAGTTATCAAACTGTGCATACCCTTTGACCCAGCAGTGTTTCTATTGGGCCTATATCCCAAAGAGATCTTAGAGGAGGGAAAGGGACCCACATATGCAAGAATGTTTGTTGCAGCCCTTTTTGTATTGGCTAGAAACTGGAAACTGAATGGATGCCCATCAATTGGAGAGTGGCTAAATAAATTATGGTATATGAATGTTATGGAATATTATTGTTCTGTAAGAAACGACCAGCAGGACGATTTCAGAGAGGCCTGGAGAGACTTGCATGAACTGATGCTGAGTGAAATGAGCAGAACCAGGAGATCATTATACACAGCAACAATACTATATGATGATCAATTCTGATGGACGTGGCTTTCTGCAACAAAGAATTGTCTCAAACCAGTTCCAATTGTTCAGTGAAGAAAGCCATATGCACCCAGAGAGAGGGATGTGAAATATGGACCACAACATAACATTTTCATGCTCTCTATTGATGTTTGCTTGCATTGTGTTTCCTTTTTCTGATTTTCTTTTTTTTCTTGTAGATAGGATTTTTCTTGCACAACTTTTCAAGTATTTCAACATTATTAACATGTAGTGGACTTCCTGCCATCTAGGGGAGGGGAGGGGACTGGGGGTAAAATTTGTAATGGAAAGCTTTGTAAAGATCAATGCTGAGGAACTACCCATACATATGTTTTACAAATAAAAAGCTTAAAAAAAAAAAAAAGCTCCAACTGAGCAGTCAAATTAGGTTTCTAAGACTATATATATGTATGTGTATACACACACATATATGTATACACACACATACACACATATACATATATCTTTGGATACTAAGTTTTACTCCCTCAGAGGATATTTTAAGTGCTAAGTATGAGATATTTTAAACAGATGCAAACAGGGGATCCTGTAGAGAGATTGGTATATAATAGGGCTCTCTGAAAAGGGATTATTATATTTTCCTTTAAGGCTAGGGGGAGATAGAGCTATGAAATTTTTGCAAGCTACTCAAACCAATCCATCACTAATATATTTCTGGGTTCAAATCAAATCACTAAGATTAAGTGAACATGTTGCAAACTGACAGAATAAACAAATATGGTTTGCTTGGGCACCAAACTTTCTTGTTAGTCAAAAGTAGGCCATGGCAACAACTGAGGTTTTTCACTTCAATGCTTTGGGATATTGCCACTTACTCCCTCTAATCTTGTGAGTAGTGATGGCCATACTCAATGTGTACACTCAAATGTGAACCTAAAATCAACCTATCCTTTTCCCCAGTCATCACTCAGAATGTGACCAGTCAGAAGGGATCACTGAGGCCCAGGGAAGACTTATGACTCCAAAGGCATGAATTAAAGTCATTAGCTGGAGCTCTCATTTTGAATGCAAAATTCATTCTAAAAACATAAAAAGTAGTTGGATTGCTCAGGAGATAATAAAATAAATAAGCACATTTTTGTTTTTATTTTTCATACTGAGAAGGCAAATTGTGGAGATTTTATGCAACACAAGAGATCATGCCTTAGCCTCACCATATACCTTGTCTAATTGGCAGCTGGAATGATTTCATAGAAAATGGGTGTTACTTTGGTATTGTTGATTTAAAGGTTACCCAGTTACAGGGAGGCAGACAATGAGAATTCATTTTAAAATTTCACCTACTCACTGAAGCCTGCAGAGTGTCTTTGCAATTAATAATTCCCATCACCTCTCCCAGTTCCCTGTGTGAGAAGGCTGAGAACTCATCTTACAAATTGCTCTTTTGAAGATCAAAGGGAAGCTGAATGTGTCTGTGTGTGCTCTCGATGAGATTGTAATTTAAAGGAATTTTTAGAGAAGGCTTGACTGGCAGTGTGTTTGGATGACAGCCCTAGGGCGAAGGATTCAGGGGAGCTTGGGCCACTTCCCTTTGGAGCATTTTCCCTGCCTTTAATTGGCACCTCATTAGAAATTAATGAAAATGACATCCTCTGTTCTTCCTGCTCTAGGCACAGAACACTACAAAAAGGCCTATCACAATTCATAACACATTCAATTTATATAGCAATGGCTCTTAAGCATTATTTATGAGATGTGAATTTCTTGTCAGCAGTTAATAACCTGTATGGAGTGGAAAGGGATTGGAAGAAAAAAAGATTGTGAATGCATAAAAAAGACTTGTTGAAAAGATAAGTTGAAAAAATATTTTGTTTGAGTTTAAACCAACTTCTCGAGTTTTTTTCTTTCAGTAGTAAATTATTGTGTTCTCCAAATTTTCCAGGACAGCTAAGTGCATCTCTACAACATCAACATTATCATAAAATGGGTTTCACAATGACAGCACTACTTAAGAAATAATCCCAAGTATTAAATGTTGGCCCCCAAACTGTCCAATACTTTCCTTGAGGTTATTACCTTCTCTTAAGAAAAGTCAAGTAACACTATTGGCTGGAAATTTTTAAGGAAAGTAAAAACAGCTAGGTGGCACAATGGATAACTGGGCCAGGTCAGGAAGATTCATTTCTTCCTGATTTCAAATCCAGTTTAAGACACTTACTAGCTGTGTTACTCTGGAAAAATTCTTAACCTTGTTTACCTAGTTTCCTCATTTGTACAATGAACTGGAAAAGGAAATGGCAAACCACTGCAGTACTTTTGCCAAGAAAACACCAAATAGGATGATGAAGTATTGGATAGGACTAAAAACAGCTGAACAACAACAAAAATATAGTGTTGATTGTGGCCCAATTCATGTTTTGAATTTTCCTCAGGCAATCTGATAGCTAGAAACTTGGCTTTGAAACCTAGCCCACCTCTACTTCTGGTGGAAAAAATCAAGCTCCCCAAACAAAAGCCACAAAGTTATTTCTGTCCTTCACAAATAGCCTATTTGGATCTTCGAAGAATATAGACTTTTAAAATATCCTGATGTGACAGCTTCAGGAAATTCAAAACTCCTAAATATGTCAGGGTGAAGAGCCACATAAGAATAATAAACATAGCCACAGTAGCCCTTCCTGAAACTATATAATTATTATCTAATATGTACTCTAGATACTTTTCGATGGGTGGTTTTATGAAACTATCAAGTTACTGCCAGAAAACTTGGTGCTGAAATGTGGATTCTTGTTTGCCTGAGACTGATGGGTAGTATTAAGCACTGCCATAGGCAAAAAAGGACAGTTGATGGACCACCTTGCTTGATCTACTATGACAAATCCTGTGTAATATCAAGGATTCAGTTATTCTTAAGAAGGAAATACAGACATATGAGGTGAAGAAAAATCCTTTGTTTCTAATATGGGAGCTCAAGGAACACATTTCTAAATCAATGGGCAAAACCAGCTAATTAGGCTGTTTAAGGAGCCTTCTTTGTAAAAACTAAAGCATAGATTCAGGGACCAAGTCTTTGGAAAAAACTGCCATGATACCAAGAGCAAACATCCAAACCTGAATAAACTGGTGTGGGACACAAATGACATAGGATTCAAATTAGAAAATAGTATTATATAGTGAAAAGAGGGCTTTTAACTTGGGAGTTTTAAATCCTCCTTATGCCATCCATTACTTTGCCCCTCTAGGCCTATATCCTCATCAATAACTTGAGGGATTGGATTATTGTCCTCTGAGGACATCTATGATTGTATGTGTATATATGTATGTACATACCTATGTGCATACCTATGACTGATCAATAAACATCAAATTTTGGGCATTTCACTAAGTACTTAAAACACAAAAACAAGAGTAAAACACAGTCTCTAATTTGGGCGGGGGAATAAGACTAACATTAAGGCATAGGAGGGAGGAAGGGAGACCAAATTTACATGATATAAAGTACAAAACACAAACTATTTTGGGAGGATGGAATGTGCCAGCAGCTATGAGATCTCACCATTCTGGGCAGCTTTTGTTCCTAAACTTCCTACTTTCCCACTTATAGCATATTTCAGTTATAAAACTAATAGTTAAAGGGTTTGGGCTTTTCTTGTTTTATCAAAGTGGAATGATAGGGATAGAAATTACACAGAGAGAAGGAAAATCATTTGAAAATAAAATTTAATTTCAAAAAAATTAAAAAACAAACAAAAAAACCCCACCAAAATTAGTTATCAAGTCTTTTCCCCTCGCCCCCTACTGCATTCATAGACACAGTTATACATACACATATACAGGGATAAAGACTAAGCCTGTGATTTTACTGATATGGGGAACTTTCTATTTGAGGAAATCCTCTTTTCAAATTAGCTCCTCTGCTATATCTAGTCTTACAGAACTGACTAGGAGCACAAGAAATAATTTTTCCTATGGTCACAAGTCCAGGGTTTCAGAGATGAGATCTGAATCTTGGACACAGACCAAAACTATCCGCTGACCACACTTCAGATACTCTTGGCTAATGCTGCTCTTTATACTTGGTATGTATAAATCATTGCAGGTGTAGGCTTTGTAACTTTGGATTCTGTTTATACAGGCTCCAGGCATACAAGTCTATAATTGGCTAATTTAAAAAAAAATTTTGTACAAAGCTACAGCTGAAGAACCTTATTCAGGATAATATATGGAAGCATGATGGGGAGTACAATGAGAACCGATATTCTCTGTCTCTTTTATGGATAGATGATAGCATTCACTCAACTATTTTGAATTATTTCTAATTTAACTTCCTCCATACTGGGAGTGGAAGGAAAATCTAGAATGTGGAAAACAGGGAAAAGTTGAGAGTAGTTATCAATAGCTAAATACCACAAATTTAAAGTCACTTGTATTCTATAAATTGAAGATAACAAAACTGTGAATTTTAAAAACAAAGTACATAATTCCCAAACACCTCTAAAGCAGTCTTGCAGATAAATGAGAAACCTGCCAGTTCACTAAAATTTAAAATAACTCCTGAATAGATACACCTGTTCATTATCTTCACTTTGGTGATAATCAACGCAATAGTATTACCTAAAAAGATATTGCTCAGTAGCTGCATGAAGAATAGGACTTTAAGTGCTAGAAATCACATTTCTCATTTTTATTAAAGGTCTTCAATGTCCTCTAGCATGGTCTTTTTTTTCCAGGCCTACAATAGTTTCCATCAGGCTTTGGTTTTGTTTGAATAACCTTTTTTTAAAAAGTAGATTTGACAACCTGAGACATTATTCAAAGTGCAGTCAATTTGGGAGGTATGGTGATTGTGAAACCAGGATAGTAAGAACAATAAGAACCAGACCTTAAGGACAAACCAATAGGAAATCAACAAAGGAAAAATTTCTATTAAAAAGTCTTCCTGTTGGGGCAGCTAGGTGGCACAGTGGTTAGAGCACCAGCCCTGAAGTCAGGAGGACCTGAGTTCAGATCTGGTCTCAGACACTTCCTAGCTGTGTGACCCTGGGCAAGTCACTTAACCCCAATTGCCTCAGCAAAAAGCAAAAAAAAAAAAAAAGTCTTCCTGTGAGCTCTGTATTCTATGTGGAATGATCAGGACTTTGCAGGAAGAGAAAAGAAATCTATTGATTTGAGTTCTCACAGGCCAAGCTGGGAGGTCCTACAGTAATACAGTGAACTTACACTTAAGAGAGCTGTGAGATTCCTACTTGTTAAGCTGAACAGTGGCCCCATTCACTAGACAGAACTGTAGGCTTAAGGGGGAAGTTTCCTTGAAAGGCTTCTACTGCGGAGCAAGAATGATGCTTTGGCTCTCGCGCTCTCTCTCTCTCTCTCTCTCTGCAACATTTCACCTCCAAGATCTGTGTTTGTTTAGTGTAAAGGGGCAAACACTCAATCTCAAGAAAACCTTGGCTCCTACCTCCCACTGAAGGAAAAGGATACTCACCACAACGACACGATCCTAGTTCTTGCTGGACCAGCTCGAGTTTCGTCTGGCACTGGAAGCAGCGGCGCCGACTCTTTTGTTTAGAACGGCCGGCTTCCTCAGATCGGTCATTGCTGTCCAGTAGCCTTGGCCGCTTCACTGGGGAAGCCTCACTCTCAGACTGTGAATCTGCTCACAATACAGATGTGGAAATATTGTTAACTCTTGGTCAGTGAGGTGAGAAATTTAAGGCACTACTTGGTTTCTATTCGAAGCTGTATTCAAAACTCAAGGTTACATAAGACAAAAGATTCTGATTTTATCATACTTCATATTCAATCTCATATGACAAATTTGTATCTCTAGGCTTTTTTGGGGGGGAGAGGGGAGAAGACGGCTAAATAAAGTTTCAAAGGTTAAATTTAAAACAAAGTTTGTTATTATTTAGTCAAGTCTTTATGAAACTTGGAAACCTGAAAGCTACTGGATAATAGCAAGGAATGAACAATTCCCTCTGTCCCATCCCAACCCCTTACATAAGCTTCAGTATTTGCTGTGGGCTACTCAATTGGCTCTCAAGATCTAGTGGAACCACATGTTGCACATCTCTGTACACCAAAAAGCCCCAGCATAATGTCTTGCTTGTACACTTGTATTACTGCTGGTACCCTAGAAATATTTTAGCATTAATTATCCTACCCAAAGCATGTTTACTGTGTTCACAAAATTTACAAATCATTTCACTCACACGACCACTCAGTAAGGTTAATAGTACAAGTATTATCATTTTTATCATACAGGCAAAGATACAGAGACTTAAGAAGTGCCTTATCACAGCTGTAATTTAAACCTCAGGTGTTTTGACTATTTAATTTTATTCATTAACCTCCTATTGCTACTGATTCATTTTTCTGACTTGGGCAACTAGGTGGCACATAGAGTGCTGGGCCTGCAGTCAGGAAGATTCATCTTCCTGAGTTCAAATCTGCCCTCACACAGTGTGACCTTGGGCAAGTCACTTAATCTTCTTTGCCTCCATGTTCTGTAAAATGAGCTGGAGAAGGAAACTAGTATATTTGCACCCCTCCCCAATCCAAATGGGGTCATTATGAAGAGTACAATATGACTAACAACATTTTTTGATGGAACATCTTTTCTGGTTAAAAAAATGCTAAATCAGATGTTTCTACTTCCAAATACCTATATGAAAATGATTAGGCATTTAGTATTAATGCCTCATATTCACTGGGAATTTTACATTTATTCTACTACTAAACCTGAAATCAGCAAATAGCAATGAAGATGTGCTTGTTTCACATTCTAAAGTAAAAGTCTACAAAAAAGTGACACTGGTATCATGACACCAGTAGTATTAGTAGCTGCTGCTGAATCAACTATGGAAGAATACTGACAACATAAGATCATGCAGGTATACTATACACCTGTCAGATTGGCTAAAATGACAGGAAAAGATAATGATGAATGTTGGAGGGGATGTGGGAAGGCTGGGACACTGATACATTGTTGGTGGAACTGTGAACGGATCCAGCCATTCTGGAGAGCAATTTGGAGCTATGCTCAAAAAGTTATCAAACTATGCATACCCCTTGACCCAGCAGTGTTTCTATTGGGCTTATATCCCAAAGAAATCATAAAGGAAGGAAAGGGCCCCACATGTTCAAGAATGTTTGTGGCAGCCCTTTTTGTAGTGGCTAGAAACTGGAAACTGAATAGATGCCCTACAATTGGAGAATGGCTGAATAAATTATGGCATATGAATATTATTGTTCTGTAAGAAACGACCAGCAGGACAATTTCAGAGAGGCCTGGAGAGACTTGCATGAACTGATGCTGAGTGAAATGAGCAGAACCAGGAGATCACTATACACAGCAACAACAATATTACATGATGATCAATTCTGATGGACATGGCTCTCTGTAACAAAGAATTGTCTCAAACCAGTTCCAATTGTTCAGTGAAGAAAGTCATATACACCCAGAGAGAGGGATGTGAAATGTGGACCACAACATAACATTCTCATACTCTTGATTGATGTTTGCTTGCATTGTGTTTCCTTCATCTGATATGTCTTTCATGTAGATATGTTTTTTCTTGCACAACAATGATAAGTGTGGAAATATGTATTCATAAAAAAAAGATTATGCAGGTATTTCTTTTTTGGCCTTAAACAAATTAAAATACAAAAATATTCATTAACCATGTGGGCTACAAACAGCACCCACATCACTTAAGCAAAGGTAGTCCGAATTATCAAATTATACAACCCCTACTACAAACCTACTAATGTGATAAGGCAATATTGTCCATTGCAGGTATAAAACAGGGAAAAAAATAATTCTGGTTATGAGAACTTTTCCATTAAGAATTTCTCATTTGTCCAACTCAATATCTCCTTTTAGTAAGTCATCCACACTAATTATTTTCTTACATGAGGGTAGTTTAACATGTTTTTCTTTGAATTCTTTTTGATAAGCTTGTAATTAACTTTATATTTCAAGAACCTTCCCTAAGACCCACTATGCTGATTACAAAATGTGTGAATAGCTTTCAATCCCCTTAATACCTAGCACTGACATGCAAGACACACCATTTTCAGCAATTATAAACTATTTTTTTCCCAATCTCATTTAGTTCCTCCTGTAAAACATGACATTTCCCCCTCAATACAAACCCACAATCCAGGCCTCCGAAGAAAGCAATTGAAAGCAAGTTCAGTCTCTGTCCTGACTTACTAAGTGAGCTGCCCAGGGCCCAAGCAAGGGTGCTAACTGTTGATGTGGTGGAGGAGGCAGCCTATCTTACAAGCCTCTTATAGCTCCTCCTTCCCTTCCTCCGAGGACAACAATCTAAATATAAATGATTACAGAGCAGCCAGCCAAACAGAATTCCCCATGTATACCCCACATTGCTCTCCAGGGGGCCTTTTTTCACAAACCAACAATGGTGCCATTTGTATTAATAACCTTACTTAGATATGCTTTCTTAAAACAGATGGATAAATTCTAGAGAAAAGAAAATAAGGAAAAATATGTTGAGATAAAGATCTAAATTGGAGAACACTATAGTGTTCTCATTCCCATAGTAAATGGGAATGAGTACAGTGGTAGTGTCTGAATAAGATGGAGAATTGGGGGAAGGAAAGGGGTGGGAAAAAAAGGGAAAATAATGGAGCCCTATCAATGTAATGCTGATATTTTGAGGAGGCCAGCATGCATATTTCATGCAATATTTCAGATTTAAAGTTTGTTTTCAAAAATCCATTAACACACCTCAAATTACCCAATGTGATATCTACCCACCTTCACATCCAAAGAGAATCTTCAAAATGATGAAGGCTAGGAAATCAGTTATATTAAATATAGTAAAGAAAAAATGTGGCTAGTTAGAAGATCATGTGAGAAACACTGAGAGATTTAGTGTAAGTTTACCATTTTCAATGCATATGCATCCTGACATAATGAAGACAATCATGATTTTTACAAGGGAAAAAAAGAGTTTAACTATACTCTGCCATTTGTCAGACTACATCTTGGGTATGACAACTGGGAAACATGTCTTTGAGGAATGGTTGAAGGAACTGAGAATATTTAGCTAAGAGAAGAGTTGATTTCTCAACAGGTTACTTGACTTTTTGAGAGATAGCTGAAGAGATTTCTGATTTTGGTAGGAGTTGAACTACAAGGCCTTTGAGGTTTCTTAAAACTACAGAATTATTTAAATACCCCCCAAATAAAACTAAAACAATTTCCCCCTTTTAAATAAACAAGGCAGTTATTTCTTGGAAATGATATGAAACAGAAAATAATTTTATTGTATATAATTAATATTTTGTATTTGAAATTCATAATTTAAAATTACCTGCTATTCTGGCATTAAATGCTGCCTCTTGGCGAGTGAGACTTCCCACAGATAAGTGGACCAGTCTAACCCTTTTTGAGCCATTACCTATCATACTAGAAATATGATGATGTGATAGTTTTTATGCTGAAATTTTCCAATTTTAGTTCATAAGTAGTACAAAGACTATTGAGCATTCACTCTTAGGTTTTATGCAATTAATCCAGCACCAAACAGACCTTCAAATGGTCATGAGTTTCGAACAACTACCTGCAGATTTCCAGCTGAACTAATTGTCCTCTGAACAGGCCTTAAAACTGAACCTCACAGTCCTGACAATTATAAAGCTAAGCCTGAAACCAAAGGCTAGCACAATAAGGTGTTCAAGTATATGAAAAGTAGATGTTGAAAATTTTGACAACAAAACAAATTATGTGTCATTAATTGAAGTTATTTATTCTTTGTTAAATCCAGGGAAATGCTCTCAAAACATCAAAAGTAGCATTTCACTTGCTAAATTTTAGAGAAACTTTTTTTCGGGGAGAGGGGAGAAGTGAAGAGGGTGAACACAGGACTAACACAAGATTGCCATTCTGTAATAATTTCATTTAGTAGGTTTTCTATGAAATGAATGCTAAAGGGCCTCTCATGCCCCCTACTAAATATAAAAAGATAAACATCATTTATATAGATTTTGTAAAAACATGCTTTACATGCTACCTATTAAAGGTGACTGCGTCACGGATAACTTTTCAGAAAAGTAAACCACTCTGGCATTTTCACATCATTCAATAATTTTTTTTTTTATTTTTTATTTTATTTGCATAACATATGTGTGGGTAATTCATCAACAATAACCCTTACATAGCTTTCCATTACAAATTTTTCCCCCCAACTCCCCACCCCTCCCCTAGATGGCAGGATATCCACTACATGTTAATTATGTTAAAATATTGGCAAATCGAATATATGTATACATATTTCCAAACTTATCATTGTTGTGCAAGAAAAATCTTATCTACACAAATGATATATCACATAAAGGAAACACAATGTAAGCAAACATCAATCAAGGAGTATGAGAATGTTATGTTGTGGTCCACATTTTACATCCCTCTCTCTGGGTGTATATGGCTTTCTTCAGTGAACAATTGGAGGTGGTTTGAAACATTTCATTGTTGAAGAGAGCCATGTCCATCAGAATTGATCGTCATATACTACTGTTGTTGCCGTGTATAATGATCTCCTGGTTCTGCTCATTTCACTCAGCATCAGTTCATGTAAGTCTCTCCAGGCCTCTCTGAAATCATCTTGCTGGTCATTTCTTACAGAACAATAATATTCCATAATATTCATATACCATAATTTATTCAGCCATTCTCCAATTGAAGGGCAGCTATTCAATTTCCAGTTTCTAGCCACTACAAAAAGGGCTGCCACAAACATTCTTGCACATGTGGGGCCTTTTCCTTCCTTTATGATTTCTTTGGGATATAAGCCCAATAGAAATGCTGCTGGGTCAAAGGGTATGCACAGTTTGATAACTTTTTGAGCATAGCTCCAAATTGTTCTCCAGAATGGCTGTATCCGTTCACAGCTCCACCAACAATGCATCAGTGTCCCAGCCCTCCCACATCCCCTCCAACATTCATCATTAACTTTTCCTGTCATTTTAGCCAATCTGACAGGTGTGAAGTGGTATCTCAGGGTTGTCTTGATTTGCATTTCTCTGATCAATAGTGATTTGGAGCACCTTTTCATATGACTATAAAGTTTTAATTTCATCCTCTGAAAATTGTCTGTTCATATCTTTTGACCATTTATTGATTGGAGAATGGCTTGAATTTTTATAAATGAGACAATTCTCTATATATTTTAGAGATGAGACCTTTATCAGAACCCTTAAATGTAAAGATGATTTCCCAATTTATTGCTCCCCTCCTAATCTTGTCTGCACATTAAATAATTTTTAATAATTAGAAGTTAATGAAATTATGCTTGCAAAAAAAAAAATTTCACATCTCTGCTAATTAGTTAATGACACTATATGCCATAGGGTAGGTTGTCTAAATAAGAGAAACAGATGTCCAGTACATGGGCTTCTAATTGCATAATAATGGGCTAAATGACTCAACTGTAAATTTTATGCCAATTACCAATTGACTAATCTAAAAGATGGAAAAGACAAAAAACAAACCACAAAACAAAACTAGATGATGTTAAAGGAATGAATTATCACATATATATATATATATGTATATATATATATATATTTTTTGGAGAATACTAAAGAAATCATTGTCTTCCTTAGTCATACTGGAATAAATTTAGAGGGCTCTGAATTTTTACTCACAAATGCCACCGTGGTTACTATCAATTACTTGAACAACAAACTGGAAAGGGAGAGAGGAATGATCACCTACTTACAGAATGTGCGCTTGTTAATAGTGAAATGCATATATGGAGAAAAAAAGGTGAACTGCAGTCTCTTTTACATAGCTCTAAGTGTTGAAAGAAACAAGTCCTGATGAGCATTCTCATTAGCTACAGAAAGCCTTGCAGAAAAAGGCGAACTTTTGTTTCTAAAATCAGGAATCATTGAGTGCTTTCTAATTACAGAGATTTTCACAGAGATCTAATATAGCTAATTCCCAAATGTCTTCTTGTAGATAAAAATAATCTGGCCAGAAAACACATAATATCTGTATGCGGAGAGACTGGTACCATCAATGAAATCACCAACTTATAAAATTGTTCTGATGCCATACCTAAGTAAACCGACCTTAGTGTTCATCCATCTCTACTTTCTTCACTGAAGGGGAAAGACAAGATATCAAATCTTCATAGTAATATAATAGTAATGTGATAAAAAGAAAAACAAATCTTGACCTATTTATTTTTCTACTTCCCAGCCAACATTATATCTTGAATGCAATTTTTCTTAAAATTGGCAACAGACAAATATGGTTTTAAAAAATGTATTCTTTTCAAAGAGAAGATTTTTCTAATTATAATTTTCTAGTCAAACAGAAAAAAGTTCGAAGGTCCATAATTTGAAAAGTTTAACTACCTTGTGTGAATGCAACAGTTACTTCCTTTAAAATTCTGTTCTGTCTTCAATAGAAATTCATATTTATTCCTTACTGTCACTGTTCTTGTCTTTATTACTCATGTTTTCTTTCCCAAATTCCCAAATAAATTGTGTCAGGTCTCTTGGAGTTGAATTTCAATCTTTCTTAATCTCTTGTTAGTGTTGGAGTTGGCAGCTTGCATACACCTGGGGCTGCAAACCACTGCTGTGGCTTACTTGACATCTCCGGTGGGCTGTTAGCCTTCTGTACAAGCCAGCACTCACAATTTAAAAAATGAATGGGGGAGAAGCCAAATGGCAACAAGGTAAAGAAAATCCTCCTTTATGCCCTTCCCCCTGCTTCTCTCTCCTTATTTCTAAGAAAGAAAGATGAATCTGTTTAATCTTGGGCTCAATGACAGCTTTTGAGGCGCTCAATCAGTTTTTTTTTTTAAAGAACCTATCACAGTTTCTTGACAGACTGACATTTATGATCCCGACTGCCTGTGCAAACATCAGTAAGAGCAATAATTAATGAACCCTCACACATCACTGCTGTCTCTTCTCAGACCATTTAAAAGAAGCTTAAGCTGTTAAAACCTCTGTCCATGAAGAAAATGACACTCACTGAAAAAACTGGTAAGACTTCAAAAATTCTGTTTTATAGGCATTTTCTTTCTGTTCTGTATCCCCATGCTTGCTTGGTTTACAAAATATATGCAGTGATTAGATTCATAGCCTTCCTGGCATTTTACACTCTTACTATGAAATTCTTTAGGGAAGAAAACACCCTCATTATCCATTTAAAAATTTTTGTCAAATAGGGATGATTTTACCCTGGCTTCCACTTCAATGTCTTCCTAATGTCTCCAAATGAATACATTTTAATCTAGGAACAATATGTTTCTTAACTGCAATGATATAGGCAAGAAAAAGACTTAATGTCTTTGGAATGGGAGAAGCTTGAACACTCTATGGAACAGGTTGTCTCTTTTCATTAAACAGATGATATGCTGATAGATTTGGCTTCAAATATTGGTAATTGTACCCATGATGCTATGTCCTAGATCACAACTATTTTAAAGGTCAGTTGTTCTCAAACTGTTAGGCAGTGTTACTTTAAACATTAATCATTTTTTCCCCCTAGTGGGATGGAGAGGGAAAAAAGGGCATCCCCCCCCCCCCCGAAATTCTCTTACTAATAAATATATTTGAGTGGTGTGCTTCCCAGGGAGTTTGAAAGTGTCTTTCTAATGAAACCACAACATGGCAATAATAGCTTCTAACTCTTGCTGCCTGCTAAACCCTACAATCTGTTCTTCCTTTGCTGGGGTCAGAAAACATTAGTAGAGGATACCTATGGTGCTTCTCAATTCCTCTTAATTAGCCAGATAGATTTTGACTCTGCTGTTTTGTGGATACTCTTGGACAGCTGGGACACATGATGTCCTACTCAAGGTATTCAAAGGACTGAAGTTTTCTGATGCCTCCTCTTCTTACCATCCATATATTTTGTGACTGTAGGACACAGAGGTTGGTTCTTTAAGGGTGTTAACCTTTTGTTTTGTGTTAAGATAGTTTTAAAGAGCACCAAAACGACATTGTTACTATGAAACTCTACTCATTAGAAGGCAAGTATCCATATACCCAAAAGATATATTTAAAGTTTTTGATCAAGGGACCTTCTCCCTGCCTCCCCCATCCCTATCCCCCAGCCTCCAGCTAAACATGAAATCTGAAAGCTGCTTTGATTATGACTTCACCAGAGGATCAAATACAGGAAAAAGCCAAAGAGCTTGGGTGTGTGTGTGCAGGGATGGGTAGCGAGGAAAAAAGTCTCTGCAATACATAACCAAAATAGGCTGTGAAGGGATCAGAAAGTTCAAACCCATTTTATCCATTTTCCATCATATTTTGGGGTAGGAACATACTGATTGTTATCATGATGCTGGAGACTGAATACAGTCAAAGCCAGGTATAGATGTGCTCAAGTTCTTATCCCAAAGGCATAAAAGAAAGAAATTCTATTAGTCAAAGTGCCTTTCCAGCAACAGGAGTTTAGGCAGGTTTAATCAACTTAAGTCTGCTTCTTCCTTTACCTTCCATACCTCAAAATAATGCAAGAGTCTAGATGTTAGGAATTCTGGGAAGCTATCTATTTGTACCATACAATATCAAGCAGTTGAATAATCTTTACACTGAAGAACACAACTAAGGTACCAATACATAAGCCTATATTGCAAGGTTTTAACTGAGGGTTTGAAGGGGTGCAGTACTTTGATAGTACTGAATATCCCAATACAGAAGCTCCCTTCCACTAATATAGGTCAGCAATTTCTTTCTAGCTTTAAAACTAGAAAGTCGCCTGAGGAACTGAGAAGTCAATTTATCCACCATTACAAAATGATCACACAGTTAATATGTCTCAGAGGCAGTGCTTGAACCCAACTCTTTCCTGACTCTGTTAATGAATTTTATTTCTCTTAATTGTTATTAAAACAAACTACCACTACCTTAAAATCCTCATTTCTTCCCACTCCAAGGAATTCCTTCACTTATCACTCTTCTTGGTCTCTCAACCCACCCAGCATAAAACCCACATTAATGTATATGCTTAATAGTCATATGCCTGTGAGTCATACTTTTCCTCCTTCATATCTTTATATACTCTCATATCTTGTCTTTCCACACCCATCTCTTCAAGAAGGTCTCTTTAGATCAAAAATAAAAAAAAAATAAAGAAAACTTCCAAATGGCAGTTACAATCATGATCCCATAATATATATACACCTAAGATACTTTTCTGTTCCTAAAAGAACAAATTTCTCATAAGATAAAATAGATAAGATAAAAAAACACAGGTGGCAAAAATTGTGAGTAGAAAGAACACGAAAATTGGACTCAAAAGATCAAGGTTTAAATCCAGATTCTGCTACTAGGTCTCTATTAAAATGGAGAAGTTGGGGGTAGTAGGAGAAGAGATGGTGGAAATGCGGGAGGAAAGAGGGAAAAAGATCAAATGAGACCTCTAAGATCAAATCACATGAAATATAAAATATTTTAAGAACTTTTAAGTACTACATAAATGAAACTCCTCTGACTGTGACATATTTGTAGCTTATGTTTAGTGTGTGTGTGTGTGTGTGTGTGTGTGTGTGTGTGTGTGTGTGTGTGTGT
>JAJPUD010000420.1:184280-274555 GCA_023553655.1 Myrmecobius fasciatus | reverse complement strand
TGTGTGTGTGTGTGTGTGTGTGTGTGTGTGTGTGTGTGTGTGTGTGTTTGCTAGGTCAGACATGCTGTTTCAAGTCTTCAACACTATAAAAAAGTTATTGTTATTCCTTACTTAGCATACTCTGCACAAGAGATCTTAGCAACGTATATACCAGTATTCATTCAATCACTCAGAATCATAAAGATGTCTGGATATCAATGGCTAATTGTTGCCCTAGGCTGGTTATTACCACATAAAGCTAGTGAAGATTATATCTTTTATAGTTAGGAGAAAAATTCTTGACTAATAGTGAAACAGAACAAATAAATGAATGAATGAATAAAAGATAAACAATTACAATTACATAAAAAGCTTTTGCATATTTAAAAAACAATGTAACTAAAATAACTATTGGCCAGGGGAAAAAAAAATCTTTGCATCACACATCTGATGAAAAGCAATGTGGTATAGTGGGGAAAGGGAAGATTCACTTGTTGTGTGATCTTGAACAAGTTACTTAACCTCTCATCAGTTCCCCAAGAAGCTCTCAAGAATATGAATTGTAGAACTGCCAATCTGTGTTAGAAGGACTTGTTTACTAGGAATTATGCTACAATATTGAAAAGCAGAGATTTGGACCACCACTTCCCTCCCACCCATCCCTATCCCCAAATCTCTTTAAACAGTCCAGCACCAGAAATTTAAAGAGAATTGATGCAACTATATAAGATTTTAGTTTCACTCCTCAATAGCTGAGTGGTCAAAGGAGGCAGTTTTCACAAGGAAAAACAACTGTCATCTGAAAAGCTTTTCTAAATTATGAAACATACACACATACACACATTAATATTATTAGGAGGTATCACTTTACAGTCGTAAATTGGGAAAGATGACCAAAGAAAGAAAAACTTAATGTTGGTGATACTTTGAGGAACAAATGCACTGTTGGCAGGGTTGATCTGGACTATTTTAGAATTATACATTAAAAATTACCAAATTATTTATATCTCTTGAAGCCATGATCCTAATATTAACTTTATATCTCAAAGAAGTACATCTGGGGGGAAAAAGATACATCTGTTAAAAAATATTCATAATGACATTATTTGAAATTAATAGCTAAAAGTTGGGAGGAAAAAACACAACCGTGTATCTGATGTGATGATCAGATTGCAAGGTCCTTAAGTGCAAGTGCTCTTTTGCCTCTTTGTATCCCCTGCGCTTAGCATGGTGCCTGGCATTTAGTAGATGCCTAACTAAATCATGATATGGAAGCTGTCCCAAAAGTCTTAGTGCAATTTTATCTTGTAATGGTGTTAAATTGCACTAAGACTCTTTCGACCACCTGTATAAGTACAATGGATATTACAGTGTTGTAAGGGACAGATATAAAGAATTCTAAGAATTATTGAAAATTATTTGAAGAGACACTGAATGAAAAAAGCAGATGCCAAAAAAAAATATACCCAGTAAATTTTAAGTTTAAGTGACAATATTATTCTGGAAATATTAATGCTGGTGTACTAGCCTTATTAAAATATACATTTTTCTATTTTCTTAACAAAGGGAAAATAAGAGTACTACATTCTGGTACACATATTAAACACTTGTGCTATTTGATTGAAGAGTTTTTAGGAAGAATAATTTGTGATTTGAGTGTTGATGCTTATGAGCAGTTTTCAAATAATTTATCAGTAATGAACACAAATTCATCCTCTCTCTTCCAAATGAATTTAACATTTTTCCTAGGATTTCAAAGAACTTTTAATGGAGAGTTCACAAGCATTTTTGTTATTTTTTTTTGCATAGTTAAAATCTGGACTACAGAAAGGTGTTAAAGAATTATATGACCACCTCTGCAGGGCAGAGAATCATCCATAAGAGTTGATCATCACAATCTTTTTTAAAATTTTCTTTTTTTAAAAGCCTTTTATTTTCAAAACATTAGCACAGATAATTTTCAACATTCACCCTTGCAAAACCTTTGTGTTCCAAAATTTTTTTTCTCCTCTCCCTCCCCTAAATGGCAAGTAAGCCAATATATGTTAAACATATACAATTTTTCTATATATATATTTCCACAATTATCATGCTGCACAAGAAAAATCAAATCAAAAAGGGAAAAAAAAGGAGAAAGAAAAAAAATGCAAGCAAACAATAATAAAAAAAGTGAAAATACTATGTTGTGATCCACACTCAGTTCCCACAGTCCTCTCTTTGGGTACAGATTACTCTCTTCATCACAAGACCATTGGAACTAGCTTGAATCACTTCATTGGAAAAAAAAAGCCAACATCCATCAGAATCATCACATAATCTTGTTGTTGTATACAATGTTCTTTTACCCACTTCACATAGCATCAGCTCATGTAAGTCTTTCCAGACTTTTCTGAAATCAGCCTGCTCATGATTTCTTATCGAACGACATTCCATAACATTTATATACCATAACTTATTCACCAATTCCTCAACTGATCAGCATCCATTCAGTTTCCAGTTCCTTACCACTACCAAAAGGGCTGCTATAAACATTTTTGTACATGTGGGTCTTTTTTTATAATGTTTGGGATACAGACTCAAGTAGAAACATTGCTAGATCAAAGGGTATGCACAATTTGATAGCACTCTGGGAATAAAGGATTAAGAATTTTAAATAAATCCAAAACTTAAACTTACTGTGACTCTGCAAAAATTTGGAGAGCAGGTTCACCACTAATGTAAAACATTGTATCTAGTTATTTATATATGTGTGGGTCCTACTATACGACAACCATTGTGCGAAGTGCTAGAAGAAGAAAATACATGGGACTACTTTCTGTGAAAGAGGAAGAAGACAGACACAGATGGAAATTTAGGCTTTCTAAAAAAGTGTCTTGCTTTAAAAAAAATAAAAAGGAAATGACTATCTGTACGGCAGTGTACTAGAGTTTGGGGGGAGGGAGAAGGGAAAAAAGTCTGTTTTCAAGGAACTTACGTGCTACTGGGAAGACAGCAATTAGAGTAAATACAAGATAGTGAGAGAAAGAAGAAAGCTCTAACTATTAGGGGGATTACTCAGGAAAGGTTTCCTATAGAAGGTATGATATGAATTGTCTGAGAATCGGCCAAATAAATTTAAGCTGCAGAGAAGTAAGAAAACTGACTGACATATACATCCAGAGAGAGGCCTGTGGGAACTGAGTATGAACCACAACACAGCATTTTAACGCTTTCTGTGAATATTTCCATGCATTTTGTTTTCCTTCTTAGGTTGTTTTTTCTTCTTCTCTTTCTAGATCTGATGTTTCTTGTTCAGTAAGATAACTGTATAGATATGTATATATGTATTATATTTGTCATATAATTTATCCTATTTAGCATGTATTAGATTACCTGTCATCTAGGAGTGGAGGGTGGGGGGGAGGAGGGGAAAAGCTTGGGAAAAAAAAGTTTTTGCAAAGGTCAATGTAGAAAAATCACTCATATGTTTTGTAAATAAAAAGCTTAAAAGTTAAATAATAATAATAAAAAAAGAAAACTGACTGAAAAAGGCAATCAGATATTAAGAGATCATTAGCCACTCAAGATTTGTCATGCCTGATATCCAAAACATAGGGAATTCATACAAATATATATATGAAACCAAGAACTATTTCCCAATAGAGAAGTGCCTGAAGGATAAACAAGGTTCCCAAAATAAGTACTGCAGGTTGTTAACAATCATATGAAAGACTTCCAAGTCCCAAAAGATACACAAATCAAAAAGCAACTCAGGTTTTAGGTCATACCCATGTTCCTGGAGTTGTGAATCAGTTCTGGAAGAAAATTTTGGAGTGGTGCCAAGAAAATGATAAATGTCCATACTCTCTGACCCAGAGATCCCATTGTCAGGGTATAGAGACAAAAAGGTCCCATACCTCCCAAAACATCCACAGAAGCACTTTTTTTTTGTAGAAGGAAAAAATTTGAAACAGAAGTAGGTATTTCCCTCCAATTTAGGAAAGGCTAGATACATGACTTTAATGGAATGCTGAAAAGCACAATGAATTCAGAGAAATATGAGAAGACACACGAATTGCTTTAGCAATTAAGAAGAACTAAGAAATAATATACAAAATGACAATACAAATAGACCCAATTAAAGGAATACTGTGTAATTATAATGACCAAGGTTTGACCTGACAGAGAGTCTGAGAAACAAACCTTTTTTCTCTTTATTGCAAAATTAGCAACTTTTGCTTTTGTGACTTATGGAGAAAGTTGCCTCTATCACCACTATCACTACTAAATGCCAAACAACTGCCAGTGATGGGCAGTTAAGCCAAAGAGATTAGGAATAGAAGGATTACCCCTCTCTCAACCACTGGTCCTACTTCTAAATTGGACCAGAAGCTAGAGATGACACCTGGAACAATTGCTTCTACAGGTGCTACTACCTCCACCTTCTCAGAACCCATGGTTATTGAAGATCCAGGAAAAAAGTTCTCACTATCAGTTTGGCATTTTCAACCAGCAGCATTAGAAAGACACATGGCATTATCTTTTTTTTTTTTTTTTTTTTTTGCGCTTTTTGCTGAGGCAATTGGGTTAAGTGACTTACCCAGGGTCACATAGCTAGGAAGTGTGTCTGAAACCAGATTTGAACTCAGGTTGTCCTGACTTCAGAGCTGGTGCTCTATCCACTGCGACACCTAGCTGCCCTGACATGGCATTAGCAATGGAAATGGAATTAAGTAAGATTCATTGTCATTTGTTTTGCCACTGTACCCTAAGGACTACTAGAGAATTTGTAACTGAAAATCCCTATGTATTGTCAACACTTAGTAAAGTACCTTGCAAACAGTATTTAATAAATGTCTATTTTTTCACTCATTCATTTTTTTCTAGTTTATCCTACAAATTTCACCAAATTGTCATTACTTTGATTGCTATGATTACATCAACATAGATAGTAGTTCCTCTAACAGTGCAAATTATAATATCCATGCCTTCTCATCTGTAACTTCTTGAAAATCCTTTAGAAGACAACCAACATAATGTTTATCTTCCTCCAGATCTGGGTACCACTGGGACACACAAGGTTGTTACTTGTTATTTTTCACTATGTGATCTAGTTACCTTCTTTCTGATTATACATTTCCTAAAGCTTTCACACCATTTCTCAAATGTAATTCTCTGACAAGTTGTATCATTCCTAATCATAACCAAATATGTAGCTCTCCTGAGAGACCCCTATGTGATCCAAAATCTGATACTTAGGAGACTATGATTCAGAATTAAAAAGATCACTGAAAGAACTGTCCTGTTAAAAATAAAAGTTTGTGCTTCAGGAATAAGCCTAAGTTCACTAAAAGCATTGTATAATTTCCCTAATGCAATCTATCCTAATTTCTAGAAGAGGAATATAAATAATGAGTAAGTAGCACATTTGGACTTTTAAACATCATAATCCAATGCATTACAGATAAGAGTTGAGATGGTACCAAGGAAAATGAAAAAAGGAAGAGAAGCTGGAATTAATGAAGTACAGAAAAAGGGAATTCTGTGTTAGAAATGAATTTTGAAGGCACTAAAGAGCTGAGTCTTCTTTGAAAGACACACGACATCTGGAAAAATTCAGTGACATTATTACAACTGAAAAATGCTACCAGAAAAAAGTAATAAAGCTACTGACATGAAAGAATGATTAACTCTAATACTACAAAAACTGTTTGAAAAAACACAGTTAAAAAAAAAGAGATCCTACAAAATTTCTTCCGTGATAGTCTTGATATATAAATTAGGGAGAGTCAAAACAGAGAAAGAAAACTATAGACCAATATTCTTCATAAAGACTGATGCAAAAACTTTATTTTTTCCCCAAGATATTTTTTAATTTTTAATTTTTTTTTATTTATTTATTAAAACTTTTTATTTGCAAAATATGTATGGGTAATTCTTCAACATTAACCCTTACAAAGCTTTCTGTTACAAATTTCCCCCCCCTACTCCCCACCCCTCCCCTAGATGGCAGGATATCCACTACATGTTAATTATGTTAAAATACTTGACAAATTCTCATAATCAGTCTCATATTGAACAAAAAAAACTTGACAAACTGAATATATGTATACATATTTCCACACATCATTGTTGTGCAAGAAAAATCGTTATCTACAAGAAAGAAAAATCAGAGAAAGGAAACACAATGCAAGCAAACATCAATAGAGAGCATGAAAATGTTATGTTGTGGTCCACATTTCATATCCCTCTCTCTGGGTGTATATGGCTTTCTTCACTGAACAATTGGAAATGGTTTGAAACATTTCATTGTTGAAGAGAGCCATGTCCATCAGAATTGATCATCATATAGTATTGTTGTTGCTCCTGGTTCTGCTCATTTCACTCAGCATCAGTTCATGCAAGTCTCCCAGGCCTTTTTGAAATCGTCCTGCTGGTCGTTTCTTACAGAGCAATAATATTCCATAACATTCATATACCATAATTTATTCAGCCATTCTTCAATTGATGGGCATCCATTCAGTTTCCAGTTTCTAGCCACTACAAAAAGGGCTGCCACAAACATTCTTGCACATGTGGGGCCCTTTCCTTCCTTTAAGATCTCTTTGGGATATAAGCCCAATAGAAACGCTGATGCAAAAACTTTAAATATAATTTTAACTTGGTGAGAAAAGTAACACCATAAAGGTTATGCATTATGATCAGCTTGTTTTTATACTAGCTTGATAAGAATGGTTCAATACTGGGCAAACAAAATATAACTGACTTCATTAATAACAAAAATATTATGATTATGTCAACAGATAAAAGTTTTCAATAAGATGACTAAGTTATTCCATTTGAAAACACTAGAAAATATCAGAATAAGTAGATATTTTCTTATTATATGCAGGAACTATCTAAAACCAGGCAGGAGTCAGAATTTTCTGTAATAGAAATAAATTAGGGGCATTTCCAATAAGTTTGAGGTAGAGTAAGAATGTCTATTATCACCATTACTATTAGATATGTTGCTAGAAATGCTAGCTCTAGTTATTAGATAAGAAAAATAAATTGAAGGGGAAAGCATAGGAACAAAATTACTATTTTTTTCTAAATAATATGATGGTTTGCTTAGAAAATCACAATGACTTGAAATAATGACTTTAGGTAAGTTACATGATATAAAATATACATAAATTACCAGCAATTCTGTATATTGCCAACAAAGTTTTCTTATGCTATATAAGAAATGGATGAAGGCAATAGTTTCCGAGAAACTTGGGAAGATTTGTATGAATAGATGAGAGTGAAATCATGCAGAACCACAAAAAAACTGTGAAAGACCTGAGAACTAGATCAATGCAGTGGCTCAACTACAGTTGCCATCTGCTGACAGAAAATTGAAGGGGCTTAGTATGCAGGTTAAAACTTTTTCTTTCTTTCTTTCTTTCTTTTTTTTTTTTTTTTTTTTTTTTTTTTTGCTGGGGGTAGGAGGAGTAGAAGAGAAAGGAGATATCAGTTTGAAGGGTTATGAGAAAATTTTTTTGCTTAATGGTACATGCTTGTAATATTTGTAGGTAGTTAGTACAGTGGATATAGTGGCAGGCCTGGAGTTACAAAGACCTGAGGTCAAATCTGGCCTAAGATACTTGCTAGTTCAGTGACCTTGGACAAGTCATGCATACCCTTTGACCCAGCAGTGTTTCTATTAAGCCTATATCCCAAAGAGATTTTAAAGGAAGGAAAGGGACCCACATGTGCAAGAATGTTTGTGGCAGTCCTTTTTTTTTTCCTCTCTTTTATTTTTAATACTTTTTATTTGCAAAACATATGAATGGGTAATTACTAAACATTAACCCTTACAAAGCTTTCTGTTACAAATTTCCCCCCCCTACTCCCCACCCCTCCCCTAGATAGCATGATATCCACTATATGATAATTATGTTAGAATACTTAAGTCGAACATATGTATAGTTATTGCCACACATCATTTTTTTGTTCAGGAGAAATCGTATCTATAAGAGAGAATAATCCGATAAAGGAAATACAATGCAAGCAAACATCAATAGAGAACATGAGAATGTTATGTTGTGGTCCACATTTCACATCCCTCACTCTGAGTGTATATGGCCTTCTTCACTGAACAATTGTAATTGGTTTGAAGCATTTCATTGTTGAAGAGAGTCATGTCCATTAGAACTGATCCTCATATACTACTGTTGTTGCCGTGTACAAAGATCTCCTGGTTCTGCTCATCTCACTCAGCATCAGTTCATGCAAGTCTCTCCAGGCCTCTCTGAAATCGTCCTGTTGGTCCTTTCTTACAGAGCAATAATATTCCATAACATTCATATACCATAATTTATTCAGCCACTCTCCAATTGATGGGCATCTACTCAGTTTCCAGTTTCTAGCCACCACAAAAAGAGCTGTGTGGCAGCCCTTTTTGTAGTGGCTAGAAACTGAAACTGAATGGATGCCCATCAATTGAAGAATGGCTGAATTAATTATGGCATATGAATGTTATGGAATATTATTCTTTGGTAAGAAACGACCAGCAGGACGATTTCAGAGAGACCTGGAGAGCCTTGCATGAACTGATGCTGAGTGAGATGAGCAGAACCAGGAGATCACTATACACAGCAACAACAATACTATATGATGATCAATTCTGATGGACATGGCTCTCTTCAACAATGAAATGTTTCAAACCAATTCCAATTGTTCAGTGAAGAAAGCCATATACACCCAGACAGAGAGAGACATGAAATGTGGACTACAACATAACATTTTCATGCTCTCTATTGATGTTTGCTTGCATTGTGTTTCTTTTCTGATTTTTTTTTCGTGTACATACGATTTTGTTTCACAACAATTTTAAGTATGGAAATATGTATACATATATTCGATATGTCAAGTATTTTAACATAATTAACATGTAGTGGACTTCCTGCCATCTAGGGGAGGGATGGGGACTAGGGGGGGAAAATTTGTAACAGAAAGCTTTGTAAGGGTCAATGTTGAAGAATTACCCATACATATGTTTTGCAAATAAAAAGTTTTAATCAAAAAAAAAAGTGTCCTGCTTAAGTGTAGTCAGAAAACTCATATCTGCAACTAGAAAACTCCTTGTCTATAGAAACATACAAGAAAAATAAAGTTTCATGAAATATGTAAGTATTTACTTACATATTTAGGTCTATTTACATTTATGCTTATGAATAAGAAGATAGCTGATATCTCTACCAACTCTCTATATTCCTCATTTATACTTTTAAAAGCACCATAAGGGAAGGAACAGTTTTTATGGCTTTAGAATTTTATATTTTAACTACAGTTATATACAGGTACCCCAAAATGTGTGATGATGACAACGACCAGGTATTCAAACGAAGCCAATTTCTTATACAACATTTCTGAATGAATGACTTATAAAATGAACTGTATCAATGATATCTCTTTTCCTACTAGACACATTTCTGTATCTGGATAGAACTTTAGGGATGTGTTTGCATAATACTGATCTGATGGCTAAAGAGCTTAAAAAAGAAGAGAGGGGATACAGAATAATTTTAATGCTAGCACCAAATCACTATTGATCAGAGAAATGCAAATTAAGACAACTCTGAGGTATCACTACACCTGTCAGATTGGCTAAGATGACAGGAAATGATAAAAAGGGGATGTGGGAAAACTGGGACACTGATACATTGTTGGTGGAGCTGTGAATGGATCCAACCATTCTGAAGAGCAATTTGGAACTATGCTCAAAAAGTTATCAAACTGTGCATACCATTTGACCCAGCAGTGTTTCTATTGGGCTTATATCCCAAAGAGATCTTAGAGGAGGGAAAGGGACCCACATGTGCAAGAATGTTTGTGGCAGCCCTTTTTGTAGTGGCTAGAAACTGGAAACTGAATGGATGCCCATCAATTGGAGAATGGCTGAATAAATTATGGTATATGAATGTTATGGAATATTATTGTTCTGTAAGAAACGACCAGCAGGACGATTTCAGACAGGCCTGGAGAGACTTGCATGAACTGATGCTGAGTGAAATGAGCAGAACCTCGTTTCATTATACACGGAGATCATTGTACATGGCAACAACAAGACTATATAATGATCAATTCTGACGGACATGGCTCTCTTCAACAATGAAATGTTTCAAACCAGTTCCAATTGTTCAGTAAAGACGGCCATATACACCCAGAGAGAGCAACATGAGATATGGACTACAACATATCATTTTCATGCTCTATATTGATGATTGCTTGCATTGGGTTTCCTTTATCAGATCTTTTTTGTTCATGCAGATACGATTGTTCTAGCACAGCAAGATAAGTATGGAAACATGTATACATATATTTGACTTATCAAATATTTTAATATAATTAACATGTAGTAGACTTCCTGCCATCTAGGGGAGGGGAGTGGAATAGGGGGGGAACTTTGTAACAGAAAGCTTTGTAATGGTCAATGTTGGAGAACTAAAAATGTTATGCAAATAAAAAGCTTTAATAAAAAAAAAAAGAAAGAAACTATGTCCAAAGGTATAAAAAAGCAAAAATAAATAAATAAAAAGCACAAACATAAAAAAAAAATTAATGCTAGCAGTTGCCCAACAATATTTGGGGCACACAGCATTCCAAGTAGTCCTTTTTTGGTTCCCAAAAAAGGGAAAACCCCTGCCAGGGGTTCAACCTCTCTAGCCTTATGTATATATTCTGTCTTGAAGAAGTGAGTTATTTTCCTGCATGGACAGTCTCCCAAGGTAGAAAAACAAACCTTTGTAGATGTCTTATTAAAAGAAACTAAACTGAAATGCACTAACAACCCCCTCCAAAAATAAAAAACCAAAGCCCATACCCTCTCACGTAAACCATCTCACCCCTGTATGGTTTAATGACCCTCCCAGTGGGTGTTTTTAATTTTCAAATTGTTTTGTCTTTATGATTTATAATGCAAGCCTCTAGGATAGGGGTAGAATCTTCTATGTTTAGTACTCTGCTGGTACACAACAAAATAATAATAATGAATATCTCTATAACAGGTGACAAGCTGCTAATGATGGTAATCTTGCAATGAGATACTGTCACCCTGTGGGTTGTTCTATCAGCTTGATGTAAGGGGAAAATATATTTAAGCTGTTATATTTTGATAAAAAAAAATCAGCCTGAATGCATATTTGAATAGATGCTAAAATTAAATAGCTGATTTGTTTTTAAACTATTTTTGTTTCTAATTTAGCTGCAGCTAAATTCAGTTCCTCTCTCTACTTGCCACTTAGTTTCTTCCCATAAAGATGTAGCTTTTAAACTCCCATCCTCATTACTCCTAGTAAACCCAGCAGATACAAGTCTGTTTTTTGGTGGAAGGGGGAAGATTTGGACCTGTGAGTTCATCTAGGTGGGCAACATCTGGTATGAAAAGTATGTACAATGATGCAGACTGGTAATCATCTATAACTTATTGTCTGGAGAATTTACATGATTTAACCATGGACAAATAAAAGGTATAATTATATGTCAGAGAAAGGATATTTTAACTCTGATTTTCCTGACTCCTCTTCTTTCCCCCAACCAGATCTCTATCAAATATACATTACTTTGGTTCAGCTAAATGGCAGAGTGGACAGAGCACTGGTCCTGGAATCAGGAGGACTTAAGTTCAAAGCTCACCTCAGACATTTAACAGTTAACCAGCAGCATGACCCTAAGCAAGTCACTTAATCTTAAATGCCTCACCCTCCCCATACATATTACTTCTCTTAAAATTCTATATTCTATCCTAATTTTATAGACTTGAGGCAATAGTAATGCAGTATCTGAAAGAACTCATTAGTGCAGGAGAAAAACTATAAAAATCAGTGAAATTTCATTCATTTACTCATTCATTCAAAATTAGGTACCTAACATGCACAAAGCCACACTTAACATTACTCCCTTTTTTCTCAAAGTAAACTGGCCTTCTGTGAGTCTCACATGATCCTCGTCTCCTACGTCTGTGCCTCCTGCCTTAAATATTCTTCACACAGGGAATGCTCTTCCTCATCATCATCAACTCACAAAATCCAATACTATCTTACACATGATGCCTTTACTGTCCCATCACCTACTCCCAACTCTGAATTTAACGACTTGTTTTTTTTTCCCCCCCCTTGGGGTACTTATCTCTAAGTTCTGAAATACTTATTTTCTTCATTAGAATATAAACTCCTCACAAGAATTCTTTCATTCTTATTTGTATTCTCAGAGCCTGGTAAAGAGTAAGCACTTAATGATTCCTACTTGTTGGCTATTAGATAGATCTATGATATAGTTTATATGGGCAGGTTCCCTCTAGTAGCTGTGTGGATAATGTTGGGTTTAGAGCCAAGAAGGCCTGAATTCCAATACATTCCAGGCACTTACTGGAGACTCTGGCAAGTTAATTTCATTTCTGTCTATCTCAAGTTCCTCCACTGTAAAATGGGGGGAAATAATAGCACCTACCTATTTCTCAGGGCTGTTGTAAGGATCAAATACGGTAAAATGTTTTAAAGGGCACTTAGCACAGTGCCCGACACATGGTGAGCATTTAATAAATGCTTATTCCCTTTCCTCTTCAAGAGACAGATGGTGGCGTGTTTGTGCTGTACTGTACTTCTTCATCTTCTATCCCTCTAATATTTTTCTTTCACTATTTTCCTTCTTTGTGATAGTATCTGAGGATGAGACAGTCCTGAATATAAAGGTCAAACTATCTATTTTGATCCCATTTTTCTCCAGTAGATTGCTCTTACCATCATTCCCATACCTTCTTTCTCTAACCTCTTGTTGCTCTCTAAGGGCTAATTCTTGATTTTCATTCTCTTTTCTCTCTGCAGTATGATAGGCTGATCACCTCCTCCTGGATATTCATTCTTCTCTCTTGGTTCTTTTCTTACCTGAATGACCACTCCTCAATTTCTTACTCAATTTTGTCATATCCATCAATTTGTTCTCCATGGTACTGGGCACTCTTCTCCTCTCTCTAGATCCTTTCAGTTAATCTCACTGGTTCCCTTGGATTAAATTATAATCCCTATCCAGTGATTCCTAGACCTATTTGTTCACTATAGTCTCTCTCATAAACTATAGTCTTGCATCATCAACTGCAACATGTCCAGAATAGAACTCTTCCCTCAAAAGCACTCCTTTTCTGAACTTTTCCATTACTATCAAAAGTACTACTATCCTTTTGTTCACCCTGGTTTACAATCTTACTATCACCTTCTACTCCCCCCCCCTTTTTTTTTGCTGAGACAATTGGGGTTAAGTGACTTGCTCTGGGTCACAAAGCCAGGAAGTGTTAAGTGTCTGAGACCACATTTGAACTCAGGTCTTCCTGACTTCAGGGCTGGTGCTCTATCCACTGTGCCACCTAGCTGCCCCCTACTCCCCTTTTTTATTCACTATATATATCTAATCAATTGCCAAATTTTGTGATTTGTTT
The DNA here is from genome assembly GCA_023553655.1 of Myrmecobius fasciatus. NCBI lineage: Eukaryota > Metazoa > Chordata > Mammalia > Dasyuromorphia > Myrmecobiidae > Myrmecobius > Myrmecobius fasciatus. The sequence goes on along the minus strand of JAJPUD010000420.1, from coordinate 261,138 downwards.
CTTCTCTCATGTAAATCCTTTTTCTCTTCACTCATACAGCCAATACTTAGTCAAGGTCCTCAACAGTTCTTGCTTAGATTATTCCAACAGCCTCTTAATTGTTCTCTCAGCTTCAAGGCCATCTCCACTCCATTCCATCCTACGTAATATTGCCAAATAATTTTCCTTATGCACAGATCTGGCCATATGACTCCCTGATCAACCAACTACAATGACTTCCTATTACCTCTAGAATAAAATATAAACTCCTCTGTTTAATTTTGAAAGCGCCACATTACCTGATCTCAAACTATCTTTTCACACTCAGCGGATATTACTATTCTCCCTGCATTCTGTGATCTAGCCAAACTGGTCTCACCTCTCTGTTCTTCCTTCAAACATGACACTCCACAATGCTGGAATTTGTTCTTCTTTCATCTTATTAAGTCCCTTCTCCTTTTTAAAAACACAAGTCAAATATGGAAATATGTTTACAAGAATTGCACTGATTTAAGCTATATTGGATTGCTTGCTGCCTACAGGAGGGAATAGGAAGAGGGAGAAAAATTTGGAACACAAGGTGAAGTTTGAAAACTATCTTTGCATATATTTGGAAAAGTGAAAAGTTATTTAAAAAAAACCACAGGTCAAGTAGCATCCCTATATGAGTATATGTTGATTTAATTTGGATAATCAGTGAGTTAATACAGTTTCCTTTATCTTCATTCTCTGCAATAAATGTTGATATGTAAGTTATAATTATTTTCATGATAACTTACAAGTGTTTACCACAAACATGGTGAAATGTGATAACTAGCTGCCCCATGAAACAATGTTTCTGGTTGCCATCAAACTTAAAGAAAAATCAAATCTGTCAACTCTTTTATATGCCTTTTCAAGGAGAAGCTGTGGACTGTGCCTTTTGTCCTTCTCAGTCTGTCTTCAACAAAGTTGAAAGTACCCCAAAGGATAAGTGGTCAAAAATTATTGGCAACTACATGAAAGACTGTTCCAAAGCACAAATAAAAAAGAAATGGGTATTAAAAAAAACTCAAAAGTTTTGTCATATCCAGCAACTGGCTCAGAAGAGCCCTGGAGTCAGAGGATCTAGGCTCCAATTCCATTTCTGATCCTTTTGGTCTCAGTGGCCTTGGAGAAGCAATTGAGTTTACATGGGGGCCTGAAGTTCAGTTGGACTAGGCAGGCTCTAAAATTTCTGCCAGCCTCAGATCTACTCAATCACAAAAGAGATAAGGAAAGATAAGAGTCTTATTACATGGTTGGTGGACCTGTGAATCAGTCTAACCATTACCATTGTTGAAAGCAAATCTGAATTAAGCTAAAGAAATGACTATTATGTTCACACTATTTGACTCAACAATCCCAATGTAGTATATGTGTGTGTGTGTGTGTGTGTGTGTGTGTGTGTGTGTTTCCATCCTAAAGGGTCAAAGAAAAAAATATTTTACATATCAAATAATTTCTCAAGGGCTTCAAAATATTCATAGCAACATTTTTTGTAATAGTAAAATAGAAGCAAAGTCAACAGAATGAGTAATGACTAAACAAATTGTGGTACATGCTATATGACGGACAGTACTATACCATAACAATAAATATTAAAAATTCAAAGAAGCATAGGAAAACATATGAACAGACGTGAAGAGTAGGTAGGATTAGTCAATCATACATACACAATGTGCAATGACTTCAACAACTTAACTTAAAGCAACAAAAAATATAGAAATCATGAAATTAAATGCTATGTAATTATAATTGGCTCCAAAGAGGATAAGAAATTGTATTTCCCTTCATTCTTTTGCAGAAGTGGGATACAATGGAGAGGGAATATTGCATATACTATGAGCACTCCCCTTTTCATCTTAGAAGGTAAATGGTGAATGGACAGTGTGCTGGGCCAGGGGTAAAAAAAAAGACCTAAGTTAAAATCTAGCCTCAGATACATTTTAGCTATGTGATCTTGGGCAAATCATTTAACTCTGCCTCAATTTCCTCAATTATAAAGTAAGGATGATAATTGTATCTACCTCCGGAGTTTTCTGAGAAACAAATGACCTAATATTTGTAAAGTGCTTGGTATAATGCCTGATACATAGCAGGTGCTAAATCAATACTAGTTATTATTATTATCATCATTTTTTATACAAATGGTAGTTCTCAGTAGGGAAAAGGGAAGAATCTACTTCAAAATAACATTGAAATTAAAGCAAAAGATAGTAACAGACCTATTTTTAAAAATCTACAGGAGCATTATGTACAGACACAGAGGTTTATGTGATATAGCAAGAGTGAGTTAGGAGTCAGTAGAGTTGGGTTTACATCCAACACCTTAAACTTAATAGCTGAGTGGCAAATCACTTAAGTTCTTGAACTTTCTGTCTTAACTACAGAATGACTCAAAAGAATTCAGTCTGAAAGGTACTCTGCAAATCTAAAAACACTATATGAGTTTTTTATTTTTTTGGCTAAGGCAATTGGGGGTCACACACATACAGGAAGTGTTAAATGTCTGAGGGCACATTTTGACTTCAGGGCTGGTATTCTATCCACTATATCAACTAATTGCCTTCAACACTATGTATTAAGAATTATTATCATATACATAAATTATTAGAAGACCATGAGAAAGAGGCAAAGAAGACAATTAAGATAAAATGTTTGAAGAAAATCTGAGGTGGCTACTTTCTGGTCAGATTGGGGAAGAAAACCAGGAAAGATTTCATTTCATAGAAGACATGGTATCTGAATTGACCATGAGAGATGATTTCAATGGCAAAAACATGGAAAGACTAAATCCCAGTTACAAGAAATAACTTGCAAAAATGCTGAAAGTCCAAGATGAAATGGAAAACATCCTTCATGTCTAGAACACATATTGTGTAAAGGGGAGAAATCTGATCTCAAATAAAACTGAACTAGGTTGTAAGAGCAAAGAAACAGCTGTGCTCGACAAGTTTAGCAACTGTCTCAAAGAACCTATCCCCCAAATGAAAACAGGGAAGGTTTCCAGAAGAGACCTATCTGTGCTCCAACAAAAGCACTGAGTATTCTTAAGTGGATGCCAAGAACAGAGTTAATGAGTTAATAATTCTTTTCTATTAAGTCTAAGGAAGAATGTAAGACAAGCTGCTCAGAACTTTCCTATGATTTTTTTTTTTTTTTTGTGTGTGTGTGTGTGATGGTTTTGATATGCTCTTTTCTAAGAGCAGCAGGAGTGAAATTAAGGGCAGGGAATTCCCCACCTTATTTTCAACTAAGAAAATACATTATAGATTATATTTGAAACAAGTACGGCAAAGAACAGTACCTGAAGTATTTTCACCCTAGTTAAAAAAAGGTCTTCCTAATTTCTAACTCTGTAAGAATTGTGAATTACCAAGACATTCACACTGTGGACAACCAAATGGAAAGACTGGCAATACTCATTAAATGGCAAAAGAGTAATTATACTGAGAGAATGCTTGGAGAAGACTTCCGAAGAAATGCTAATGGAACTCTGAGTCAAAGAAAAAATTAATTTTTGACTCAGATATTTCCACTGCTAAGTATGTAACCCAAACACTACGTTACAGAAATGTTGTAAAGATCAAAAGAGATCCACAACCAATGAAAAACACTTTGCAAACTGTAAAGAATGATTTAAATGCAAGATATTGTTATTACTTCTGAACTATATTGAGGTATCAAAGTTAATACCCTATTACTAATGTTTCCTAGCAAATTAATCCTTACACATGTAAATGGAACTTTATGCTGGTTTCTAGCTTCACTCACTCATTTCCTCATAACTATCGATTATGGTTCTAGGAAAAAAAAAAACAAAGAAAGATCCAATTTTGGTGTTCTAGAAATGGATTTATTACTATGAAGTCAAGATTTGGGGACAGGGGAGAAAAGACAGGAATGAGCAATGCTCTTTTATTAGTTGCAGGAATGGCTATGTAAATTAAACTAGTAAAGAAATATTTCTGCAAGGTGCTTTTTAATCTTTATAGCATTTTATACTACTGATCATCCTCTCTCTTCATGAACACTCTGCTATTTGAATTTTCATAATACTCTCTTCCTCTGACTTTTCCTTCTACTAGTTTGCTCCTGCTTGGTTCTCCTTTTTTTGAATCTTCAACCACACAGTACCCCTAATTGTGCATCTTCCATAAAGTTCCATTCAGGACACTCATCTCTTTTCTCTCTATACTCTCTCAATTACTTTATCAGCAATCGGAGATTGTTGTTGTTTGTCCATTGTTGTTGAACAGGACCACAGTATCAAGAAGGTGATGGCACAATCTGCAAATGATTTGAATTTAAGTGAGACAGGGCTGTGCAAAACCACCAGCCTCATTTTCTCCTCTGAAGCCATCTAGGTGTCCAGTGACAAAATATAGATCTCCACATGGCTGAAGCGGGCCCCAGATGATTGGATAAATAGGAAATAATTAAAAGAGAGAAAGCACTGTAATTAAGAGGGTTAAAAATAAATTATTATTATAATAATACTTCCGTGTAATTGTTGAGTAATAAAATGTATGCTCACTGAAGGCAAAGACTGTTTCTTCATCATATAACATAGGTCCTGGTAAATAGTGATAGACTGCAAGGTTAGTGCCTCAAATTTAAAATTATAAAGTAATTTTTTTGCAATTTTCTTAAGGCCTAGTTATATTGCACTTTTGGACATATAATCAAATGGTTACATCCTTGGAGAAAAGCAACCCAAGCTTCTCAGGCTAAGAGAGAAAATGGCTCTGATGCATTTCTTTTGAGTGGATACTGGCTGGCTCTAAAAGCTAAAAATAAAAAAAACCAAAAACCCCTATATTCTTTATTTTCTGCTAGGGTAACCAAGCTCAATTGGTGACAATGAGCTCAATTTTGAGTAAAATAACACAAAAAAACACAGTCTTTCCATTAAACACACACACACACACACACACACACAGATGCATACACACACAGGGAAGGGAGCAAAGGTAGGAAATACATAGCGTACAACTAATTCCCTTGTCCACCAAGTTAATAGAGATGTGGCTATTTAAAATTCTGAAATGCGATTCTGCTACTTGGGAATAGTTTTCTGAAATTCTGTGGGTGGATAGGGTAATGAAATAGAGAATTCAGAACTGTAGGGAGCAGAAGGCCAAATAAGCTTTTATAACAGTGTATGTGTATGCTCTAAAAATAATTATACATCTGTAGTGGAGGAGGTTGGCTAAACAAATCCACAGAAACATTTGCCTGTTCAGATAAGTAATCACAATATGAAATTCCCCATAACAGAGATGTTTCCAAGGTTAAATTCGTTGTTTTTAACCATTAAGAAGTGAGTATAGTATCAGTATAGAATATGGAGAGAATACTGGCATTTGAAATTGACAAACAGTTTGGAATTCTATTTCAGTACACATATTGGCTCTGTGACTATAGGAAAATCACTTCATCTAAGACTGAATTGGTTCATCTATAAAATAGGGATACTACCCCTTTAGTACCTACTTCAAAGGGTTGTTCTGAGGTTCAAATTAGTTAACATACACAAAGTGCTTTGCAAACCTTAAAGGAATATAGAAATACAAGATTTATTACTATTGCTATTTTTTTTTTTTTTGCTTTCTCTGAATGCAGTGACCTCTTATACCCTGGAATTTAGCCATGAAAAATATTTTCTCACCAGATTCTCCACTCTTCCACTTCAAGATACTTTTTATTTGCTTTTCCACAGGGGAAGAAAACAAAAACAAAAACAAATCCAAAGTTCTCAATAATAATTAAAAAAACTCAAAATAATTATCTTTGTAGGCTAGTTTGTAAAACCAATAAGAAAAAAATATTCTTTGCTAACCATGTTAAAACCTTACCACCAGGCTCCTCAATAAGGATAAAGCTACAGAGGTGAAGCATCATTTTTTAAATAACCCATGTTCTTAGCAAAGAGATGCTACAAACTTCTCTATGAACCTCAGTGTTCAGGATTTCTGGACATACTACTCTAATCAAATCAATTCACAGTTAAACTCAATGACTTACAGTTTGCTGACCCTTTTCTTCCCTTCTTGGAAAACTGGGATGAAATATGTCTTTTACTTACTACATGTCACATGGAACTTGTTGTGGCTCAACAATTCTATCTGCCAGTTCATCAAGGGAAAGTAGCCAGGCATTCTTGTACAATCTATCTTTGGGCATTTGCCCAAAGGCAGAAGAGGGTGCAGTGAGACAGCATGCTGTATTTGTAGTTAGAGGCATTTGGTTTGAATCCCAGGCTCTGCCACTTATTCCCTATGTGGCCTAAAGGAAATTGCTTACCCTTAGTGGGTCTCATCTCCTCACTGTAAAATGAGGGTAGATTCGACTTCTAATATCCCTTTTTCAGCTCTAAATTCATCATTTATAATCCTTCTTAGCCACTTTTGTCTTATTTCAAACATGAAAGCTATTCTCCTCAGCAGAGAAAACAAATACCAAATTGAAAACAAGCAATTGTGGGTTGTTTTTTGTTTTTTTTTTTGGTTGTTGTTTTTTTTTTTTTTTTTTTTTTTTTCTGTGAGCTGTTAGACTATTCAATTCATCTTTGTTCTGCTGGTCCCATTCTTGACTTTCTGGACTTCAAAATTGTGTCTTTAATACAATTTCATCCTGGAATTTTCCTCTGCATCTGGGGGTCTCTCACCCTGAAACATCCCAGCACTCTTCCTGCCCCTCACTCTGGATCTTCCACAAGGATCAACACCTGTCACCCAATACAGAGTTCTTTTCATTGCCTCCATTTTATGAAGGGGCCCCAAGTTAGACTAATTTTATTTCCATCTAGTCTCTGGTTCCTGACTTTCTGAACTCTCATAATCATGTCCCAGGCAGCTTCATCTTACTCCCCTCCAAACAATGGAGAGACTATTTTTCTTAGCTCCCAACACTTAGCTTACTGTTAACACACAATTAAGTGCATAATAAATGCTTGTTTCCTTCCTTCCTTTATTTCCAAAAAGAGGTGAACTACTGTTATCTCAGATCCTCTGTTCCCAATATAGTTTAAAAAAAAAAAAAAAACCTTTTAAAAAAAGTCCTTAAATTAACATTCCCTAGCTGTGTGACCCTGGGCATGTCACTTAACCTCAAATGCCTGAGCAAAAATTAAAAAAGAAAAAAAAAATCTTTGAATTGCCTGAGCTTCAGCATCCCAGATGTAATCTGCCCTTGATTCATTCATTCACACACAGACACACACATACTACACCTATACCCCTTTCAAAAATTATGTGCTGAATTCCATCAGTCTCCTCAGACAATCCCCCTTTTCCTTCATCATAATTATTTCCCCTTGTCTTCAGAATTTCATTCCTCAGAGTTTTACATATCTCCCAGGTTGACTTTTCTTAAGAATTTCATTGAATTCTATTTTCCTCCCTTTGTTGAATATTTTCAGCTCTCTTAAAACCTGTGGTACATGTCAGACTATGGTTTTCATTTACACCATTACCATTATTTTCCTTCAAGAGTCTTAATGTTTTCACTCCAGCAACTTCCCTATTAATAAAAACTGCAGATGTATAGATATGCAAATTCCTACATCATTACTATTTATCATACTTCTGTGCCAGTTTTGTGACCTGGATCCTAAAATCTATTTCTTCATTCCATCTAAGAGGCTTTGTAGCATTATACTTTGACGTTTCTTCTTTCAACTGACTTCAATGTTTTCTATTACACTTCATTCCCCTGGATTTCCTCTCATCTTTTAAATATACAAAATACTATATAATACTATTACATTTTAGCCTCCTTCCTCTTACTTCTTTTAACCTAACATTTTCTTTTAAATAGGTTTAAGCCACCCAAAGCCTTATTCAAGACATGGATTTCAGCCAACCAAGTCTCAGTGGTAACTATGCCTTCTTTTGTTGTAATCTTTGACAAAAGCACAGGAGATGCTGAAGGTCCAGAAAACAGACCAGTCTGTTTGCATTACAGGTTGTACAAAGGAAAGTAATAGGAGATAAAGCTGGAAAGGAATGCTACAAACAGGCTGTGTGGAGGGCCTTGACTGCAAGGTTAAAGAATCTGAACTTATTTCAGTAGGTTATAAAGAGCTCTTAGAAGTTTTTGAGAAGGTGGCTGGCTGAAGTAGTGTATCAGGAAAATTAACAAGATAAGAGAAAAGAAAGGGATGGATCAGGGAGGTGAAAACACAGAAGTTATTACAATAAGCAAGGTCCCAAAAACAATATTCATTTGCAAATGAATGGCTTTCTTTCCAACAAAGGTTATCACTTTTCTCTTGGGTTTTTCAGGCTTGAAATCCAGAGAGCCACCACTGAGTCAGATTTTTATTTAATGGACACTGGCAATTTGAAATGTAAAATAATTCAGAGATTATTTTTTATAATACTAACACCTACTTTATATCTCATACCTGCATGCAACTTTAGGATAAAGACTAGTAGTAACATATCTTGGCAACATTAAAAACAACAACAACAACAAAAAAAAACCTAGTGCTTTTTTCATGTTTGAAGGTTAGCATTTTAAAACAAGCTACTTAAAAAGCATTAAGTAGCCAACACTCAACACTCAGAAAACTTATAAACTCAACTCTCTAAAATCAAATTATCAAAGCTTCTTTTCAAAAGCATATTTTTTCTGGGCCTTTTCTACAGATGTCACCTACCACAAAAATTTAATGAGGAAGATTCAGAAAGGTGAGTGACCAAAAAGAAGAAGCATTGCATTTCAAATTTCACCAAGTGCTTATGTGATTTTTGGAATCTTTTCCAAGATACATTTACAGTTTTCAATTCAATGGTAATTGCTATTGGCATAGTCCTAGCACTAAGTTTTCCCTACATTTAATACATCAAAATGGGCTAGAGGATCAATCTTTTTACTCACCTAAAGTGACTAAATTCCCAACATTTCCCTACATCTTTATAAAAAAGAAAAAAAAAATCCACTTTCATATGTATTATGTTTCCATGAGCCTAATAATCTACTCTTTCCATTTTTCTTCTCCAAATACATTTATCTATATAGTTAGAGTACTGCCTATGTTTGTGTATTTACCTTATCTTTTTTTTTTTAAATCAGTATAAACTTTGGTACATTAGGTATATCTTTTGTAGGGCTATGTCTTTGACATCTATCTGTAAAGATTGTGTTGGCTCTGTACATTCCACATAGGCATCAGCTTCTGAACTCATGATTTAGAACCATGATAGGAGGTTTCCAGGAATCAGGTGCATAGCAATACAATTAAGTTTATGGCTTTTAATTGGCCATGATTGTAAAATATTTTTGAAAACCTATCCAGAGAATAGTATCTTAGGGAATGGATACAGGCACAAGTAGTACAAACACCAGCCCACCTGCTGGCAGGAAAGGCAATGGAATTGTCTCTCAGATAGATGTTTGAGTGAGGAAAATGGATAATACAACTCATCTTAGAAACAAGCTGCAAGATGAGGCAGTAAAAACCCATAAACATACATCATCGTATCATGGTACAGTGTCGTCCTCCAGCCTCTATTAGCCCTCGCTGCATCAGCGTGGGTCCCAGACACTTTATCCTGTTTATAATTGCTGATGAGCAGTAATAAGGCCTCCATGCCTCAGCTCCCGTCCGTTCCACTTCAGCACCCACCTATTAGGTAATAACTTTTATTTACAGCCTTGCTTGATGCGCTGTTCTATTAGTACAGCCGAGAACTGAGTAGGAGAAAAAAAAAGTCTCTTTAATGGGCAGTATCATCACAAGGCTTGGATGATTTATAATGCAGCATCGTGGCTGTTCTTTCACCACATTCTTCCTGCAGCTTTGGGAAGGTTGTGTTTCTAACACACTGCCCTCCAGTAGGAAAACAATAAAGAAAAGACCAGCTAAAGTAGTCAAATGCAACCCTTCCTCTATAGTTCCCCCCCAAAAAAAACCAAAAATAACCTCTCAGAAGTGCTAAAAGGAAAAAATATTAAAACTCCTTTGATAATCTTTTTAATAGTGTTAGCTCAGATACTTTGCCTCAAAAGAGCAATAGAATATCTAATTAATGATGGAGCACAGCTTTTCCTCCTTACTATGATAAAATAAATGATTATAAAAGCATATTTCAGTTGTAGTTGCATCAAAGAACCAAGTAAACTGCATTTTCACAAAGCATATCACCTTCAACAACCCAATACTAAAATCTCCCTCCACATTATAGCAACAAATCTTTTTTGTTTGTTTGTTTTTATTCTATAGCTCTTCAAAAACAAAAATCTCTTCACAAGACAATACTTTGGCCTAATATTCACTTAAATACTAAGATTTTCCATAAAAGGAGAATCTGGCTCACATGAGTACATTTACACTGGCATCTGAACACACGAATATTAATGTTATGCATCTCCAGAATGAGTGACAGAGCAACAGAAAACAAGGAGGGCTCTCAGTTTTATTCACTGGTATAATTAAGAACAGCAAAATTTCCCCTCTGACCTTTCTTGAAATCTCCACATTAGCTCATTTACTTTATATATTAAGTATTTCCATCATGTCATCATCATATATAGTGATTCAATCCCTTAATTCTTCTCTTTCAACAAAAGATATTTAGGCAAGCAGACTGATGAGAAGGAAAAAAACAAAAACAAAAACAAAAAACTGAGTCGCTACCACCAGACTTTCTAAACCAGTCATTTGCTCACTCTTTACAAAAAGGCTATGATGTTTACATGAGGCACATATGAACAACTATTGTAGGAACTGTTTCTTTTCTGCTAAACTTTTTAAGGGAATAGTTTAAAATAGAGACATTCATGCTCCAACTCTCTCTGCATTCTTGTCCAACAGTCTGATTAACATTAAAAACCTAAATACCCACACCTGAAAAATCATATGAATTCCTTTAGGACCCTGAATAATAAGTGCAGAAGGTAAACCATTTTTTTTTAATACTTTTTTCTTGCCCTGACAGATTTACTGTTTTGATCTTTCTTCAATGGTTACATTAAATGCTAATAAAAATGAAAGGTTTATGTCTTTCTTAATATTCTCCTGATGGGAACTTGCATATTACATAAGTAGGTCAAATTTCTAATTTTCTGTCTCAAATGCTGATACTGCAGACCTGAGGGAAAAGCTACACTTGAGGGAGGATATAAATGCATGCATCTTATATAGCTGGACTCAAAAGTTCAACAGAGCAGAGAAGAAAGTGCAATCCTTAAGGTTCTCTATTCTGTAGTCACTACCTTCCTGCTTTAGGCATGATTTTGAGGGTTGAGCTGTTACTGTGAAAACTTACTCTATAAGAGAGAAAGCCAGTGACTGTAGGTATTTCTAAGATTTACACAACTCTGATTTAACATCCACACCCTTTAACTTCTACTTCAATGCAAAAGATCTTATATAAATATCTTGGTCAGAAACAGCACTGCAATGTAATGTCTCCCTTTAACTGACTCCTGAACACTAGGTCTAAATGGGCTTGCATCTATCTAGCAAGCACATCAATCTTCTCTTAACTCCCAGGGGAAGGGGATTTCTTCACTCATTTTTGTAAGCTCAACAGGATCCCATGGGCAGACTGCTGAAGAGTAGCATAAAGAAAGGCCTTAGGAAACAATACAGAACTATCCTAGTCAGTATCTGTCACACTACAAAAACAAAACAAAACCAAAAACCAAAACACCAACCAAAAAACAAACAAACAAAAAACCCACTCAAGGTGACTTCAAAAGGAAAAACAAAAAACAAAAACAAATTTTGACACAAAAATGTATCAGTTAATGGACACATATACTGGAGATAGTGGTGGGCACCCAATTCCATCTAAGAACAAGAAGATGACTGCTAGAAAACACAAACTGTCTTGGTTCTAGCCCCAGCTGCCTTAACCTCAGGGAATACTGCAGTTTTCTGTGGCACTACAGATGGTGATTTCTGACTTGGATAATTATGATCACATATTTTAACAGCATTTATTCCCCAAATCATTTTTAAGTCCATTAGAGAAAGCATTATGTATTCAATATACCATGAAGCTTAGTTAAAATAGGACAACATTAACTATATACAGGAATGTAATAAAGAACAGGAAAAACATATATAGTGGAACTGAATTCTGCCAAGCCTAAGTCAAGTCTGCAAACATAACTTTCTCCCCCAATTACTTTAGTTCTTTCTTGAAATAAAGTCTTCAGTGTTTCAAAAGGGGCTATAAAATATAATGGCAAAAACAAGCTCTGTATTAGGGGATAAGAGTGGTAGACCAGGGAGCAATTTCTCTCCTAGGTACACCCCAAAAGTCACTCATTCTATTTACTTGCGGGATGCAGTAAATGCCCCCATTTGTATGGGAGAACATAAGAAACAGCTAGTCCAGTTAGCCATAGAAGTGAATGAGATTTCATGTCCTATTTTTCAAGGACATTGCTAGAAAGAATGTATCCAAAGCTAGGACTAAGGCAAAATACTTTCTCTCTGATCTTCATACTCACAATATAATTTAATTAAATTTAGACCTCATCAACAAATACTGACAAATGAGGGGATTCCTAGTTTACATAGATTGCCTTAAATAGCAAAACCCTAAGGTGTAACTTGGGAGTTACAGAAGGAGGAAAACTATGGCAAGGTAAAGTGTTGTTTCCTATACAGAATATTTGAGACCAGAAAAATCTGCAAGAATTAACAAAGAAATGTACAAAACACAGTGAGCTCCTTAAAAGAAATGTTATCTCTCTCCAGTAATTTCAAGTTGTGACATTCTTTGACTCTCAAATTCTTTAGGGGGAAAAAAAAAAAAAAAAGGGCAGTCTCTGATTAGGCAATACTTTTGACTCCTTCCTGATTAGATATATTTAGGGGCTTTGAAAATTGTTTAAACTAAAGCAAATTATTTTATCTACATTGTCAATCTGAGGTTGCAGCTGATTTTTGTAACTTTGACTAAGCCATACACTTGTTCTAAAATTGTTGCTCAAATGAGCTCCCCCTATCAATCCCAATAAGTGCAAAATGGAAATACTTGATATTGATTGGTAACACCATTATGCCCTCTATCTGACCAAAATAGTCACCAGAGATTAAGAATGAAGACTAACTAAACAAGATAACTAATCACAGAAGAAACTTAAGTCTTTCTTTTTGCTATTGGTGTTAGTCATGTCCAATTTGTTGTGACCCCATTTGGGGTGGTCTTGGCAAAGACACTGGTCTGGCATTTCCTTTTATGACTTATTTACAAAGGAGAAAACTGGGGTAAACAGGGTTAAGTGGCTTGCCCAGGGTCAAAAAGCTGGTGTCTAAAGCAGGATTTGAATTTAGGTCTTCCAGGCTCCTGACTACCTACCATTCTATCCAGTATCTGCCCTTCTCAGTTACTAGTAATCATTAGTGTCTGATCTAATTCAAAGGCCTAATTCTCAGAACACTAAAAAGAAAAAGGCAAACGAATCTGCTGAATTACTAGGTATCTCACTCTCTCCTATTTCTCTCCATAGTGATCCCACCATTTGCTATTCCTCAAGTGACTCAGAGACAGAAACAAGACCTAATACACAAATATACCAAAACTTTCATGGTAGCACTCTTTGTGCTAACAGAGAATTGGAAACAAACATCAATTGGGGAATGGATCAAAATGGAATTTACTTTGAAATTAGATGTGACAAGAGGAATTACTAGAAACATGGAAGAACTGTATGAAATAATGCAAAACAAAACAGAACCAAGAGAATATATACAATGACTAGAAAATATCACTGAAAGAAGTAGAACTATGAGGAACTGAAAAACCAGTAAAGGTCCCTGAAAACAGATAAGAACAGTATCCCATCATGTCCAAGAAAAAGCAGAGAAGCAGGGCATTACTACTATACACATGATTAGATGTGATCATTATAAGGGCAAAGATTTGAAAGTTATCACAACTTAAAAGACAAAAATGTGAATGAGACAATACACTTGTTAAGAATAATCCCACACAACTAGAGGTCAATAGATGAGTATAACAAGAAGTGAAGCTGCTTTAGGGATGGCCCAAAAAGGGTGCCTCCTCTTCCTCTTGGGATGATTACTTTAGGAAGCATGAAGTGAGAAGCCAGACCTGGAGAAGGAAGCTAGAGATACCATCCTGTAGAGGAGCTGAAAGCAAAATCTAATGGCCTTTTCCAAGTCCTCAACTTTCTTTACCTTTACTGGCAGAATATGGTGAACTGATGAAGAGGTCTAGGGATAAAGGGATTTTGGAAAAAAAAAAAATTTCTGAAGGCATAATGGAATGGAGAAAAAAGAAGCTGGACTGTGAAGTAATAGGGCTAGGATGACTAGGGAATTAAGTATGAGCACAGAGAAGAGAGGTGAAAGATTTTGGTCTCAGTAGTTGTTCATAAAGAAAAGGGGAACTGAAGCTAGACATTTTTTCATCATAGAATGGTGAATAACTAGCTGATATTAGCAACTAACCCAGAGGGTCCTCTCTTCACAGAATATAGAGTCAAAGGCATCTTCTGATACCATCCCGCTATTAAGCAATGCTGGATGGATTAGGGCTTTTTTCCCCCATTTGGTATGCCCATGACACAATTTATCTTTTCCTAAGGCATTGCACACATCCTTGTTCCACTCTAAAATCTCTAGAACCAAAACAGAAGAGTACTATCATCATTCTCATATGCAACTCCATAAAACTGACCAGCTGTAAGAGAAATTAACCTGACTTCATCCAAAGAAAATTACTAAATTCCTTAGAAGCAATATTATGGAGGGCATTCTGAAATAAAACTAAAACAAATAACTGCTCTAAAACTGAGGGAGAAAAAGTGGTATTGCTAAATCAAAAGAAAAAAAAAATCTTTCATGTGCCTGGAGTTAATTTTTTTCTTTAAAATTAACAGAGTTGTTACAATTTCTGATAGAGAGCTTTAAAGAAAAGATTTTGACAACTATGAAAAATACCCTTGGGCTGTGACCTTTGGAAGAATATAATTATTTTGACTCTTCCAAATATAATCTGTGAGATATTTTAAATAGCAGGCTGGCTTATTAAAAATGGGAAACACTGTTTAAAATAAATTAAGCTATGGAGAAAGAGAGCACTAGGCATTATTTCTGCTCTTTGGAAAGCTACAGGATTCATGACCTCATGTTTAATAAAAATGCCACAAATGTACAAGGATGTTTCCAGGTTCCTTTGAGTAGGAAAAGAATAATAATAAAAAACAAAAACAAAAAACAAAAAAACAAAGAAGATATGAGAATGCATGACTGAAAAGAACTACTATACTAAAACAGTCAGGTCAAAATACTTATTAAATACACCAAAACCTCCCTCACTCTCTGGTACCCATTCTTTAAATAATGGATTTTCATGAAGTTTTCTCTCTGCTCAGAAAAATTAGCAATATTTGGCCAATTAAAAGGCAAGGAGCAATATTCCTTCTATGCTTTAGGCCTGTGCAATATTCTTCACTTATAAATCACCTGAGAGGAAGCCATGAAAGGAATATATGCATGCATTCATATTCATGAAGTCAAATCCCTACTTCCTGTTCTGGGGCCATCAGAAAATAATCACTGGAGAGGAGTCAAACATACTTGGGGTTTAAATATCAGTTCTGATGCTTAAAAAAAGCTAATATTTATATGAAGCTTTAATGTTTGCTAAGTAGTCTACATAAATTATTACATCTTCACCTTGTGAGATGGTGCTAAAAGCAGTTGCTCTTTTTATTGGATTTGTGATGATATTGGTGTTGGCAGTTCTTGGGAAGGAACATCTACCAATGTAGATGAAAATACTCTCTGCAATTTATAGTTGGAGAATGGCTGAAAGATTTCTCTGACTATGCCCACATAATCATTAATAGACGTTAAGTGTCAGAGGCATGAGTTAAGATTTAAATTTAGGTCCTTTTTATTCCAAATCCAACACTTTGCCAACTATTCCAAGGTGCCTTTGAGAACGGCAATTTGATCTCAGGCAGGCACTTCACCTCCTTGGGGCTTCAATTTTCTCATCTTTAAAATGGAGATAATGTTTGCATTATGGAATTGTGAAGAAAGCACTTTGTGACCTATAAAGATGTTTCATAAAAGAGAGTTATTATCATCAGGTTAATTGATATGATCCTATGAACAATAGTGTGACCTTTGTATTGTCACTTCCATCCAAGTCATTTCAATCATTTCAAAAATAAAAGAAAAAGAAAGAAGAAATGTTTGAAAGTACACCATATGCACATCAGTACCTAGACAATGGAAAGACTTTAGAAATGAAGGAACGATGTACGTACCTGTGCCACAGGATCTTTTGGTTGGCGTGATTAATGAGACATGAGCTATATCTGTGCATGGGCCACCTAGAAACAAAAAGGCAGGGACATCAGTCAAGTAGCAGTCTCTATGAGTCTGCATGTTTGGAAGCAGGGGAAAATGCAATGGCAATATAACTGGGAATATGTGTGACCCAATTTTCCATTAAACCTGCTAAAAGAACTATGAAAATATAAGTTTATAGTTGGGCTCTAAAGTAACACGGCCCCATACTTTGTCTATATTATACCATCTTTATTAGTTAGCATTCAGTATTGTTGGTTAATAGACACCAGGCAGCTATTACAAAATGACAAGCTTGCGCTGTGCTGTGTTCCCCAAAGGTCTCAAGGAATTCACAACCTAACTGAAGAGAAAATATGCAAACAACTATGTACATATAAACAATATACAGGACACACCGAAGATAAACAACAGAAGGAACAAACATTAAGGATGATCAAGAAAGTTTTCTGGTTGAAGGTATGATTTTAGCTGGAACTTGAAAGAAGTCAAGGAAATAGTGATGGGCAAGGAGAAAATTAAAGTCACGGAGGATAGAGAGAAAATGCAAAGTCTGATGGAGTGACTTAACGAGAAACAGCAAGAAGACCAGTGTTGATGGATGGCAGAATATGTGGGTAAGTGTTAGGGTAGGGAGTAGAACTTTTAACTTTTAAGAAGACTGAAAAGGTAGGAAGGGAACAAGTTATAAAAGACTTTGAATACCAAATAAAATTTTATATTTAATCCATACTACTATGGAGTAGTCTCTAGAGTTTACTGATTGGGAGTGATGATGAGGTATGGCATGGTCAAATCTGTGCTTTAAAAAGATGAATTTGATAGCTGATAGAAGATAAACTGGAATGGGTAGAGATTCGAGGCAGAAACCAATCAGTAGACTACTTCAATAGTCTAAGCATGATGTGATGAAGGCCTGTACTAAAAGGAGGGCAGTGTCAGAGGAGAGATGTTATAAAGGTAAAATTGACAAAACTTAGCAATAGACTGGCCGTGTGTGAGAAATTAAGGAATTGAGGATGAATCTAGGCTGAAAGTCTTGGGTAACTGATAATGGTAACCTAGACATTAATATGTAAATCTGAAAGACAGGTGAATTTGGGGAGGAAAGACAATGTCCTCAGTTTTAGACTTGCTGAGTTTAAGTTATCTATCATAAAGCAAATAAATAAATATATAAAAATAAAAATTTAATGTTATCAAATAATATATTTACATATTACATATACATAAAAACATTCAAGCTCAGAAAAAAATGGATATATATCTGAGAGCACTAAGTTTGCTCCTAAAACGATGATTAAAATTGCTATTCTTTTGGCCTGAGATCTTCTGAGGGTAAATCATTTTAATGATATATGGAACTTTCCATTTTGGAAAGTCTTCACTGATAGAGAACCAAAATTTGGTCTGAAAGTCACCCAGAAGACTGAGAGTTTAAATGATTTGTCCACAGTCATATGGCTAGTATACTTCAGAGGCAGGAATTAAACTAACTAAAAAGTCAGTTTTCAACCCACATGCCATTCTTCCTCTCATCAAACAATTATAAATAATCAGGCTTGGTTTAAAAGGGAAATTTTGTAAAAAATAGTAAACTAGTTGAGGACTATCTTAAAGTGAAGAATATTCTATTTAGCTGGGAAATTTCATATTCATAGAATGAGAAAATTTTTAGAATTCAAAGTACCATTGGAGATCAATTAGAAAAACCTAGTCAATTTATAGATGAGAAAAGTGAAGCCCAGAGTGGTGAAATCATTGATTGGTCTAAGATTTACAAACCAAAAATTAGCCTGATCTACTTTTCAGCAAATGGCTTCATGTTATTAACACTGGAAAACTGTTACACAGTTTTAATTTTAAATAAAACTCTTAGCCTTCATTTCTTCAGTTTTTAACAAGCATATGAGTAGTATGGGTGAAATAATTTCCAGCTCAAAAATGTTCTGATTCTGAGTCTAGAATTTTTGAGATTCAAATTTCTGGACACTCCCGCATGTATACAATAAGGTACCTCTTTACAAAACACATTTCTAAACATAAAGAATCAGAATCAGTGAATAAGGCTAGAGAAGCAGTGAATAAATTTTGTAAATCTGAAAAATCCAGAGCAAATGACCAACACCAAAACTAAGCATTTATTAAGTGCCTATATGCTATGCTCTATGCCAGGAAATGGAGATACAAAAATAAGAACAGAACAGTTCCTGCCACCAAAGTATATTCTATGGAGGTCGCTTTCCTCTCATGCACATTGGCCTTCTGTTCACTAAGACATAGTCAACTTTTAATTAAACAGATTCTGGATTCCAAATCAGGTAGAGGGAAAAAGGGCACTTTGTTGTTATAAATCAAGTCTTTTCCTTGTTCCCCACTGGAGCATGGAAGAGAGCAGTCAAGAGCCTTCACATTTTATCTCCTCAACTGAAGACTCACAACATCAGGACAAGCACAGACAGCAGCATCCTTCAGAGGATGCAGGATGTGGCAAAAGAGAAGGGGCAAAAAAAAGAATTGTGGCAAAATATCCAATTCAATTCACCTGGTGTTTATTAGGTTCCTATTATTTGCTTAGCATGATTCTTCTTTTTTTTTTATTAAAGCTTTTTATTTGCAAAACATATGTATGGGTAATGCTTCAACACTGACCCTTACAAAGCTTTCTATTACATATTTTCCCCCCTAGTCTCCTCTCCTCCCCTAGATGGCAGGAAATCCACTACATGTTAATTATGTTAAAATACTTGACAAATCAAATACATGTATACGTATTTCCACCCTTATCATTGTTGTGCAAGAAAAATTGTATCTACAAGAAAAAAAAATCAGAGAAAGGAAACAATGCAACAAGCAAACATCAATAGAGAGCATAAAAATGTTATGTTGTGGTCCACATTTCATATCCCTCTTTCTGGGTGTATATGGCTTTCTTCACTGAACAATTAGAATTGGTTTGAAACATTTCATTGTTGAAGAGAGCCATGTCCATCAGAATTGATCATCATATAGTCTTGTTGTTGCTGTGTATAATGATCTCCTGGTTCTGCTCACTTCGCTCAGCATCAGTTCATGCAAGTCTCTCCAGGTCTCTCTGAAATCATCCTGCTGGTCATTTCTTACAGAACAATAATATTCCATAACATACATATACCATAATTTGTTCAGCCATTCTCCAATTGATGGGCATCATTCAGTTTCCAGTTTCTAGCCACTACAAAAAGGGCTGCCATAAACATCCTTGCACATGTGGGGCCCTTTCCTTCTTTAAGACCTCTTTGGGATATAGGCCCAATAGAAACACTGCTGGGTCAAAGGGTATGCACAGTTTGATAACTTTTTGAGCATAGTTCCAAATTGCTCTCCAGAATGGTTGGATCTGTTCACAGCTCCACCAACAATGTATCAATGTCCCAGTTTCCCCACATCCCCACCAACATTCATCATTATCATTTCCTGTCATTTTAGCCAATCTGACAGGTGTGTAGTGGTACCTCAGAGTTGTCTTAATTTGCATTTCTCTGATCAATAGTGATTTGGAGCACCTTTTCATATGACTAGAAATGGTTTTTATTTCATCATCTGAAAATTGTTCATATCTTTTGACCATTTATCAATTGGAGAATAGCTTGAATTCTTATAAATATAAGACAATTCTCTATATATTTTAGAAATGAGGCCTTTATCAGAACCTTTAAATGTAAAGATGATTTTCCAATTTATTGCTTCCCTCCTAATCTTGTCTGCATTAGTTTTGTTTGTACAAAAACTTTTTAATTTAATATAGTCAAAATTATTTATGTGCTATTCAATTAAGAGTTCCAGGTCTTCTTTGGACATAAATTTATTCCATCTCCACAGGTCTGAGAGGTAAACTATACTATGGTTCCTCTAATTTGCTTATAATATTACTCTTTATATCCAAATCATGAACCCATTTAGATTTTATCTTGGTATGTGGTGTTAGGTGTGGGTCAAGCCCTAATTTCTTCCACACTAGTTTCCATTTTCCCAGCAGTTTTTGTGGAATGGTGAGTACTTATCCCAAAAGCTGGGGTCTTTGGGTTTATCAAACACTAAATTGCTATAGTTATTGCCTAGTTTGTCCTGTGATCCTATCCTATGCCATTGATTGGCTACTCTATTTCTTAGCCAGTACCAAATGGTTTTGATGACCACTGCTTTATAATAGTACAGCAAAGCCACCTTCATCAGTAAAAAAAAAAGGCCACCTTTTTTTTTCATTAATTCCCTTGAAATTCTTGACCTTTTGTTCTTCCAAATGAAGAACATTTGCTACTATTTTTTCTAGATCTGTTTCTTGGGAGTTTGATTGGCATGGGACTAAATAAGTAAATTAGTTTGGGTAGCTTAGCATTATTCTAAATACTGAAAGAATGTTTAAAAAATTTCACCACACTCAAAAATTTTGTGGCAGAGATGAAATTCAGACAAATTAAAGGTTGTCTGAATTATAGGGTTATCTATGAAAGTCTTAGTACATTTTAAAGCTATTCAAAGCTTCAAATTGCACTAAGACTTTTGAGACACCCTTTATAATAATATGCTAAACTTATATTCAGATGCCAGATCTCTCTAACTAGGCAGGGGGAAAAATCATTGTTGGTTGGAGTTATTAGAAAACTCTCCACAAGAAAAAAAAAAAAAAAGACCACCTAAATAAGTGATATATGGTTCACACGAGCAGAAAAAAGCAGGGTAGACATACTAGATGAAAATACTCCCATAGAATTTTTAGAAAGCAATTTCCACCAGAGTTATTCCTCCTTTGTCACCACTACCACTACCACAGCTAGGTAGCTTTTATAAAGAATTATGCTAAATGATTTATGTATCTTTTCTCAATTGATCCTTACAACATATTTGGAGGTAGGTGCCATTATTATCCTCACTTTACGGAGGTTAAGTGGCTTCAGCTGGTCACCCAGTTAATAAGTGACTGAGACTGCATCTGAATTCAGGTTTTCCTCACTCCAGGTCCAATATTCTCTTTAATTACTGAACCACCTAACTACTACCTGTAAATGCTCCCACTGAAAATTTAACAATAAACAGTATGAGCTGGTTCCAGAATTCCCCTGGACACAATCTGTAAAAACAAAAGCAATTTGGGCTCCTTAACAATTGTTAAGAGTGCAAAGAGAGCCCGAGACCTCAAAATTTTGAGATTTGCTATTATAGGATAATATATTTGGAATTATCTTATTTCATTAATTTTATGATGATAAAATACTAGAGGCACCAATGAGCAAAATGAAATATAATTAATTGTAAAATTTCTGTAACTCATGAATTAATTGTAAAATTTCCTTGTAACAAGGAAATAAAAAGAATGCTCGATATTCTTAAATTGCATTCTCGTTGTCAACAAGGCCAAACACTCCAAAACACTAGTGTCTGTAAGTTTCTTTATAAGTATTCTTTCTTAGGAGAGTGCTGATGGGAATGGTAGGGAAGAATGACTGGAGGACATGCTAAGGTTCTTCCACTATGTTATGTAAACTGATGGGGCTAAACTTCAGAAAGGGCTCTATAGAGACAGCAATGTCGTTCAACTGGCTGTTACAAATTGTATTTGACTTAAATCAGATTTGCCACTTTCAATATTTCTCTAAGACCTCTAGAGTACCAGGGAACAGCCTTGTATTAGTCTGCCTCCCCACCCCCTCAACTCCATTTCCCTCCCCAGTATCTGGCTCTGGTGACAAAATTTCCATGTAAAGCACTGGAATGAATAATCTGTTAAACTACAAAAATTTTATATAGGTAGCAAAATAATGCAACCCAATAAAATTGCACAAGCTCAAGGGAATCAAAACAAAAACTGCTAAAAGAATTTGGTTGGGCAACTGAGTTAACCAGAATAAAGTACTATATAACTGCTCATAATTAAAAATACTATAAATTTATAATTATAAATTATAACTCTTAGAATCTTGGTCTATATCAGAGTGAGAGTATTTACCATTAATTTTTTCTCCCTCCCTTATATACTGGATTTCTGTAGGTTGGCAAACAATTAACTTTGAGGCTACCTAGCACATCCTAAGATGCATTATCAAGAAAGAGTTCTTCAGCGATCTTGTTAAACTAACAACTCAAATTCAATGAATTCACTATATTAGAGTAAAGTACAAATAAAACCACAGTTGAGCTAAGAAAAAATGATAGCAAGTGTAACTGGCAGTAATAATACACCCCAACTTTGATAATTGGATAATATTACAAACAGAAAGACTGCCATTAAGTCCAGTCCAGTTCACTATTATTATGAAGTGCCTCATAATCCAAAATGAAAACAGGGTTCTTTAGAGAGCAGGAGCAATGAATTTATCAACAATGTGTTGTCATTTAAGATTTCCTCACCCCCAAATCAATCTAGCTGCTACAGAAAATTATGATTTTATCCACTATTAAACAATTAGCATAAAGTCAACATCATTGAAAAGAAAAAATAGCAAGACAAGAAAACTGAAGGGATGCCTTTCAAACGATTTACAATAAGAAATATAAAAAGTAGTCATATTTCTAGTGAAATGGCTCTTCTAAGTTGGAAATGATTAATATAAGAGAATGAAATTTTCTCATATAATTTTCTCATCCCTGGCTTTTCTTGAACCACAACAGGCCTTGGGGAAAAAAGCCCATGAGATGTAATGAAAACAACTTTCCCCAAAATTCCATTCACTTATTCATCATTTTTACCTAGTTTTGTAAATGATCTACTTAGGGAGTAATGCCAAGGACCTATGCCAGACTAGGGAGTCAGATTGGTGTAATTGGAAACAATTCTGGAACTGGAATAAGGTTCCCGGTTCAAAGTATAGCTCCTTCATTTATAGCACTGTGGTCTTGGTCAAGTCACTTTATTTTGCTTTATTCATCTATAAAAGAAAAGGGTTGAAGTAGGAATCTTCTAAGGTTCTCTATGCTTCTATGTTTAGGGGTCTAAAAATAAGATGTGTTTTTCTGGGACTGTCAATCATTTACTATATGTGAGACATGATTTAAATATAAGCAAAGAGTGTAGAGATTAGGTCCCAGATATCATTAGAGTCCATTGAGATTTTAACAATCTTATTTCACTTAAATTTTTATTACAAGGTTTTCTCTTTGCTATGATAAACCTCTGGGGAGAGAAGAGAAAACTAAGGCAGGTAGTGAAGGTAAGGTCAACCACAGCTGAGCTAATTCTCAAACAATCATGTTAGTTTCTTGCATTTTTTCCTCTCAATATGAAACACTTGATCAGCTCCTCCGCCCCCCCCCCCTTTGTACTGTGCGGCCCATTCAATGGAAAGATACTATCTACAAAGGTATTTTATCTAGAAATATTTTACTTTTGTATGATATATCAAGTTGCAACTATTTAAACTTTGAAATCTGAATACAAATAATGCATAGTGTATAAGCTTTATAACCAGTTAGTTTGAATGCCCTCTGCACTCTCATCTATAGTATTGTTTTTTGTTTTTGTATTAAAGTTGTCATGCATAATGCAGTACCCACTATGGATCCCATTTACAATTTCACCCAGTAACTATGATGCTGAATTCTTTTGTTGTGCTCCCCCAACAAGTATAGATCTGTATGTGCAATTGGATAGCATTTTTCTGCACAGTTCTAATTTCAATGCTGAAGAAAATAACAGCAGAGGTTAAATCAGCATATTCAGTGCATGGCAACTGGTAAAAAGGGAAGGTTAAATAAATACATTCCATTAAATATCAACATTCACATCTCAAGTCAAAGTGGGAATATATTTAAATTTTCATTCATACCATCCAACAGTTATACTGCCTGCATCAAGAACCACAGATTTGTTAGTACCAACTAAAAGGAGATTGATGCTCAAGGAGGAAGTGGTCCAGATAGCAACAGTATACTAAAAAAGCAAGGGTTTTAGTTACATAAAAACTAAGAACTTATCCCATAGAGAAATAGCATTGTCTTTTAACCTTGAAAATGCATACCAAAACCCTTCACTGTTTTATAATGTAGCTGCAATGTTTGGTTATTTCTGGCTCCTAGTATCACTGGTCCTCCTTGGCTGCTATAATACTGTGCATTAAAGACATCAACTAGGAAAAATGGATTGTCAAGCAGGCAGTCAGCTAAAAATTGTCTTTAGCTCAATAATCAAACATTTTATTGCTGGTCTCCTATAACTCTGTAAAACATTAATATATGAAAACAGCCATTCCTTTTGCAGATTTATTATACTTCAATATTCTTGCTTAATTAACATGACATTTACATAACAGAGTCTAATTAATTTCCAACTAAAGGCACTGCGGACTAATTAGAAATGCATCATCCCCTTGTAAGTAGCCTGTCAATTCTACTTCATCATAATCTGTATTATGTTTACCTTTGTATCGCCAAACACTTTCAGACACCATTTTCTTAAAGGGAGATTTGTATAGCAAGTACAATTCTTCCCCAGCACTCAGAGAAGATGAAATATTTAATCAGGAAAATTTTGGACAATTTTTTGAAAAAAAAAAAATCTTTCTAGTACAGATACTTACCATTCATTCTTAGCTGGTTCTGTTAAAAGAGTTTTACACATCTTTTTGAAAATCAAGGAAACATCTTATTTCTTTATTGATAACATTTTCTTCAAAAATATTTAAGGCACTGATAATTTTAGGATTTAACACTGACTGAATTATTAAGGAACAAATAAATCTGAACAAGCAAGAGATGAGGAATAATTTGGGGAAAAAATGCTCCTCCTATTTCCAATCACATCCTCAAACTTTAATTCAAGGTCTCCTTTAATAAAAGAAGACACCTAATCTGTCTACACAATTGAGTTCGAAAAGAATCATTGATTAAATGTAGGAATACATAAAGATATAATGAGGAATCCAAGAAAGAATTCAGCAGAGGTAGGAGACCTTCTTTTCCATCAGATAAAAACTCAAAATTAAACCATTGGCAAAGATTATTCCTCTATACAGACAAATAAAATGTTAAGAATTTACCTGAGTACTAATCCCATTTCACCACATGATTTTGGAAGGGATGGATCTAGATCCATTAAGTAGTTTCAGAGTGGGTCAAAAGTTGCCCTGTGGTGATTACCTTGCATACAGTACATTTTTCTTCAAAGTGCAAGAAGAAAATAAAGACCTCCAGATTTCTTATTTCCACAGAAGTTATATAAGTAGTGGATTATAAGATGAAATTGGCTATGTTTTCAATTTGTTCAGCATGGGAAGATTCTTTAAGGGATAAAGACCTATATGAGTCTTCTTTGGCTGCTGTCACCACACTTAGTAATATACTCTAGAAGCCATTTGAAATGCTAATAGCAAATATGGCTAATACCTGAGAGATAAAGAACAATTACCAGGATCATATTGTCATTTAAACATGAAGTGATTCAATGAACACAATGTACATGAAAAGAATAGAAAACAAAACAAAATTGAACAATATTTATTTACAATGATCAAGGCTGGCTCTGAAGGAGAGAAGGAAAAAAGATCTTTGGATGGAGAATACTTTGATTTGATTGGTTAATTTTGCTAAGCTATGCTTTTTCCTCTCTCTCTCTCTTTTTTTTTTGGATGCATGTGTTAACAGAGCCAGCTCTCTAGGTAGAGAAAGGGCAAGAGATTTATCTAGAAATAGAGATGAGATAAAAAACTAAAAATATCAAAAAGTTTTTCTAAAGAAGTATAATGATGAATATAAATGGTTGGTCATGTTTCTGACTTAGGTTAACTAGGAGTTGATGGATGGTTTTTTTTGATTCCTTCATACTATATCAAGCAGCCTGACTTGGTTGATAGACAATGCTCACTACAACTGGCAAAAATAGCCAGTAATACTTTTTTTCTCTCTCAATGAAACTTATTTCTCTTACCATGTAAACTGCCAAAGTGAAAATGGACAAACTCTGAAATCATAATTCCAAACCAGGATAACTACACATCACTTCCTCGTGGAAGGAAGAATGAAAACATCAAACACTTGTTTCAATGAGAAACCAAGAGGTCCTAGGCATTCTTTTTTCCTTTTCAAATGAATTTTTTAGATACCTTGAATTTCACGTTTCATCTGATACTGACCAGGTGCTGATATATAGCCACGATAAGAATTCATTTCTCAGTTGTTCTATACTAGTAATACTTGAATTACTAAATTATTTTAAGATTATTAAAGTTATATATGGGGTTCCAAAGGATTTTCAATATATGAAAAACAGGACACACAAAACTAAAATCCCAAATATGATTAAGTCCTGCAAGGTTAAGTGAAATGTAAAGTATGCTACCATCTAGTGGTTTAAAAGTGAAAAAAGTTTTATTTTGGAAGGTCAGAACATAAACTGGCTAATTATGTTTTCACACAATCTTTTCATAATAGTACAACATCTGGCTGTCACTTCAATTTTCATAGCTGTTCTGTTCAATTTAGATATTTACATTAAAGGAAATTAAGATGTTCTCTTAACTCTCTTAAGATGTTCATATTTGGGTTTTTTCAGGAACATAACAATGCTTTTCATAGGATCAATAGAAGCCTTTCAACACTGAAGGAGTTTTTAATCTTTTGACCCAGTCAAAGGCAGAATACTTTAATGTCCTCAGAATTCGTGTCCTATCTCTTTCTGAGAGAGGACTGCAGTGCCCTTCTTTTGAATGGAAAGGGGCTTTGTGTGTGCCCTTCATAGGAGACTTCACAAAAAAATAGAAAAGACTACCTTCTATTCAGAACCCAGATATTATTGAAAGATTTTTTTTTTTAAGAAATTCTGAAGAAACTTTCCTGTCTTTCTTAACCCTTCTGTAAAATGACTACTGTGCATCAGCTGGAAGCAATGAGAAATGTCACTACAAGAACCTTGTTTTGGCACTAATCTTAGAATATGCACAGATTAGGTTATTTAGGAGCACAAGAGATTTTTAACTCTTACATTATTCCACACACCTCCCCCTTCTCCCTAAACAATCCAAAATACACATAAATAATGGGAAATAGTAAACAATTCCACCTAATTCATTTTCATAATTAATAAAAAAAATTAAATGGGGCAGCTAGGTGATGTAGTAGATGGAGCACCAGCCCTAAAGTTAGGAGGACCTAAGTTCAAATTTGGCCTCAGACACCTTCTGGCTATGTAACCATGGGCAAATCACTTAATCCCAATTGCTTCAGGAAAAAAAAAAAGGCTTGATGATAAAACACATACTCACAAATTCCAGGAACACTCTTTCCCTTTTTGGCATGATACCCCCATTGTCATCAAGGAACTACATTTATACATAATTAAAATGAGTCTACACAAAGCAAAAGTAACACTTTGGAAAACCAAACAAAATTTTGCAATGAGAGTCTAGTTTATTTCCAGTCTCACATTTTTGTCACATTAAAGTCTAGAATCTGTTTAAAACAAGCACTCTATGTGAATGTTTCTACATCTATCCTAAAAGGTAAATAATATGACAGACCATATGGAAAAAGGGAAGGGCTGAAGCTGTGTTAAATATGATTGTTCACTGTGACCTTTACTTTCACAGCAAAGCAAAGAACATCTTTCAAAATTAGCACATAACAATATCTACCTTTGGGAAATAAAACTGAAGAAGTGTCAACTCATTTTAAATGCTGAACTGGCATAACAATTTTTGGATAATCCTTTTTGAGGAGACCCAGCAAAAATTTTTAAGTGAATAACTAAAAATGAATAACTAAAATATGTGTTCATGAAGTCATGTCATATATGTTTGCATACTCTGCAGGGCATCTTTGCACATCTGCAGCAAAAATGAATTGGTCTTTAGTTGTTTCAGAAGGAATTTAGATGGTAAAAGAACTAAAACTGGTAAAAAGTTTCTGTACAAATAAAACTAATGCAGACAAGATTAGGAGGGAAGCATCAAATTGGGAAATCATCTTTACATTCAATGGTTCTGATAAAGGCCTCATTTCTAAAATATATAGAGAATTGTCTCATATATATATAAGAATTCAAGCCACTCTTCAATAGATAAGTGGTCAAGGGATATGAACAGACAATTTTCAGATGATGAAATTAAAACCATCTCTAGTCATATGAAAAGTTGCTCCAAATCACTATTGATCAGAGAAATGCAAATTAAGACAACTCTGAGGTACCACTACACCCCTGTCAGATTGGCTAAAATGACAGGAAAAGATAATGATGAATGTTGGAGGGGATGTGGGAAAACTGGGACACTAATACATTGTTGGTGGAACTGTGAACGGATCCAACCATTCTGGAGAGCAATTTGGAGCTATGCTCAAAAAGTTGTCAAACTGTGCATACCCTTTGACCCAGCAGTGTTTCTACTGGGCCTATATCCCAAAGAGATCTTAGAAGAGGGAAAGGGACCCACCTGTGCAAGAATGTTTGTGGCAGCCCTTTTTGTAGTGGCAAGAAACTGGAAACTGAATGGATGCCCATCAATTGGAGAGTGGCTGAATAAATTATGGTGTATGAATGTTATGGAATATTATTGCTCTGTAAGAAACGACCAGCAGGACGATTTCAGAGAGGCCTGGAGGGACTTGCATGAACTGATGCTGAGTGAAACGAGCAGAACCAGGAGATCATCATACACAGCAACAACAGTATTACATGATGATCAATTCTGATGGACATGGCTCCCTGCAACAAAGAATTGTCTCAAACCAGTTCCAATTGTTCAATGAAGAAAACCATATACACCCAGAGAGAGGGATATGAAATATGGACCACAACGTAACATTTTCATGATCTCTATTGACATTTGCTTGCATTGTGTTGCCTTTCTCTGATTCTTTTTTTTCTTGTAGATAGGATTTTTCTTGCATAATTTCTCAAGCATTTCAACATTATTAACATGTCTTGGACTTCCTGCCATCTAGGGGAGGGGAGGGGACTGGGGGTAAAATTTGTAATGGAAAGCTTTGTAAAGATCAATGTTGGGAAACTACCCATATACATGTCATACAAATAAAAAGCTTTAAATAAGAAAAAAAAAAAAAAAAAGAACTAAAACTGGGATCTGCCCACTTGGCTACTCCAGGCAAGCAGTCATGTGCAAGGCTAAGAAAGAGGTGCCACTTTCAACTCAAGACTTGTCATGTGAAATTGAAGAACTGCTTCAAGTCAAATATTTAATCTCAAATTCCAGTAGAGAAATGACTACATTCTTTAGCTGCTGGGGCTACAGTACCAAACAATGACTGGTACATAGGTAGATTGCTTGATCAAGAGCAAATTGAGCAAAAAACGCAGAGAGAGATTTTTTTTTTTTTAAATCAAACTCTCACAACACCAGAAGTCACTGAAACAGAGTAATGAAAGACCACTTAGGTAAATTAGTCTAAGCTCCTACTCTAGTCATGATTCTACCTAAAAAAATGCCCAAGTGGCCATTTGACTTTTGCTTAAAAATTTCTAATAAAAGGGGATTCACATTCCCACAAAAACAGTCTATTCTACTACTGGAAAGATGGAATTATTTTTAACATAGGTTGGGATGAAATCTGTTTAATCCATCATTCCACATTTTGGGTCCAAGTAAAGCAAGTTTTATCCTTCTTTTATAGGATAACTTTTCAAATGCTTCAGAGCTGTCATTCATCATATGTTCTTTCTTAAGTCTTTTCTTCTCCTTGATACCTACTTACTTTTGTCCATTTTCACATGACATGATTTCAAGTCCCCTCATCATCTTGAACTACCTCCTTTAACTCATAACCCTTCTAAAACATAATGTCCAAAACTGGTAGTCAGACAAGGAACAATGGGGATAGAATAAAATACCATAAAAATGCCTTTGCTTGAAACATTATTTTTTATTAATACAATGTAAGATCATTAAGATTAGGAACCCTAAAAATCTTAGTTGCTATTCCACACTGCTGTAGGAATTTACAGATCTTTTTCACATGAAATGACTCCATGTAGGCAAGTGATCTCCTACCCTCATTTTATTTTTTTTTAATCCAAATGCAAGCCTTTATGTTTATTCCTATTAAATTTAATCTTAACAGCTTCATCCTATTGTTTCAGGCTACAAATGATTTTGGATTCAAATTTCACCATCCACTAATCTAATAAATATAATTTCTATAACTATAATCACATTATTGATAAAAATGTTGAAGAAGACAGGTTAGAAAGCAATCTAACAAAGATGAATTGTTAGCCTGAAAAGATATAATGCTCTCTCCTGTTCTATTTAGGGACATCATCATTTTTATCAATATAGACGATACAGGCAAGAAGATCTATGAATGAGAAATCCAAAACAAAGTCAGCAATTTTTGGATTCCATCAGTCAACCAGTTTGGAATATTCTCAAATATACTATGATCTTTCCACAAAGATA
Organism: Myrmecobius fasciatus; assembly: GCA_023553655.1. NCBI lineage: Eukaryota > Metazoa > Chordata > Mammalia > Dasyuromorphia > Myrmecobiidae > Myrmecobius > Myrmecobius fasciatus. The sequence goes on along the minus strand of JAJPUD010000420.1, from coordinate 230,448 downwards.
TGTAAAATGCCTTCTACATACATTATCATGTACCTAGTCTGGTATTCCTTCTAAAAAAGGAAAATGAGGTTAGTCAGGCATTTTGTCTTTTTAAACTTTTGAACAAGCATCTTCTCCAAAGTGTTTACAAACCATATCTTTAATAATCTGTTTTGGAGGTAGTTCTCAAAATCCTTCCTCAGGAATTTCCACTCCTAATCCAGTCCTAAGTAAATTAGAAGATATCAAAGAAGCACAAGATACACCCTCTGTCTAGAAGATTATAGTCTCATTGAAAAAACAAAATATACACAAAAGTCAAAATTAGTGATTAAATCAAATAAGATAATATCTTATTAGCACAATGCCTGGCACATAGAACATTCTTAATAAATGCTTGTTTCTCCCTTCAAAATTAGTTGTGCAGAAAAGCATTAGTTTAAGAATTCAGAGAAATGAAAGGTCAGTATGGATTGGGTAATCTTGAGATGGACAATAAAGATAAACAATCTGAATAGGTAGACAAAGTGGAACAGAAGCATTTCAGGCATGGGGAAAATAACATAAACAAAGGTTAGAAGCAGTAGATTGTTCTGAAGGTGATAAATCAGCCAAGTTTACTAGAATTTTCATGGTAGGGAACAGTATGAAATAGGCATGGCCAACTCAAAAGACTATGCACGCTGCTGTGATGCCAAAATGAAGGGTCTGAATGTTCTCTTGGCAAGTAGAAAGTAAGTTATAGAAGATTCTTAAGATGAAAAAGTTGACCATATTGTTTCAGGACTAAACTTACTCTTCCTTTCTAATTTGAGGGAAGACACTTAAGTCACAAAACAGAATTGTGGTATAAAGAAAATTATGTATGCAATTAGAAAATCTGAATTTGAATCCCAACTCTTACTAGCTACCAGCATTGTAATCTAGGGCAATTACTCTCCATGTCTCTAGACCTCAGTTTTGTCACCTAAAAATGATAGGGATGGCTTAAATGACCCAAAATGACTTCTATTCTAAATCCTGTTGCCCTACAAGTGTGTTAAGTTGGTACGAATATATAAAACATATCTGTTCCTGCTATTCAAATCTCAAAGGTTTAGGGCAAGTGATATGGAGGTTGAGATGTTAGGGAAAATATTTCAGTCTATAGATATAATTTACTAAATGCCATTATTATTAATAGTTATCAGGCCCTGTGGGGCCAGCAGGTAGATTTCTTAGGAAATAACCTTGTCCACATAGAAAAGGAATGCAGCTTGTGTGATTGTGATTTTTCTTTCTTGTGGGTACGATTTTTCTTGCACAGCAATGACAGGTGTGGAAATATGTATACATATATTCGATTTGTTAAGTATTTTAAATAATTAACATGTAGTGGATATCCTGCCATCTAGGGGAGGGATAGGGACTAGCGGGGCAAAATTTCTAATGGAAAGCTTTGTAAGGGTTAATGTTGAGGAATTACCCATACATATGTTTTGCAAATTAAAAAGAAAAGAAAAGAAAAGAAAAGGAATGCAACATTTTATACCTCAGACTGCCCTAACTCTGGATATCCTAAACCTTTTCCTTCCCTAACTCCAAACATATAAAGTTTAATGTGTATAGAAATAATACTTTTATTTGTTTTGAAAAAAAATCATATAAACTTGATTATCTATCAGAAACTCTATCATACCCTGCATACTAGTTTGGAGATGCTTGTTCAAATCAATACTTATAAGAAATGGAAATAATACCAAACAAAAAAGAAAATGAAAATGACTTAGAAAATGAAAATCCTCCCATGATTTAAAAAAAAAAAAAAGTATATGTTTACCTAATTATCAGTTATCTAGACTAATAAACCTCTGGCAAAATATGATGGTAAATTTATTTCAGGTATCTATGGAAAGATGGCTTATGTGCCAAATTTAAATCAAAGTCTTATCTTAACATGATTTATATTTTGACCATATGGATCTTAAGATGAAAACTGGAACATTTAAACAAGTTCCAATCCAGTTAACATTATAGAAGAGACTGGGAAAGAAATACTTCATCTTGAATAATTATTGTAAGAAAACATTGTTGAATGCTTTAGTCCTTTTACACTTTGACAGGGATTAACTTAATGGTCTCATACATTGATTCTCCCTGAATTACAGTCATTCTATTCAATGCAGCGTGCAGCTCTACATCATCATACTGCACTACAAAATATCAATCTTCTTAGAACATGGCTCTAATGAAAGCAGTATGCTTTACAGAACTAATAACAAGATAAATAAATGTACTGGAAAAAAAAAACACCTTTAAATTAAAATCAAAAGAGACATTTCAAGTTTGGGTATTCTTCATTATGGGAAAAAATTTTCCACTTTGAGACTATTATATATCAAAAAAGCTCCATCTGTTGTATAATTATCTCTGATAAACGGTAAGATGGTTTGAGCTTCATTAGAGAGAAGGGAAGAGACAGAGAACTGTAAATAAATAGCACCACTATATTTCTCATAGTGCCAGCCCAGCAGGAAGTTATAATGATTTTTTTTTAAAAAGGTACTATTTTCCAGATACTCTACTAGAAGAAGTTATCCCACTTGCCAAATATTTGGTCCCTTGGATCTGGTAATCTATCTAAATGTTCACCCAAAAGAGAGAGAACAGTTTTTATTTCTGAAAGCTCAGAAATTTAACATGTTTCTCATCTACTTATCCTGAATATCAATATCAGTGAAAGAGAACAAAATTTAGTTTAGCCCAATAGCAACAATGCTAATTTTCCAGGAAAAAGGTCGGGGTTTGTTAAACAGAACTGAAGATTTCCAGCCAGTGAAGCCCAATACAATACCCAAGACCTAAGGACAAGTTATAATATAATCTTTACCATCATCACCACTTATATAGAGCTTATTATGTTCCAGTACAATTGTAAGTGTTTTACAATTATTATCTCATTTGATTCTTTCAACAACCCTGGGAGGTAAATGTTATTATTATGCCATTTTACATATGAAGAAATTGAGGCAGAAGTCAAGTGACTTGTCTAGAGTTGAGGCCAGATTTGAACTCTGGTTTTCCTGACCCGAGGCCTAATGTTCTATTCACTGTACTTCCCCAAGAGAGAAAATCTGTAAAGAACAAGATGGGACAACCAGAAAATAGGTGCTATAGAAACAATAAATTTCATTATTCAAATTAATTCAATTTTGACCACTGTCATCCTGTTGAAACTACCACTGAACACCTACTATGTGACAAGTACTATGATGAAATTGTTACTGAAGATGGTGTCAAAAGTAACATTTTCAAGTGAAAAATTAATCACAAAAAATTCATAAATTTTTCGGTAACATTTTGGTAGTATTCACATCCATTTTAGTCTTCTTGGTGGTAATTTTCACCCACTGTGCTTATCTTGTTTGACTACACTGTAAAATGATCTCAGTAGTCTTTATAGCACTAAATGCTCTAAAAAGTCTTTATAGACAGTACCTAATATTCCAAATAAATGCCTAACTAGCTTTTCAGAAAAATGTGACAAAAATAAATGCTCCCCATTCGGGATTAAAGGTAACCAGAAAGTTTTTATCTATATCATTTTCTCTCTTCCAAATACCTCACTGGAATATTTTAAGGATAATTTGGTTACTTCCCTCCATAAGGGAGAATTAAGAATCAAGTCTACCTGCAAACATAAGCTTTCAATAAAAATCCTATAGGTAGGAGAGAGGTAGTAAACTTAAGTTTTCTTTTGGTTTTGTTTTATCTATATTTCATGCTATTTTCTTTTTTTATAAAATATTACTAGAAATGATAAATGATTCCCCTCTCTAAACATTTGAAGCATTAAAATTTTGAAACATTTGTTGTTTTTGTAGATAGTGTATTTAAGGGCAAAAATATTCAAGAAGCTCCTTTTTTGGAAGAGCAAAGAAAGGACGACAAGGTTACCAAGAGAGTAGACAAGGTGGAATGGGCCTGTGTAGAAGAGATAGTATCATCATGGGTTTTAACACTTGTGAATTTTTTTATTAGTTTGATTTACTTAATCTTCAAAGCTGACATTTCATCATTAAATCCTTTCATTGTTTTCTATACTATCAATGCTTTTATTCCTCCCTTATTCTGCATTGCTTGCAAGGTAAGAATTAATGTATACTTGTTTTCTTACTAGTTCCTTTTAATTCTTTCCAATATACTCAGAAAATAAAAGTCACTGGGTAAACCCAGAGATCCTCTCATTAGAAATGATTTGTGAAAATAATCCTTACTACAAAGTCCAATATTTTTGCTTACATACAATTTTAACTAATCCGGAAATGCTGCATTATAGAAATCAGTACCTAACTTTGAAGTCTTAAGTACCCAACTCCTATCCAGATTGAAGCTATAAAACACATTTAGTACAATAAAATATTTAAAATGGAATGTGTAATCTGCTTAATTCTTTAAAAGTTTACCCAATTCCTCATTTTTCACCTATTTATTCCAAATACATTCAAAATTGGAACCAAGATTTCTGACCACAGGGCTTCCAAGAGCTCTTTCAATCCTCAGATTCTGATTCCATTCACCCAATTTCTTATTCCCTATGTTAATATTTACTAACATTGTACCTGACTTGTTCTGTTGCCATCAAGCTTATTCATCTCAATTTTATTCTATTCATCCAACCAACTTTTGTTGTTTTCTTAAGTGGTTTGTTATTTCCTTTTTCAGCTCATTTATCAGATGAGGAACTAAGTCAAAGAAGTTTAAGTGACTTTCTCAGGGTCATTCAGCTAGTAAGTGTTTTGAGGCTGGATTTGAACTCAAATGTTCCTGACTCCAGGTTCAAAGCGCTATCCTAGCCCAACTACCTTTACTGCTTATCTCTATTATATCCTATGACTCACCTATTCTGTTATTATATTCTCCGTATTTTCCCTCTATTTTGAAACTGGGCTTTCCCATGAAAGCAGTTTTACTGCAACCCACTCCCTTCTCGAAATCTCTTTATCTTTACCCATTATTCTCTGATGCTTTTTTTTTTAATGGTATTACCCCTCCAATGGCATTTCTAAGTCTTCTCTTAGAAGTACCACAGATTACAACCCTACTGGCCAGAACTGTCATTTATATAGGCTTTAAATTTTACCAGGTACTTTATATCCATTATTTCAATTGAACCTCTCAACAGTTCAAAAGAAGCCCATTTTATAGATAAGACGATTAAGGTTTCAGAGAAACTGGGCCTGGTCACATAATTAAATGCCAGAAAAGTAGCAACCAAACTCAAACTATCAATTTGGGTCTCTAAACACCAAGTTTAGGTTTCTTCCTACTCTAAAAAGCTACCTTTTTCTCATGGATAAATTGCAGTATTTTCCCCTTTACTGGCTTTCTCTTTTGATCTAGTAACATATGCTCAGCTCTGCTCTACATTAAATACAACCATAACCACAAATATAAACCCTGCTCATCCCAAAGGAATGTTCTCTACAGGGCCTCCAGGATACCTCTTGTTCAGATCTCTTATTCGCTCAGAGCTCTAAGACTACAAGGCGTTACCCTATATTTGATTGGGGGGGGGGGGGAAGAGAAGGGAGAGAATGTCCTCACCTACTCCTAACACTCTCTACCCCTCTCCTCAACTCCTTTCTTAATTATCAGGTTTCATGGATTAGGTTTCTTGCTCTATTTTCTCTGAAGAGTATTTCTACTTGGACCTGGGTACCAAAGGAGAAGAAGTATTGGTCAAAGGCTGTGCTCCACCCTTCTCCAACTTGAGGGGGTAGGGACTTACACTCCTCTTTGCCTGTGGAAGTTACATTCAATTCTGTCGAAAGCTGTTGCTGGTTGGAGTTAACGGTCGGTGTAGTTAAAGAGGTATTGCTGTTGTCACTGTTCATTTCTCCAGAAAACAAATCTGATTGGCTGTTGCTTGTACTGGGAGTGGAGTCATCATCTGGTTGTTTCTTCTGAAAATCTAAACAGGAAAAGTTGAGAAAATGGTGTCAATTCAGAGGACCATTAGAGTATACTGCACCTTCTTGGTAGAGAGATGATGGACCACAGATGTATAAAGTATAACCAGTCAGACATGGTTAATATGTTGCTCTGCTTGACCATACATATATTTTTTTTGTTACAAGGGTGGAGTTTATCAAGAAGCAAAGTATTATTTAATAAAAGCATCAACAAAACATTTTTAAAAAGTAATCAACAAGCATTGTTGTAGATGCTTTGGGAACCAAAAGACACTGATAACTGGCTCTTTAAGTTCCTCCAAGAACTTTCAATTTAGCTGGAAATTGAAAAACACAGTAAAAAGCTAGAGAATAATATATAAAAGTATATAACAGTAGAAAAAAATAAGTGATTAAGTCCAGAAATATGAATGCATCTAGACCTCATATGAGGAAGAAATCAAGGATTAGAGCTCATCTGTTTTGTAATGGAAGATCATTAAACTATCACCACAACCCTTACCTTCCCTATTTATTAAATAGAGTGTGATTAAGTCAAAAGAAATAATATATGTAAAGTGCTTTGAAAATCTTAATGCCCTATATAAATGCTATTACTATCATGAAAACCTTTCCTTCCCTACTTCATCAGCCTGGGTACCTCACTTAGAATAAGTTCTCAAAGAGTAATTTTAAAGATGAAAGGAATTCTGGGACCTGGCTTGCTTCATCTTCAATCTCAGATACCTTGCCCCGTAACTGACAATCCCCAATAGTATGACCCAAAGACAAGTGGCCTATTGCATTTGCTAATTACTATGGCATGAAATGAAGGACAGTTAGGTGACGCAGTGGATAGACTGTCAGGCCTAGAGTCAAGAAGATTCATCTTTGAACTTATCAAATATGGCTCCAGACACTCATTAGCTGTGTGACTGAGCAACTCACTTAACTTGCCTCAGTTTTTTCATCTGTAAAATGAGCGGAACAAAGAAAATGGCAAACCACTCCATCTTTGTCAAGAAAATCCCAATGGTGTCACAGAGACACGCCTGAATCTGTTTGAACAACAATGGCTTGAAAACCTACGGCTTCTTTCTTCACAATCAATTTCTGCTTTTAGCCTTTACTTTCTGCTATTCTCCTTCCTGACTATTCTTCAATGTCGTGACATTTAAAAAATACTCATTATCTTGGGTATTCATAAGTACCTCAAGTTCTTCTGAGAAAAGCTACCACATAAATGTAATGAAAATATCGTAATAATTGTGCTTCCTCAAAGTCTGTCATGTCATTACTTCATCTCAACCTTATATCAATAATCCTTGTCTCTCCCATAACAATCTTTCTAAGGTATTTTAACACAAATAAGACTGCAAAGAATAGTGGCTGAGTCATAGTTGTACTATGTAATCTTCATGTTCCCTTATAATATCACATACTATTGTAGGATTTAATACACCTTTAACAAATTCAACAAATATTAAAAGGGATTAATATAGGTTCTAGGAATACAAATCTCAAAATGGCACTTATCTTCAATGAGTTTACTATGTTCTAGTGCAAAAATATATGTACACAGACAAGTAAAAACAAAGGAAGAACAATAATCTTTAATAAAATAATTTAATAAGCATTAACAACTAGGGCTGAAGGAAGTTAACTTGAAGCATAGTAGAAATTCAAAGTCATAAAAGGGAGGAAGCGCTTTCCAGGCACAGAGAACTCATCTGTGCAGAGGTATAAAGAAGCAAGCTAGAATGGTGAGTTTGGGAAATAACTAGTTGGATAGTTTTACTAAAATGTAGGGTATGTAATGGGGAATTATATGAAATAAAGCTGAGAAAATACCTTGAAATCAAAATTAAGGGCACTTTAAATATTAAGCCCTATCGTTTATGCATTATTCAAGATTAAACAAATCACAAGAGATTTTTGAGCAAGAGGTAACATAGATATTCAACCTAAGAACATTGATTTGATACTGATAGGGAAAACAGACTGGACAGGAAAGGACCAGCAAACAGGGAAATCAAGTAGAAGGTCACTATATTAACAATAGAGATGAAAGGTGATATGGACTTTAAGTATGATAGGGGTAAAAGCAAAATGAAAAGGTCAATGAAATGTTTGAAAGATCATTAATATCTATACTGAAATCTCTGAATAAGAAGGCAGGAATTGGAGAAAAGACCATGAAAACTAGAAACTGAATACCTGGAAATGACAAGAACAGAAATTTATTACGATAATGGCCTATACTTCAGTGATTTAGACTTAGGGAGTTAATTTCAAGACAAGTATTGGTAACAAGGTAATGGTCTGGAAGTAGCAGTGCGGAATGAAGAGAATGCTTATTTCTTTTGGTCCAATTGAGATGGTAGAGAGGATAATGAGGAAGAGGAGAAGAAAAGAGGGGAAAAACAAAAACAAAAACAAAAAAACGGCTTATACTGCATTATATGGAGTACAGCCAGGGATGGCAGAGGGTGCCAGAAGAATGTGTATTGAGAGTAAGATATAATTGGAAGGTAGAGGAGACATAAAGTTAATTGAGACCTCCAACTTCCAGATTCCAACATGGAACTGAATGGGGCTGGAGCTGTTAGAACCCAGGGTTTTTCACTCCAAATACAAAAGGAACTGCAGGCTGACTTCAGTCTGGTATTTAGTTCAGTTGTCTGGGTTGGATCAAATAGTTAAGAGTAAGCTTGTGGCCTCAAAGCAACATAACTAAAAATGACACCCTTCCTCTCCGCCCCCCAACACCCAGTACGTAGAATAGAGAGTCCTTTGGAAGGGCTAATTCTTTTGGTGCCCCAGACTATGGGGTTTTTGATGTAGTTGCTCAAGACTTCTGTTGCTGTTTTCCCACCACCACCATAGGCTCTATTCAAAATGTTAACTGTATTGAATGGGAAGAAGATTGCAACACATTCTTCAGATATTATCACAGAATTTTGGAAGAGAAAAAAATGTCCCCAAGGTGACTTACAGATTTAGACATCAGTGAAGTCATTCATTTTTGATCCAAATATTTAAGTACTAGGCACTTGGGGAGCAGAAAGGAAAAACGAGCTTCTGTGCTCCCAAGTAATTTAAGGGGGAAACGGAGTTGGAAGATACTTCTAAAATTACGTAATCCCCATTTTTAACACAAGGCAAAGACAAAAAAAAAAAAAAATCTGTACAAAATCACAAAGATTTGAGCCCACATCCTCTGACTCCAAATCCAATACTTTTTCCATTACATTATACTGTGACACGTACACTAATTAATATAGCATGGAACATAAAGTAAAATGGGCAAAAGAAAAGCAAAGTGCTTTCAGAAATTTTGAAGAGTTTGTGGCTATCTCAGAAAGCACCACTGAAAAGATGGTAGCTGAGCCCTTAAGGAAAAATATTTCCAATGAGCAGGGATAAAAGAGTGTATTCTAGGCACAAAGGAACTGCCTACACAAATGAAATGAAGTGGGAGAGGGGTTTAGACTAGATCAAGGGCTTTTAATTGTTTTTGTATCATGGGACCCCCATTCTTTCTCCCCTTGGCAAACTTGTGAAACTTAATAGATCTCTTTGGAATAATGTTTTTAAGTACATACATACAAAAGAGTTACTAAGGAAACAAAACTATATTGAAAATACAATTATTAATTTAAAAAGTTCACGAACCCCAGGTTAATAATTCCTAGATTTTAGTATTAGCATTCTAAGATTCTACACTGTTATGTGGAGACAATTTATCCTTTTCATTCTGACTCTAGGGTTAGCACATGATGTTCCTTCTTTTGAGTTTCCTCTTCTCTCCATCATCCAACTTGTTCAAAGTGCAAGTTATAAAAGAGCAAACTGGATTAGTGTCTCTCGTTACAAATAAAACTGCTGGCTGAAAGATAAGATTAGAACTCTGAGGTAAACCTAAAGAGCCAAAGAAGGGCGTAACTTAAGGAAAGTTGAATCTCCTAAAGCTGAAAGAATAGATATGATTACTCTACCAGTTATACAAATATACAAAAACGTCTAGAAGCAGATCACTAAATAAGGGTAAATTCAGGCTGGATGCAGCAATGCTTTGATTTCCAATACATATTATCTTGCATTTGATTGCTTTTAAAGAAAATTGCTTAAAAAAAAAAAAAAAAGAGCTAAAACCCAGAGAAGGAAAACAATCCCTATTACTATGTAACTATTACTATGTAACCCCTTGCATTTTTACAAATCCCTGGACTCTGTTCACAGATGCCAGTACTGTCATTTAAAATTAATGTGCAAACTATCAAAAAACATTAAATTTACACAGAACCTTTTGCTTTATTTTCCACTTTCTATGAATCCTTGTAAATTAAAATAAAACAAAGGGTTGGGAGAAAACTTGGTATTTATGGCTAAACTATGTAATTTTCTAAGTGGATTGATATATTAAAAGAAATTATTCAAGACTAAACTTTTATAGGAATAAAGCTATGAAACCCTAGCTGAGACTTGTGAATAAAGCATTTTCAAAACAAACTAAATCCTTAGAACAACAACAAAAAGTTCTGCTTTGCATCCTGCACCATCTAAAATGGTATCATATATGATATCGTTATCATACTTAATATTCTGGCAGATCCACTCCTGCAAAACAAGACCAATGAGGTTTCTAAGATTTATTCCTTATGTAATGAATATTTTCTCCAAATCTGAATGTCCCCCACAAATCCATCTTTTAGCTTCAAAACATAACAAAAATGGTTGGTATATGTGAATAACAATCTGTCTTAATAATGTGGACCAGACATATGGAGAAGTTTAATTAGCATCTTTATCTTTTAGGGAGAAGTTTAATTAGCACCTTTATCTTTTAGGATATTTTTATCATTCTCTAAAGTTTCTTAGTTTATAAAAACAAATTCTCTATTTTCAACCCTAGAAATGTGTGTATTAAAAGCTTCAAGGTATGGTATTCACCCTTCAAGTCTACATCATGTACCATCCATTTTGACCTTATCTTGGTACATGATGTGAAATCTTGGTCTATGCTGAGTTTCTGCCGTACTATTTTCTAGCATTCCCAGCAGTTTTACCAAATAATGAGTGCTTAATCCCAGAAGCTAAAGTCTTTGGGTCTAGCAAACAGCAGATTACTATTGTCACTATTAGGGCCTACATAACTAAACTATCCCACTGATCCAACATTCTATTTCTCAGTATCAAATAGTTTTGATGATTGTGACTTTATAATATAATTTTAGATCTGATATAGCTAGGCTACTACCTTCCTTTGCATTTTCCCCTTTAGTTTCCTTGATATTCTTGATCTTTCTTCCTGATGAATTGTAAATATTTTTTCTAGCTCTACAAAATAATTTTTGTTAGTTTGGTATGGCACTGAATACATTCATTTAGGCTGAATTATAATTTTTATTTTATTAACTTGGCCTACCCATGAGCAATTGATCTTTTTCCAATTATTTTAGATTAGGAAAGGAAACAGAATGCTGGGAAACAATTTTTTACAACTAGTGTACCTGCTAAAAACCTTATTTCTAAAATATATAAAGAACAGTCTCAAATTTATAAGACTATAAGTCATTCGCCAATCAAGCAAAGAATACAAACAAGCAGTTTTCAGATGACATTAAGAAGCAAGCTGTTTACAACTATATGAAAAAATGCTGTAAATCATTACTAATTATAAAGAAATGCTAATGAATACAACTCCAATGTACCATCTCACATCTATCAGATTGGCAAATATGACAGAAAAAGAAAATGTAAAATGTTGGGAGAGGATGTGGGAAAACTGGAACACTAATGCATTGTTGGTGAAGCTGTGAACTCCAACCATTCTGGAGACCAATTTGGAACTATAGCCAAAGGGCTATAAGACTGCACTTTGATCCAGCAATGCCATTAGTAGGTCTGTATCCTACATGTACAAAGATGTTGTTTTAAAACAACCACCAAACCAGATAGAAGTGGGAAGAATCCAAACTACTCATCATAAAAACCTACAAATAAAAACGTCAGAGGAGATTCATCAGGGGGTTTGAAAGACCCAAAGTTGGATAGGGGATGTATGTTTAGCTGTAATTTCAATCTATCAAATCTATTTCAATTCTATCAAATATCAATCAAAACCACAAATGACAGTTGGTTTTTAAATTCCATTATTTTGTTAAAGCAGATGCCTGAACTGTAAATTCAGTGCAAAACAAATGATGATTTATATTTATATTGATCAAATGCTGATATGATGCAAGTACCACTGGGTTCCTTAAGCCTTTGCCAATATGAAAAGTTTCATTATATAGATCCAGCAACAGATTTTATGTCTGTTCTAGGAGGACTAGTCTAGCTAAGACTAACTACCAGAAGGTCAGCAATAATAATTTTGGGGTGGTGATGGGCTAAATGTGATCTATATCAGTGGAGAATATACCAACATTTATGAAACCACTAATCTTTCTAAATATTGTAGTTTAAAAAAACATGATAAATCCTACATCTAGTGATGGAATGCTTCTCCTAGAAGATTTCTATATGGAATGAATGTTACTCTCACTACCTGCAAACACACTTCTACTCTTCTATTATTAAAAATTAAAGTTTCAGTTCATTCCGTTTAGTAACAAGCTGCTACTATCAGTTTTCCAAAGTGGAAAGGTTATACTATTATCAAAAACCCACCTTTCTTCATTATCAAAATTAAACTGATGATTACCCAATTCTGTCATAAATAAACTTTAATAAATTTCTAATCAATAAGCAGCATATCGAGGATTTTTTGTCTTATATACAGAAAAGAAAATTGTTTTTGAGTTTTATTTTCCCTAGCATTTACCAATAAAAAGAAATCAAGGCCCTTTTTAAATGGAAGCAGGCTTATCATGCCTCCTTGGTCTCTCCCTTCTTGCCCCCAACTATAATAAGTTAGAGAGGTATACTTGCCTTCTGGGCCTATAAAAATTGGCAATAAGTTCACAAACCCCAAGTTTCTTATAAAAACTACTGACAAAACCAGTATCTTGCCAATTCATAAACCAAACTTTTTTGTTCTTTTGATTAAAATCTTAATAAAATTCGAGTGGCTGAATGTTAACTTCAGTTAACAATCTCAACAAAAACAAATTAAAAATAAAAAAAAGTTAGCAAGAACCAATAGGGCTGAAATGAACATTTTAAACATGTTTAACTTCAGGTGCTTCATAAATAAGGAAAATTTACTTTAATTAGAGTAATTCTGGATTGATACTATGGGTTCTCCCAGCTTTCCAAAGTAGAAAGTCCTGTATTGGCCTTTTTATCTAAGAATTTTCTTTCTAATTTTTAATAAAGTTCTCAAGATTCCTTAGTTGGCATAACCAGATTATTTCAACTGACTTAGAAATGCTGGCCTGAAGATTCTATTTTGTTCTATGTTGTGATCAGAGACAAAACAGTGATATAACTCAACAGTGATGATGAATCAAGTTTTTCCTCCTTTCCTCATCCATATTCCTAAACTTTCATGATGCAGGTAACAGCAACTTCTTTCATGAATGCTGACCAGCTCTAAATAATTTCAAAATTAATTTCTGTATGAGAGATAAGACTCAATTCTGTACAGCATGCCAACATTAGGCAACTCTACCAGACAAAGATGTTACAAGAAATTATTACTAGGCAAATGCTACTAATCATTTTCTTCCTATTATTCATCCAGTATGACAGGACCCAAAAGACCTCTCAAAAAAAATTTTTTTTTTCTGTTTAGAATTAAACTGCTTTAAGCTACCAACTATTGCAGCCATCTCTCTGTAGATCATTAATGTGAATGCAGTAACAAAAGATGTAATAGCCTAAAACTAACTTCAATTCTTACCAATAAATAAACAAACAAACAAACAAATAAATAAACCAAACCAAACCAAACCAGAAATGAACCTTGCAGCTGATAAATTCAGAGTTCAAACCAATGCAAGCAATTTGGTTTTTCTGGTTAATTGATATTATCGCTGAAGCTTTATAATCCTTTGGTAAAGTGCCTGACACATGATGGGTACTTAATAAATTGTTGACTTGACACTTAAACTTGCTTCTAAGTGTGAAATAGCTAAATAGATAGATATAGGTATTTCAAAGAATGCTTACTTCTCACTACTGGTAATATCACATAACTAATTTGTAGGACATTTAAATTAACATGGTAACATTAAAGCAATTATCTAATAATCCATTATTATGACAACATGCACAAGATATTTCTTTCATTCTAGTCTAACTCCAAAATGAATTTTTTTTTAAATTTGGAAAACAAGTCTCCTAAAAAATATGTTGCTTTAGAAAAATTCTAACAAAACAATCAACTGAATATATATAAATAAAATCAAGAGACTATCCAATTAAAACGAGCAAAAATTCAGCTCAGGTATCTACAAGATTTAAAAAAAGGGGGGAGAGAGGAGTGGTGGTGTTAAGGGACCAAATAGGAGGTCAAAGAAGGTACTTGATAAAAAATTTCAACTCCTTTTTCACATCTAAACACATTGGCTCCATCTCTTAACATTTTAACCTTCTCAATAATAGTGTGTTCTATGAATCATTATCATAGAAATATATGGTAATTATGTGGTAAAAGTAAAAGTGGAAAAATCAAGTTTATACACCATCAGATTAATTTTAGTTCAACCAGGCTAAAGAAAAAATTATACTAGACTCCAATGAAATTGGGCTTCAGACAAATAGACAAAAACACATTTCATTGATCTGGCATGTAGGATTAACCAAACTACTCTGGGAAACGTATGTAAACTAGGTTATAGTAGAATCTATTGCAGTTTCATTAAGATTTAAGTATTTTAATATACTGGGACTTCATCAAGCTGATATTGGCTTAGTTGGAATAATTTGTCCGTTTAAAAAAACTGCTCTTTTCTGGGCCTTATATAAGGTTCAGTAATTAATAGAAAAACGCCAAATAACTTAAATCTGGCTAATTCAAATTTTCTTGCATTTTAAATTATTTAATTTAGTCTTTTATTTTTCTCCCTTCATATTGGCTTGGGGGTGAAGGAAGGAAAAGAAGAAAGCAATGTTTAGGGTAGGAGAAAAAGCAGGGAATCTTGAGAAGGGAATTAAACCTAAGGAACAAAGTACAAGCTAAGGTACCAGAATCAGCTAAGTACTCAGCATCAAAACCCTTCAAATATTCATTAGATATGAGGGTACACACATATGCATGTATAGAAGTGCACACACACATATAAAGTTTATTCTATTATCCATTTCAAAGCTTTTTGTTTTGAACCTTAAATGTCACAGGAACATCATCTACCCCTATGTAAAATTAATTTGTTATTAAAAGGCAATGAAGAAATAATCACATCCTTAGAATCAAGAGATAGAAGGCTAACAAGCAAAAAGATCGCACAGGCATACCAAAATATAACACTTTTTGTTATAGCATAGATCTAGATAAGTAAGCTACACAGATGATAAAGAAATATTATCCTGAAGCATATGTTACTAGCCTGGGCTGGTTAGAGAAGGGGAGCTTGGTAAGTTAAAAATGACTCATGGCCATACTTTCAGGCCAGTCAAAGGAACTTCCATCACTACAGTCTACAATTTCCTAGTACAGGAAAAAGACATACTCTATTGCAGATATTTCCTGGAGCTCAGGTAAATGACGTACCATATAGGAGCAGAACTCCCAAAGGCTGCATATATCACCAGGCTGATATTGTAGATGGTGGTACTGTTTGTTAGTACAGAACCTCTTGGTATGAACTAGTGCTGCCATTAAGCGAAGAAGTTATGAATCCCTGAAAGCTTCCACAGGAAGTAAGTGGCAACAGTTTGATTTCCAGGGCTCCAGCCCCGTGGGAACATCAATGGCAACATAATGGGTAAAGTTTGCTTGTCTGCAACCAAGAAAATTTCCAATAAAGAACCAAGAAAAATATATTCTGATAATAACAGACTGTGATATGATATTAAAGTCTACAAAAAGTGAGAAATTTGTGAATCACAACCTTGCAGAGTTGATTTTGGGCATTCTGATTGTGCTGGAGTATTTTTTTTTTAAAATAAAAGGTAGATGAGAAAAAAGAGAAAGAATTTCAGTTACAGATTCTTACATACAGAATTATAGATTCTCTTCACTCTCTATCTTGACCTAAACTCAGGAACCTATAATGAATTTTGCCATTTAAAAACTAATTTTTCTTGTACATTCTCCACAAATCCAATTAAAATGGTACATTTGCTTCATTTTTAGTAAGATTCACATCTTCAAAATATTTGCATCCAATAAAAGTCATGAGGCTTTTCACAAAAAGTTTATGGGCCAATATACTAAGCTAAAGATAACATTCTTCTACTTCATTCTAAACAAAAAACTTTATTTCCCTCTAATTTTAGTAGAAAGTACCATCTCTGTTCAATAGCTAAATAGGTAGAGTCAACACCCAAGGCTACTCTCCCAAAACAATTAGATCCATAATTTAAGACTTATGACACTATGGTTTTTATAAACCAGATCCTTGCAAATATGAGTTAATTTTGAAATAATAAACACTAGGACAATTGCAAGAATATTTGTAGTAAGAGTCATGAAAACATGGAAATGGCCTAGCATAAATCCACATAAGAAATGTGGACCTTCCTCTTCAAGTCATCATTTCACTCTAGCCTGTAGTTGTCTCTAAATTCTTTATTTTAAAAGCTTTTTTATTTTCAAACATATGCAGAGTTTTCAACATTCATCCTTGCAAAATCTTGTGTTCCAATTTTTTTCTCCCACCCCTTCCCTATCCTTCCCTAGATGATGAGTAATTCAATATGCTAAATGTGCCATTCTTCTATACATATTTCTATAATTATCATGCTGCACAAGAAAAAGCAGATCAAAAAGGGGAAAGAAAAGGAGAAAGAAAACAAAATGCAAGCAAACAACAAGAAAAGTGAAAATACTATGTTGTGATCCACAATCAGTCCCCAGAATCCTCTCTCTCTGGGTGCAGATGGCTCTCTTCATCACAAGGCCATTGGAATTGGCCTGAATCATCTTGCTGCTGAAAAGAGACAGGTCCATCAGAACTGATTATTGCATAATCTTGATGTTGCTGTGCATAATGCATAGAGCAATGTACAATGCTCACTTTACATAGCATCAGTTCATGTAAGTCTCTCCAGACCTTTCTGAAACCAGCCTGCTGATTGATTCTTATGGAACAACATTCATATACTATAACTTATTCAGCCATTCTCTGGCTGATGGGCACCCATTCAGATTCCAGTTCCTTGCCACTACAAAAAAAGCTGCTACAAATACTTTTGCACATGTGGGTCCTTTTCCCTTTTTTATGATCTCTTTGGAATACAAGTCCACTAGTATGCCTAACTCTTTCAAATGAATTAAGAGAATTCATCTGAAGTCCTTCTGATCAATGTCATGATCCATGACCCAAAAGATCCAAATTCTGGAATGACAAGGAAGGGGCCTCAGACAACAGAAACTGGGGGGGGGAGAGGGAGTTTCCATTCAACCACTATGCCAGGGATTCTATTTAATTAGGTCTAGATATTTTGTGACAGGCATTAGAAAGAATTCCTAGAAGGAACAACTTATGATGTTGTTTACAATCTAAAGAGTTTTCTTAGCATCATAACATATAAAATGATGTAGAAATATTTATCCAGTTGCTGGTATCTTACTATATATAACATTGTTTTGAGAGGCGCTAATATTTTGCAAAACCCAACTCAATGTTTCAGAAGAGACATTTAATTGAAAGTAGTCAAGAGATTTATCTCTTGGGATACTGCTGCCAGCAGGATTCTGATATTTCAATAAAGAGGGTCCTCTGGATAATTAAATCAAAAGATGGAATCTTGAAATCTGATACTGTATTATACCATTTTAATAAACGACCTAAGTGTAACTAAAGAAGAGAATTTTCTTTGCAGATGGCATGATGGTATACTTAGAGAACCCTAGAGACAACTAAAAAACTAGTAGAAACAATTCACAACTTTAGTAAAGTTGCAAGATACAAAATAAATCCACATAAATCATCAGCATTTTTATATATTATCAACAAAGTTCAGCAGTAAGAGATACAAAAAGAAATTCCATTCAAAATAACAGATGATAGTATAAAATATTTGGGAATCTATCTGCCAAGGAAAAGTCAGAAACTATATAAACTAAACTACAAAACACTTTCCACACAAATAAAATCAGACCTAGTCAATTGGAAAAACATTAAGTACTCATGGGTAGGCTGAGCGAATATAATAAAAATGACAATACTACCCAAACTAATTTACTTATTTAGTGCCATACCAATCAAACTCCCAAGAAATTATTTTACAGATCTAGAAAAAATAGTAGCAAAGTTCATTTGGAAGAACAAAAGGTGAAGAATTTCAAGGGAATTAATGGGAAAAAAAAGGCTGATGAAGGTGGCCTTGCTGTGCCAGATCTAAAACTATATTATAAAGCAGTGGTCATATCAAAAGCATTTGGTACTGGCTGAGAAATAAAACAGTTGATCAGTGGCATAGGATAGGATCTCAGGACAAACTAGGCAATAACTTTAGCAATTTAGTCTTTGATAAACCCAAAGACCCCAGCTTTTGGGATAAGTACTCACTATTCAGCAAAAACTGCTGGGAAAATTGGAAACTAGTGTGGAAGAAACTAGGGCTTGACCCACACCTAACATCACATACCAAGATAAGATCTAAATGGGTTCATGATCCAGATATAAAGAGTAAGCAAATTAGAGGAACATAGGATAGTTTACCTCTCAGACCTGTGGAGATGGAATAAATTTATGTCCAAAGAAGAAGTAGAACTCTTAATTGAACACCAGATAGATAATTTTGATTATATTAAGTTAAAGAGTTTCTGTACAAACAAAACTAATGCAGACAAGATTAGGAGGGAAGTATCAAATTGGGAAATCATCTTTACATTTAATGGTTCTGATAAAGGCCTCATTTCTAAAATATATAGAGAACTGTCTCATTTATAAGAATTCAAGCCACTCTTCAATAGATACATGGTCAAGGGATATGAACAGACAATTTTCAGATGATGAAATTAAAACCATTTCTAGTCATATGAAAAGTTGCTCCAAAATCACAATTGATCAGAGAAATGCAAATTAAGACAACTCTGAGGTACCACTACACACCTGTCAGATTGGCTAAAATGACAGGAAAAGATAATGACAAATATTGGAGGGGATGTGGGAAAACTGGGACACTGATACATTGTTGGTGGAACTGTGAACGGATCCAATCATTCTGGAGAGCAATTTGGAGCTATGCTCAAAAAGGTATCAAACTGTGCATACCCTTTGACCCAGCAGTGTTTCTGCTGGGCCTATATCCCAAAGAGATCTTAGAGGAGGGAAAGGGCCCCACATGTGCAAGAATGTTTGTGGCAGCTCTTTTTGTAGTGGCTAGAAACTGTAAACTGAAGGGATGCCCATCAATTGGAGAGTGGCTGAATAAATTATGGTATATGAATGTTATGGAATATTATTGTTCTGTGGGAAACGACCAGCAGGACGATTTCAGAGAGGCCTGGAGAGACTTGCATGAACTGATGCTGAGTGAAATGAGTAGAACCAGGAGATCAATATACATGGCAACAACAATACTGTATGATGATCAATTCTGATGGACATGGCTCTCTGCAACAATGAAATGTCTCAAACCAGTTCCAATTGTTCAGTGAAGAAAGCCATATACATCCAGAGAGAGGGATATGAAATGTGGACCACAACATAACATTTCCACGATTTCTATCGCTGTTTGCTTGCATTGAGTTTCCTTTCTCAGATATTTTTTGTTTATGTAGATACGATTGTTCTTGCACAGCAAGATAAGTATGGAAATATGTATACATATATTCGACTTGTCAAGTATTTTAATATAATCAACGTGTAGTGGACTTCCTGCCATCTAGGGGAGGAGAGGGGAGGGAACTAGGGGGGAAAATTTGTAACAGAAAGCTTTGTAAGGATCAATGTTGAGGAACTACCCATACATATCTAATCCTAAAAAATGAATGGGTGGGCAGCTAGGTGGTGCAGTGGATAGAGCACCAGCCCTGAAGTCAGGAGGACCTGAGTTCAAATCTGGTCTCAGACACTTAAGATTCCCTAGCTGTGTGACCCTGGGCAAGTCACTTAACCCCAACTGCTTCAGCAAAAAGCAAAAAAAAAAAAAAAAAAGAATGGGTGAAAGAGCAAATCATAGACACAATCAATAATTTCATCCAGGACAATGACAATTACAAGACAACATACCAAAATTTGTGGGATATAGCCAAAGCTATAATAGGTAATTTTATATCTCTAGATGCTTACTTGCATAAAACAGAAAGAGAAGATCAATAAAAGAATTCTTTAGATCTTTAAAGATTATTCTAATTTCTTATATATTACAGAAAACCAGTTTCATGTAATCTCCTTCAAGTGAAACAACAAAAACAGGAATATTAGATTGGCATAGTGGAAAAGAAGATTCTCCCTTGCCTAAGAAACAAGACCTCCCAGGTTCAAGTCAGATCTCTGATAAAAACTGCCAATGTAAATCAGGGAAATCACAATGAAGTTGTAGAATAACACTTCCCAACACTGGAAAAGGATTTTCCTCATATGGCAAGTATCAATTATACAAGTGAAATGACAGGTTCAGTCCCTATTCTCAAGTACTTGGAATACAAACCAACCTTAAATCAACCTTTTCAAGTAAAATTATCCTTCCCATTTAGTTATATCCTTGAATGTTTGCTTCAGTTTGAGTAAATGATGATCCTTAAAGAGATAAAGCAAGAACCCTTTATATATCTTCCTTTCTCTCTCCCCCTACTCCATTTTCTCAACTGTAACTGTTTTTCTGTCCTAACAATCTTTTAGGGTTGAATCCAGCTGTCATTTTAACTCTAAGGTTTAAGTCTTCAGTATGGATTATTGAAGTGAGGTATTTGGAATACTACACCAGGATTATATCTGACAAATTTTGGAGACACTACACAAATTCAAAGCTTCTGAATTTTTAGAACAAAACCAAATTCTCCTCCTCCTCTATTCAGTCATTTATAACTCGGGTTTAGTAATATCATTTTAAAAGGTTTCCAGCAATTAAAGATGAGACTTGTCTAAATAACATTATTTAGAAGGTAAATATGCTATAAAATATTTTGGAGATGTGATGCTTTAAAAAAACAGGATCCCACAATTCTAAATATTCATTACTGTCATTATAAAAATTTCAGACCTGTGCCTCCAAAGACAGTTTTTAGAGATCATGGTCTGTTTTTGCCTTCCTTTTAATCTCCAGTAATTAGCACAGAGCCTGGTAAACTTAAATTTTATATACAGATATAGATATAGATAGAGATAGAGATAGAGACAGAGAGAGGGGCTTGACATCCAAGTTTGAGAATAAACAGGATTCCATATGAATCATTTTTAAAAAGTAAATTCTTGGGAGGTAACTGGAAACTAAAATTGAATGTTCTGAAGCTTAGAAGAGAAAAAACCAAACCAAACCAAAATGATAAGAATATGGGTAAAGAGCCAATTTATAAGATGATTCCAAGTTTTGAATACTATGAGACCAGTGGCCAGAAAGATCAATCATACATGTTGGTGGAGAAATTTTAAGAGGCATTTTTTTTTTTTTTTGCTTTTTGCTGAGGCAATTGGGGTTAAGTGACTTGCCCAGGGTCACACAGCTAGGGAATGTTAAGTGTCTGAGACCAAATTTGAACTCAGGTCCTCCTGACTTCAGGGCTGGTGCTCTATCCACTGCGCCACCTAGCTGCCCCTAGGAGGCAATTTTTAAAACAGTTTAAAGAATAAAAGTTAAGAAGTATGATTTTATCCTTTAATGCTTTCCTTTGAGTCCCTCTTTTTTTCTTGATGCAACAGTTGAAATACAGCAAAAAACAAAAACAGAAAATCAATCAAATACTAAGCCAGGCTCAGATTTAAATTTTATCTTACAAACTTACTCTCAGATTTAGATTTTCATCTTAACTGACTTATTCATTGACCAAGGCAGCTACATGGTATAAAAGATAGAGGACTGGGTTCAAATGTGATTTCAGGTGTTTTTCAGCTGCATGAGCTGGAGCAGTTTAAGTCATTTAATCATTTTGCCTCATTCAGCTTGTGAAATGGAGTTAACAACAGCATTTATTTTCTGAGGGTTACTCTAAAACTCAAACAAGATACCGGTAAACACTTATGCAGTGGCATAGGTTCTGCATAAATGTTTATTTCCTTCCTCTTCATCTGCCTCCCAAGATTATTAGGAGAATTAAATGAGACAATATCTTAAAATATTTAATACAATGCCCAAAATATAACAGGTACTAGAAAAATAGTACTTTTCTTCTTGTTAGGTGTAAGATCTATTGGGGGAAGGGGTAGAAGAATGATTAATTTATATTAAACCCTATGAAAATAATTACTTATGGGTAATGAACAAGTTAAACTTGATCACTATTTGAATCAGACAATATGGCCACCAGGTAGCATTTTTTTAAAGTAAAGAAAAAGCAAAGTCAGATCAACAGACAAAACTTATAATGTAAATCTGCAGAGGTCTATGAAATCCATCAATGATAAATAAACCAGTGGCCATGTCAAGGGATTCACCAACACCATAAGCCAAGGATAAAAGTCACAACTTAGAATTAAATCACTGGCACATTAATTTTGACCTCATTCTGCAACCAAGCAGAGAAGGAAGGGTCAATCCACATATTCTTTAGTTCCTCCCTACTCATAAGTCAAAGGCACTTTTGTTGCAAAGCAATGGAGATAACCTTTTGAACCTAATCTGCAGTAGCCTGAGGAAATTAACTCAGAACAAGGACATCAAAGCCTTATAGTAAGTATAAAATAGAATTCAAACAAATGTACTTTCACATTCCTACTAGTTAAAGAAGTTGTAAAGGAGTGCAAGATTAAGAAGATTTGGCATAATACATGTTAGCAGCTACTAATATTTCATATGATCACAAATTTAGAAAAGGGTTTCAGATGCCACTTATTCCAAACCTCCACAACCAGTAAGCACATAAAAAACACAACTGAGAAATGCTGAACTTTCAAATTTAAACCACAGAATTTTGGTATACTATAAAGTGAGTATAGTGAAGCAATGACATATCTTGAATTTTGTGATATTTCTAAGTCAATAATGTCATACTTAAAAAAAAAAAAAAAAGCTGGACTAGAAATCAAAAGACCTGGGATTTGAATTCTACTCTGTTATTTAATACCCTCCTGGGGCCACCCCAAGTCTCATTTTCCATGAGTGTAAATTTAGAGTGTTGGAAAAAATAACTCTTGAAGGCATTTCCTGCCTCTTTAACTCTGATCTTCTATAAAAAGGGGAACTGAAGGTTTGTTCCACAAACATAAGAGCTTTCTGTTAAAAGAGGATTAATGGAGAGAATCTACATTGTCCATACCCTTAGGAGAAATAACTAGACATTATCAAAGCACATCCCCTAAAATTTCAGAAAAATGACATTCAAATTTTATGAAATGATGTCTTCTATAGAAGGAGGAACTGATGCTTCTCCAATGATGAGCAGTAAGTCTACTTGGACACTTACCAGGGGAAAGGGAAAAAAAGCAAAAGCAAGTTCAGTCTTTTTTCAGCCAATTGTGATTCTGCCATAAATTGTTTTGCAGGCTGTGAGACGCTTTGCTGAGTCAGTCCTCTATTCCTCCCACCGTTATCTAGACTGGTTTCATAGCCTTTGTTGAGACCATCAGTCTTTTGTACAAATATTAATATTTTATACCTATTAGGCAATCAGCCATGAAGAACAGCTTTTCTTCAAAATTTTTCTTCAATTCCCTCCCTCTATTACTGAAAGCTAAGTAAGCTGTGAGCATGCACACCCACACCCCACTGGGTTTTCCCAATCTTACTATATTTATTAATATTTTACAGACAATTTCAGAACAGCCAAACAGTTTATATCTATTAAAAATGCTGCTGTATAAAGAAGTGTCTTAAAAAGAGTGGGCTACTGCTGCACACAGATTCACAAAGGAAAATAAATTTAACACTGAAAAAGAACACTAGATGCCCCACCTGATGTGTGGATCAGCTCCTAATGCCCAGGTTGGGGCAACATAGACTAATGGGATGGGCACTGGTTTTTGAAGCCTCTGGGTGGTACTATTTTTACCATACATGACACTATACACACACCACCTCCATAGGCTTCCATTTCTTCTGCAAAATGAGGGGGCTATACTAGATGATCACTAATGTTCCTAGTTCTAAATCTATTAACATCTGATATCAAACTTAGGACAAAAAAAAAAAAAGCTTCTCATTAAGGCTGACTTCATTCTTATATGGCAAGCTCTTAAATGAATTTGAAAATTCATGTTTGGAGAGGAGCCAATTTGGGGGAAGAAATCAGATCATAATATCTGAAAGCTGGCTGTATATTCATTAATAACAAAGAGGAAGAAATAAAATGATTACTAATTTCAAATATTCTAAGAGTTATAACAAAGAAAAGGAATTAAAACTTACTTTACTTGGTGCCATAAAATTAATATCAACTCATAGTTACAATGAGGAACATTTTTTAGTTCAACACATAAAGCTTGTTTGTGGCAGCCAATTAGTTTGCTTAATAAAGCTTGAGGAGCAAACAGAAGAATTAGCAAATGGGAAGATAAAGAGAAGACATATGCCAGGTGAGTTTGAATTAAATTTAGCATTCATTGTATGAAGCAGAGGTAAGGAAAGAGTGCATTCTAGCCAGGGTAGTCAGACTGGGCCAAGGCAAAAGGTGGAAACAAGAATGATTCTTGAGAAACACTAACATTATAAACAGAATTCTTTCAAGTTCTTGACCTCCTAAGTCCATTCCTCTCGAAATCGATCATCCGGATGAAAAATGTCCATCAATTGATCCAGGAATCATGAAGCCCTGGACTCTTCCAGGTATGATGAAATAAAGAAATGAAAGACTTTGAAACAAAGTTATAATCAAGACACTAAATTTA
Source organism: Myrmecobius fasciatus (assembly GCA_023553655.1). NCBI lineage: Eukaryota > Metazoa > Chordata > Mammalia > Dasyuromorphia > Myrmecobiidae > Myrmecobius > Myrmecobius fasciatus. The sequence goes on along the minus strand of JAJPUD010000420.1, from coordinate 205,493 downwards.
GCTTGCCTCCTTTACTTGATTAGGAAATCAGTCTCCAAATACAACAATTTTTTTTTTTCTTTTTGCTGAGGCAATTGAGGTTACATGACTTGCCCAGGGTCACACAGTTAGGGAATGTAAAGTGTCCAAGACCAGATTTTAACTCAGGTCCTCCTGACTTCAGAGCTGGTGCTCTATCCACTGCCCCACCTAGCTGCCCCCCAACAATCTTTAATAAGCGTGCTATATAACAATGTTAAGAGCTAAGGACACAATGACAAAAACTCAAATATGTCCTATCTTCAAGGAATTTCTGTTCTATTGGGGAATAAACAATATGTACATGTGACTGGCAAAAAATAAAATATTTAAAAATTTTTAAAAACAAGGAAAATACTATGTGTTACTATGTATTACATAGATAACAAAATTCATACAAAGTACTACTAGCTATATGACTGAGCAAATCACTTAATACCTCTGTCCCTATTTACTCAAGTGTAAAATATGAATTACAGTAATTTCTACTCTACCTTCCCCCTTCCCCCAAACTCCCATTCCATGCTTGTTGAAAGGATCCAAAAGAGATATTTATAGAATACTTAGCATAAGGCCTAGAGCACATGGTTGCTTAGTTCTTTTCCTTCCCTCTAGAAGAGGACCAAAAAAATATCACAACACTGGGGGCAAGATATCACATGTCCAAATGTGGCTGATCAAACCAATACAAGCTTGGGCGAGTCTACCACAGGTCAGGCATAAATAGTACGTATAAGCATTTGGAATAGAGATGTCTAAATCCGTACAGCTCATGCTCTTTTGAGCAACTGCAGTGCTGCTTTACTCATAAAACACAGCACCTTCTTGGATGTGGGTACATCATGCTAGATCCTGTGTCAAGTGTCACAATTGATTTCAAAGTTCTTCAAAGAAATCTTAAGAGTGTCCTTATATTGCATCTTCTGATCTGCTTGTGAGCCCGTCTTTCTTTTGCAATTTCTGTCAAAATCTTTTAGACAAATAAATATTTGTCATTCAACAATGCAGCCAGTTTATCACAATTATGTTCTATGCAACAAACTTTGAATGCTTGGCATTCAACTCAAAAAAGGATCCCAGCACCCAATAACATCTTCTACATAGTAGAATTTTCTTAAAACAATTCAAATAAAAGAGATTCAGTTTCCTGGAATGGTACTGATATACTATACAGATCTCACAGGCATAAAACCATGAAGTCAGCCTAATTGTTGGGGTAGACTATACTTTGAGAGTCTCCCAAAAACCCAGCTAGCTCTGGCAAAGTGTGTATCCTTATCATTTATGTGTATCATCCCTGGAAAGGTAAGTGAACTTTATCCATACAGCATTCAGAATGTCTTCATTTCATGTAACCAAAAGGTTTCATGTATGGGTGATATAGTGCTAGGTGGCTGGCTCTGGTGTTTCTTGGTGTTGTAAGACCAAAATTAGAAGAAGCTGAAGAGAACTGATACATACTCTGTTGTATCTCAGCCTCAGAGGCTGTACTGGGTGAATGCACAACCATCTATGAACAAAAACCATCTTTCTACTCAGTGGTCTCACCTTATAGCCTTTTCAAGTTAAAATAATTTACCATCAATGGACTGATTTACCATCAAAACTGATCTTGAAGTCATTTTCATCCTAACATTACTGAAAACATCATGCTAAAAAGCATGGGAGGAGAGGTAGGAGGGGTGGAGCCAAGATGGCAGGGTGAAGACAAGACTCTGCATCCTTCTCTGACTTTCTCTCAAACCAACAGAAGATTAAGCCTCTGAACTGATTGTTAAGTCAAAGAACCCAAAAATATTTGGACTACAAAACATTCCTTGCAGAAGGCATCTTGGAAGAGCTCCACAGCACCACTGTTTCAGTCAGGCAGGGCATAGAGCATTTTGCCAGGCGCAGCTCCGGACGAGAGGGCAGGAAATCGAGCTGGACTTAGTGGCAGATTCTAAACACCTGGGGAGTCTGAGGCTCCCTTGACACTGCCCTGATTGCGGGGAAGGTGCTCAGACAGATCTGCCTTTTGTAAAAGGTAAATTGTAACCTACTACAAAGGCTGGTCCTAGCACGGAGGGCCCAACATGAGGAAGTTAATTAGCTGAAGTACACCAGGGAAAATTACCATAGCCACCGCTTTTCTGCTTTAAACAGACCCCCCAAACTTAAAAAAAAAATGAGTAGGAAACAGAAAAGAACTCTCACCATAGATTAATTTTATGGAGAGAAAGAAGGGCAGACCCCAGATCCTGAGGTTCCTAAAACAACTCCAGAGGAAGCCACAAAGGAGGACATGAGCTGGTGCCCCTTTCACAAGGCTTTCCTGGAAGACTGCATAAAGAATTTCAAAAAAGATTTAGATGAAAAATGGGGAAATGAATTGAGATCAGTGCACTAAGGATGTAATTCCCTCCAAAAGAGATATGATAAAGACACCAATTTACTGAAACACAAAATTGGTGAAATGGAAAGACAATAATGCACTGAAAAACAAAATTGGTGAAATGGAAAAAAGTATGCAATGAACAAATTGGACAGTTACAAAAGGGGCTAAAAAAAGTAACTGAAGAAAATACATAAAAAATTAGAATTGAACAAATGGAAGTGAATGACTCAAAAAGACTTCAAGAATCAGCCAAAAAAAAAAAAACAAAATAAATTAAAAAATTAAAAAAAAATAGAAGAAAATATGAAATATCTCCTAGGAAAAACAACTGACTTGGAAAATAGATGTAGGAGAGACAATCTTAGGATTACTGGACTTCCTGAAAGCCATGATGAAAAAAAGAATCTAAACACTATCTTCCAGGAAATCTTGAAAGAAAAAGGCAAAAATCACCATCAAAAGAATTCACCAATCACCTCCTGAAAGAGACCCCAAAATTAAATCCCCAAGGAATATCGTGGCTAAATTTCAGGACTATTACACCAAAAAAAAAAAAAAAAGATAGTGCTAGCAACTAGAAAGAAACAATTCAAATATCGAGGAACTGTAATTAGAATCACACAAGATCTGTCAGCCTCCACACTGAAGGTTCGAAGGGCCTGGAACCAGATATTCAGAAAAGCAAAGGAACCTGGATTATAGCCAAGAACAACCTATCCAGCTAGAATGAGCATTATCTTCCAGGGAAGAAGATGGATATTTAATGATATTGGGGAATTTCACCTATTTCTAATGAACAGACCAGATCTGAACAAAAAATTTGACCTCCAAACACGGAACTCAAGAGAAGCATAAAAAGGTAAAAAGAAAAAAACTCTTGAGAACTATATTTCTACTATGGGTATACTTAAAGAATGGTATATAATTTGATATTACTTTGATAATATAAAAAAGAACCGAGGTGGAAAGGCTATCATACTGGAAAAAAAGAAGGAAAAAAAGAAGGAAAAAGTGGCAAAATCTCATGAAGAGGCAAAGAAAACCTAATATAATTGAGGGAAAGAAGGAAGGGAGATGAGCATTGTGTAAATCTTACTCTCATCAGATTGGGCTCTAAAAGAGTATATCAGACACATTTGGTTTTGCAGAGGAACTTATCCCTCCATATAGGTAAGTGGGAAGTAAAGGAGGAAAAGAAAGGGATAGACTAATAGAAGGGAAAATAGGAGAATCAGGGGAAAGGAGTAAAAAAAGGGGAAGGACTCTAAGGGGGGAGAGCTGTTTGGAGGAGGGGGTCATCAAAAGCAAAACACTGGGGAAGGGGGAAGGGAGAAAGGGGAAAGGAAAGAAAAAAACATAACGGGGAAATAAGATAGCAGGAAATACAGAATTAGCTATTTTAACTGTGAATGTGAATGGGACGAACTCTCCCATAAAATGGAAGTGGATAGCAAACTGGATTAAAAAACAGAATCCAACAATATGCTCTTTACAAGAAACATATCTGAAGCATAGAGACATACAGGGTAAAGGTAAAAGGCTGGAGCAGAACCTATTATGCTTCAGGTGAACAAAAAAAAAGCAGGAGTAGAAATCCTGATCTCAGATAAAGTAAAAGCAAATATAGATCTAATTAAAAGTGATAAGGAAGGAAATATAATTTCCTAAAGGGTAACATAGATAATGTAGCAATATCAATACTAACTATATATGCACCAAGTGGTATAGCATCCAAATTCCTAGAAAAGAAATTAAGAGAAATGCAAGAATAAATAGACAGCCAAACTATACTAGTGGGAGATCTCAACCTTGTTCTTTCAGAATTAGATAAATCAAACCACAAAATAAATAAAAAAGAAATTAGGGAGGTAAACAAAGTGTTAGAAAAGTTAGGTAAGATTGATCTTTGGAGAAATTTGAATGGAGACAGTAGGGAGTTTACTTTTTTCTCAGGGGTTCGGGGAACTTATACAAAAATTGACCATGTGTTAGGGCATAAAACCCTCAAAAATAAATGCAGAAAGGCTATTTCTAGAAATAGTAAGTGCATCTTTTCCAGATCATGATGCAATAAAAAAAATCACATCAATATAAAGCCAGGAGAAAATAGGCCAAAAGTTAATTGGGAATTAAATAATCTAATCCTAAAAAATGAATGGGTGGAAGAGCAAATCATAGACACAATCAATAATTTCATCCAGGACAATGACAATAACAAGACAACATACCAAAATTTGTGGGATACAGCCAAAGCGGTTATAAGAGGTAATTTTATATCTCTAGATGCTTACTTGCATAAAACAGAGAAAGAGAATATCAATAAATTGGGCTTACTATTAAAAAAAAAAAAACCACAACCTAGAAAAAGAACAAATGAAAAACCCTGAATTAAAAACCAAATTGGAAATTCTGAAAATAGAAGAGAGATCAATAAAATTGAAAAAAAGAAAACTATTGAATTAATAAAAAAAAACCTAACAGTTGCTTTTATGAAAAAACTAACAAAATAGATAAGCCTTTAGTTAATTTGATTGGAAAAAGTTAAGAGAAAAATCAAATATTTAGTCCCAAAAATAAGGGAGAACTTTCCACCACTGAAGAGGAAATTAGAGCAATAATTAGGGAGTTACTTTGCCCAACTTTATGCCAACAAATTTGAGAATCTAAATGAAATGGAGGAATATCCACAAAAATATACACTGCCTAAGTTAACAGAAGAGGAAATAAATTATTTAAATAGCCCCATTTTAGAAAAAGAATTAGAACAAACTATTAATTAACTCCCTAAGAAAAAATCTCCAGGGACAGATGGATTTACATGTGAATTCTACTAAACATTCAAAGAACAATTAATTCCAATACTATATAAACTATTTGAAAAAAAATAGGGACAGAAGGTATACTACCAAATTCCTTCTATGATACAGATACGTGCTGATAGCTAAACCAGTTGGATGAAAACAGAGAAAGAAAACTATAGACCAATAAATGGATGTAAAAATTTTAAATAAGATATTAGCAATGAGATTACAGAAAGTTATCCCCAGGATAATACATTATGATTAAGTAGGATTTATACCAGGAATGCAGGGCTGGTTCAATATTAGGAAAACTATCAGCATAATCAATTATATTAATAACCAAACTAACAAAAATCATATGATTGATTATTTAAATAGATTCAGAAAAAGCATTCCATACAATGCAACACCCATTCCTATTAAAAATACTAGGGGCAGCTAGGTGGCGCAGTGGTTAGAGCACCAGCCCTGAAGTCAGGAGGACCTGAGTTCAAATCTGGTCTCAGACACTTCCTAGCTATGTGACCCTGGGCAAGTCACTTAAACCCCAATTGCCTCAGCAAAAAGCAAAAAAAAAAAAATACTAGAGAGTACAGGAATAAATGGGCTTTTCCTTAAAATGATTAGTAGCATCTACTTAAAACCATCAGCAAGCATCATACGTAATAGAGACAAACCAGAACCATTCCCAGTAAGATCAGGAGGGAAAAAAGGCTGCCCACTGTCACCATTACTATTTAATATTGTAATAGAAATGTTAGCTTTGGCAATAAGAGAAGAAAAAGAGATTAAAGGAATTAGAGTATGTAATGAGGAAACCAAATTATCACTCTTTGCAGATGATGATATACTTAGAGAACCCTAGAGACTCAACTAAAAAACTACTAGAAACAATTCACAACTTAACCAAAGTTGCAAGATACAAAATAAATCCACATAAATCATCAGAATTTTTATATATTACCAACAAAGTTCAGCAGCAAGAGATAAAAAAAGAAATTCCATTCAAAATAACTGTTGATAGTACAAATTATTTGGGAATCTATTTGCCAAGGAACAGTCATGAACTATAAGAACTAAACTACAAAACACTTTCCATACAAATAAAATCAGACCAAGTCAATTGGAAAAACATCAAGTGCTCATGGGTAGGCCGAGCGAATATAGTAAAAATGGCAATACTATCCAAACTAATTTACTTATTTAATGCCATACCAATCAAACTCCCAAGAAATTATTTTACAGATCTAGAAAAAAATAGTAGCAAAGTTCATTTGGAAGAACAAAAGGTCAAGGATTTCAAGGGGAATAATAAAAAAAAAAGGCAGATGAAGGTGGCCTTGCTGTACCAGATCTAAAACCATATTATAAAGCAGCAGTCATCAAAACCATTTGGTATTGGCTAAGAAATAGAGTAGTCGATCAGTGCCATAGGATAGGATCACAGGACAAACTAGGCAGTAACTATAGCAATTCAGTGTTTGATAACTCAAAGACCCCAGCTTTTGGGATAAGTACTCACTATTCAGCAAAAACTGCTGGGAAAATTGGAAACTAGTGTGGAAGAAATTAGGGCTTGACCCACACCCAACACCACATACCAAGATAAGATCTAAATGGGTTCATGATCCAGATATGAAGAGTGATATTGTAAGCAAATTAGAGGAACATAGCATAGTTTACCTCTCAAACCTGTGGAGATGGAATAAATTTATGTCCAAAGAAGAGTTGGAACTCTTAATTGAACACAAAATAGATAATTTTGACTATATTAAGTTAAAAAGGTTTTGTATAAATAAAACTAATGCAGACAAGATTAGAAGAGAAGCAATAAATTGGGAAATCATCTTTACATTTACATAAAGGCCTTATTTCTAATATTTACAGAGAATTGTCTCATAAGAATTCAAGCCACTCTCCAATCGATAAAATGGTGAAAGGATATGAACAGACAATTTTCAGATGATGAAATAAAAACCATTTCTAGTCATATGATAAGGTGCTCCAAATCACTATTGATCAGAGAAATGCAAATTAAGACAACTCTGAAGTTCTACTACACACCTGTCAGCTTGGCTAAAATGATAGGAAAAGACGATGACAAATGTTGGAGAGGATGTGGGAAAACTGGGACATTGATACATTATTGGCGGAACTGTGAACGGATCCAGACATTCTGGAGAGCAATCTGGAACTATGCTCAAAAAGTTATCAAACTTTGCATACCCTTTGACCCGGCAGTGTTTCTATTGGGCTTATATCCCAAAGAGATCTTAAAGGAAGGAAAGGGACCCACATGTGCAAGAATGTTTGTGGCAGCTCTTTTTGCAGTGACTAGAAACTGAAAACTAATGGATGTCCATTAATTGGAGAAAGGCTGAATAAATTATGGTATATGAATGTCATGGAATATTATTGTTCTGTGAGAAACGACCAGCAGGATGATTTCAGAGAGGCCTGGAAAGACTTGCATGAACTGATGCTGAGTGAAATGAGCAGAACCAGGAGATCATTATACACGGCAACAACAATACTATATGATGATCAATTCTGATGGACGTGGCTCTCTTCAACAATGAAATGTTTTAAACCAGTTCCAATTCTTCAGTGAAGAAGGCCACATACACCCAGAGAGAGGGATATGAAATGTGGACCACAACATAACATTTTTACGCTCTCTATTGAAGTTTGCTTGCATTATGTTTCCTTTCTCAAGATTTTTTTTTCTTGTAGTATTTAATTCTTTATTAGTTGTTATAATTCTCCTATAAATTCATCAGGACCAAGAGTTTTTTTCCTTTAGTAGTTTCTTTACTATTACCTAGCTCTGTTTCTTTTTCTGAAATTGTATTATTTAAGCTATCTATTTGGTCTAGGGGTTTTCTATATCTGAAGGTAATCCATTATTAATTTTGAAGCTCTCAGTTTTGTTAAGCATATCATTATACATATTAAGTTCTGAAAAGATTTTTAAAAATTTTCTTCTAGTTTTATTGTGGTTTCACCTTGTTTATCTGATTTCCTGGCCACTTACTTTTAATTGACTTAGCTAAAAAGTTTATGAATCACCTTTTAATTCCATTTATTACAAAAGGGAGAGGATGATAGGGGAGGAGGAAGGAGAAGGGAGAAAAGAATGGGGAGATAAAGAGAGAAGAATTAGAGGGGGGAAATGTTACAAAATTACAAAATAGAAGCATGACCCCAAAAGAGGAGATATGGACACTTCCTCCTATTTCTCTGAAGAGATAGGAAGGTCTATGTGTAGGAAACACTGCATATATTTTTAGGGTTTCGTTGGTTTATTTGGGATGTACTGATTAATTGAGTGAAGTTTTTTTCCCCCCTTTTCCTCCTTTTTTAATTTTAAAATTATTTATTATATGAAATGCCTTTCTAGAAAAAGGGAGGGGAAAGGATAGAAGAGAAAAAAATTAGGTAGCATAAAACCAAAATACATAAATAAAACTTATTTTGAAAACTTATTTAGGATCATAAAGAGTTAGATATGATTGAAATAGCTAAACAATAAGTTTAAAAAGATGAATTAAAAAAACACTTTAAAAAAGCATTCTGAGTTCACAGAAACTCTAAAATAAATAATAATGAATATGCATGTTATATATTGCATACATACTAAATAAATCAAGAGGATAACAATGTGTAGGTCAGATAAGATTCCCTAAAAGTTAAGAAACACTTGCAAAGTGGCTTCCTGTATCTAAAATGTTCTTACATGGAACTAACACTGGAAATCAAAGAAACAAAATAGTTTATCCTAGTACTCAGGTACGTAATTTAATAGGAGAAAGAGTATATGATGTAGTGCAAAATTATCTTAGCACAAACTGAATATGTGAATGTGGAAAAGGCAGAGTTTCTGAGGCTCAATTTTGAATTGATTCTAAAAGATGGAAATGGATTCACCACGAATCTACAGTGTAGATAGCTTAAATGTATTTTCTATTACTTCACAATGAAGTGATATTCTTGACTCTACTTCTTTTTTTTTTTTTTTTTTTTTGGGGGGGCAGATAAAGTACTTTATTTATTTATTTATTTATTTTTAAAAGCTTTTTATTTGCAAGACATATGAGTGACCTTTCAACATTGACCTTTGCAAAAAAAACCTTTTTTTTCCCAAGCTTTTCCTTTCCCTCCCTCCACCCCCCACCCCTAGATGACAGGTAATCTAATACATGCTAGATAGGATAAATTATATGACAAATACAATACATGTATACATATCTATACAGTTATCTTACTGCACAAGAAACATCAGATCTAGAAAGAGAAGAAAAAAAACAACCTAAGAAGGAAAACAGAATGCATGGAAATATTCACAGAAAGCGTTAAAATGCTGTGTTGTGGTTCACTCTCAGTTCCCACAGGCCTCTCTCTGGATGTATATGACTATCTTCATCGCAGCACAACTGGTTTGAATCACATCATTGTTGAAGAGAACCATGTCCATCAAAATTGATCATCGTATAGTCTTGTTGCTGTGTGTAATGTTCTCCTGGTTCTGCTGATTTCACTCAGCATCAGTTCATGCAAGTCTCTCCAATCCTCTCTGAAATCCTCCTGTTGGTCATTTCTTACAGAACAATAATATTCTATAACATTCATATACCATAATTTATTCAGCCATTCTCCAATTGATGGGCATCTTTTCAATTTTCAGTTTCTTGCCACTACAAAAAGGGCTGACACAAACATTTTTGTACATGTGGGTCCCTTTCCCTCCTTTAAAATCTCTTTGGGATATAGGCCCAGTAGAAACACTGCTGGGTCAAAGGGTATGCACTGTTTGATAACTTTTTGAGCATAGCTCCAAATTGCTCTCCAGAATGGTTGGATCCGTTCACAGTTCCACCAACAATGTATCAGTGTCCCAGTTTTCCCACATCCCCTCCAACAGCTATCATTATCATTCCCTGTCATTTTAGCCAATCTGACAGGTGTGTAGTGGTATCTCAGAGTTGTCTTAATTTGCATTTCTCTGATCAATAGTGACTTGGAGCACCTTTTCATGTGACCGGAAATAGTTTCAATTTCTTCGTCTGAAAATTGTCTGTTCATATCTTTTGACCATTTGTCAATTGGAGAATGGCTTGAATTCTTATATATTTGAGTCAATTCTCTATATATTTTAGAAATGATTGACTCTACTTCTTTGCAACTTAATTGTTATTATATTAAAATGAAACCTGAAATCTATTTTAACATTTCATTATAGAGAAGAATATTTTGATTTTTATTGATCTTTTGTCTTTATATTGTTCCATTTCTGCTGTATATTTCTTTTTCCACTTTTCTTACTAAAGACTCATTTATTTTGCAATAAAGAATGAGGAAGAAAGGGAGGAAAGGAAGAAGGGAAGGAGTTGAGCAAAATCACTATGTTGAGAAGACTTAACACATTATATGAAATGTTTCACACTTGTAAACTAACTCCACATGAAGCTTTGAAGAAAGAAAGAGAGAAGGATTTCTTACAAAAAATATTTATCTAGCAACAAGTAAGAGGAAAATTATGTTCTGTGTGCAAGTAAAATATTCATGGGCAATATGGTTCTCAATGTTTCCTTAAGGTATTTTTTTTAACTGTTAGATTGTTATTGAAAATTCTTCATTTGGCCTGATAATAGGAGCCCTGTAGCTATAAGAAACCATATCATTTATAAGTAGATTTGGGAGTGGGAGGGATGAGGGGAAAAATCAATTAGGGTTGAATCACTTGCCTAGAATCACACATATATTCAAGTGGGTCCTCGACTTTAAAACTAGTGCTTATCCACTAAGCCACCTAGCTGTCCCAGCAAAGATTTTTTTTTTATATAAAGATATCCTATTTTTATACTCAATTTTTGTCACTAATTTATTATACTTAAAATATGAATTCAAACAAAACAGTAAAAAATGTATACTATCAAGAAAGACAAAACTAAACTGTTAGATATGTCACAAATAATGAACATCCAATTATTTTATAGAAAAAATTTAATCATAAAAAAGACATAAAGGAAACAGTAATTGTAGATATCTTCAACATGACTTTCTGCTCTAGACAAAATAAAAAGAAATTCTGTGAAAGATCATCTGTGTGGTGATTATGTAATTAAAATTAAATTATAACTATTTTTTACCATTGTGCTGTACTACTTTTAAAATTATTACGTACGGAACAAAGAGAACTCATAAATGCATACAGAAATATTAAATTGATCCCTTATAGATCATAAAGCCAAAAAATATAAGCAAGGGATATATATACAAAAGCATGTGTATTTAGTATATTATTATGCTAAACATTAGCATAATATTATGCTAAATAATGAACAGGTTAAAAAAATAATAGAAATGATAAGTATCTTAAAGAAAATGATAAAAAAAAAAAACAACTAACCAAAATATATGGAATGTTGTTATGCTAGTGCTTAGGGAAGAATATTTTCAAATATTGGGGCAGCTAGGTATATATATATATATATTTAAAATTGAGATATACAATTTTAAAAATACTACTGAGCAGATAAACAAACAAACAAAACCCTAAGGTTCCTGATTTCTTGTTTTAAAGATCAATACAATTAGGGGCAGCTAGGTGGCACAGTGGATAGAGCACCAGCCTTGAAGTCAGGAGAGCCTGAGTTCAAATCTGACCTCAGCCACTTAACACTTCCCAGCTGTGTGACCCTGGGCAAGTCACTTAATTCCAATTGCCTTAGCAAAGATCAATACAATTATCACAGATTAAGAATCAGAAAGTAATTCACAGATCATATGTAGGCCATAAAGATAAGAAAACTTATTTTAAAAAATAAAATTAAAAATCCATTAAATTAATCAAGATAAATAAATGGTGCCTCATAATTAATGGAAACTAAAATCTTAAATTTTCCATCCATTTAAAAAATAAATTCTGTTTTTTGAACTTTAATATTCAAATCTTATATTGAATTTACACTTAATGTAGCTTATAGTAAAAAATGTCAGTATAAATTTACTCTCAAACTCTTTTCCTGTTATTTCAGAAGTTCTGGAACTTCTGAACAAAACTGGAACAAGTTCTTTTTCCCCAAATAACTTATGTTTTCAGATATATCAAACAGTGCTCTTTCTGATTCTTCCTCATCTATTTCACTGATCTCGTTTTTAATTAGAACTAAATAATTCTGATGATTATTGCTTTATATTATAAATTAAAGTTTGGTAGTGCTTTTCTTTCTTCATTCCTATTTTCCCCTAATTTTTTCCCTTGAGATTCTTAATATTTTATTCCTTCAAATGAATTTTCTTATTATTTTATTTAGTTCTATAGAGAATGTATTCTTTGGCAGTGTTATTATTGTAACACTAAATCTACAAACTTATTTATCAGGATCATCATTTTAACATTACACTGGCATGGCCCTACCATAAGCACAAGTACTACAATTATTTAAATCATTATTTCATTAAGTAGTGTTTTTAAAAATTATATGTTTAAAAGTTTTAGATATTTTTTGTTACATTGACAGATATTTCATACATTTTGGAGTTGTTAAATTCCAAACTGTTCTCTCATTTCCCTTCCAGATTTTGTTATTGTGGATCTATTTTAAATCCTAGTATTTTATTTATTGTCTCCACTAGTTTTTTTGCTAATTTCTTTTCTTTTTTTCTCTTGATTTTTCCAAGTAAACCATAATGTTATCAGCAAATAGGAATATTTTTTTTTGTTTATGTTTTTAATTTCCTCCTTTTGGCACTGTGCTATTGCCAGCATTTATACAAAAATAATGTTGAAATATGATGACAAAAATCATAAAAACAAAAAAGAAATAAAATGGAGAGGGAAAAAAATCTTTGTAACATTTCTGACCAAAGTCTGACATGTCAATATTTTAAGAACTGACATAAACCCATAACAATAAGAGCCATTTGCTAACAGACAACTGGTAAAAAGCATATGAATTGCTTCCAGTCTAAAATGTCATTCAAAATCAGGGAAATGTAAGTAGCTGAAGGACCTGTGGCAAAGCAGATGAGATCCTACAAATTCATTGATAGTGGACCTATAAATTGTTCCAGTAGTTTTCAAAAACAATTGAATGCATGTTATTAAGTTGTTTAGACCTTTTGTCCCAGAGAGCTATTTCCCAAAAGAAGGTTATTTGTAGGCAGAAAAGACTTGTATTTGCAAAAATCTCTTAGGAACATTTGAAAGGGATGGGAGGGAAGGGAAATAGAATGCTAAATATCTTTTCCCCTCAGTCACTTTCCAAAATGTGTAAACCCCCCCCCCATCCCAATTGCTCCCTAGTGACAAAGAAAAACAATTGAATAAAACTAACCATGTCTGACAGCATATATGACATTCTACATTCATATTCCCATCTCTCTCAACTGAAAGATATGTTTTTTCTTTAATCTGGAAATAAGACTATTCATTTCAATTAATCTAAAATTCTAGTGACAAAAATCTAGAAATAAAATGTGTACCTAATGATAAGGGGGAATGGGTAAAGAGTCTATGGTAATGGAGCATATGAAATATTGTTATTCAGTTGTTTCAGTAATGCCCAACTCTTTGTAACCCCATTTGGAATTTTCTTGGCAAAGATACTGCAGTGATATGCCATTTGCTTCTCCAGCTCACTTTATGAAGGATGAGGAAACTAAGGCAAACTGTATTATGTGACTTGCCAAATTCATACAACTATTAAGTATCTGAGGCTGGATTGAACTTCGATCCTTCTGACTACAGGGGTAGTACTCTATCCACTGTGCTACCTAGCCACCCACAAAGGGTCACAATGCATAGGAAATTTTCACTATAAGGAATGGGATTAAGAATAATACAAAAAAAATGAGAATATGTTTATGAAACAAGTAAAGAGGAAAGAAATGGTAGAGCCAAAAGGATATAGGGTCTACAATTCAGCATTTAGAGGCAACAAAATTCAGGTCAAATACAATAATATTTGTAAATACCATAATGACAAAATTAAAGGATAATTAAATTTCTATTAACAATTAATGTGGGAAAGTAATATGCCACCAATATTTTCATATTTAACCAAGCATGCCATTTTTTGCAAAAATTTATAATTTTATTTTGAAGTAAAAATTTTCATTCTATTCTCTCTAGTTTATCTTATAGATAAAAAAAAAGGACTGTATCAATTGACACAATTTGGCTCAAGGTGGTATTCTTCAATTCTGATCCATCTAGAAATATACTTTGAGGGAGAAGAATGTTCAGACTTGTTTGGGTGTTCTTGGAAATTTTTGCAATATCAAGGACAGAGAAAATATGAATAATATAAAATTTTACTGTTTTAAAACTTCAATTTCCTACCTCCTAAGATATCTATGCATGCTTCCTATGGCGATGGTTATACAGAAGTTTCCAGATAAAGTTCCAATAGAATATTTCAAGGGTAATCTTTTGAAGATGTTCAAAGCCCCAATCTTCTTCACTGCACTGCACTATTTTCCCACTTAAATATCTGAGCTGTTTTACAAGAGAGAAATATATCAAGAATTCTATTCAATGGGTGAAAAGCAGTAGGAGTAATTAAGAAGAATGAGATTATGCTATCTACCTCTTCTTGGTAATGCCTATTCTAATATAGGACACTTTTAACATTTTAACAGCAAACTAATTAACTCATTATGTGGGAAACTATAGCAAAACAACAAGAACCCCAAGAATGAAAGGAATGTGTTTACCAACAAGAGGCAAGTATATGTGAAATCAAGAAATCTCTCAGAATTGTGATTAAGTATATAAAATTGCAATGTAAATAAGAAATGCTTCAATTAAATGTAGGATTAATGAAAATGTAATCTGTATAAGGAAATACTAAAACCACCTTTTACAAAGGGACACAAGATTATAGAAATAAGCTATTTCTAAAACTGGCCAACATTTTCTCTGGCTTCTTTACTGATTTCCCTCCTCCCAGTAACAAAAGGTTTTATAGGTACCATGGGAGAAAAACATTAAAGGGCCAAAACTGTTTGGGCAAGTAGAATTACTATTCCAATTATTTAAAATCTTTTAAAAAATCAAATTTTGGCTCAACTGTAAGAATTATTCTTGATCTTTCTACAGAAGAACTGAACTTGGTAATGACATTTTTGTTGTGGGTGGAAGAAAAATCTTTCCTATGTGTCTGTTGAAAAAAGTCAACTGTCTTTCAAAAAAAGCAGATTCTGGGTTTTAAAACCTATAATGGGTGGGGGTGGAGCCAAGATGGCAGAGTGAAAACGTGACTCTCTGTGTCTCCTCTGATTTTCTCTCAAATCAACAATAAAATAAGCCTCTGAACTGATCTTCAAGTCAACGAATTCAGAAATACTTGGATACTGCTTGCTGATATCTCTGAAGAACTTCACATCAGGTTTGTCTAACAGGTTTATCCCTCTGTCTGAGGGATAAAAAGTGGTGTAGAGCAGAAGTGAGGGTGGGACTCAGCTCAGCTCACTGTGGCAAAAACTCCAAACTCCAAACACCTGGAGTTTATCTGAGGCACTCCGGACACTCTGCCCAGATTGGGGGCAGGTGTTCTGGCAGACTTGCCTTGTTTAAGGAGTAATTCCGACTTAGTCCTAGCCCCCACCGGCCCAGCACCTTAAATTAATTCACCAAATTGCCCCAGGGCAAAGAGCTTTAGCCTCGGTTTTTCCAAACCTTAAAGAGATATACACGCTGTCTAAAAAAAAAAAAAAAAAAATGAAGAAGCAAAAGAGAGCTCTCACCATAGACAGCTTTTATCGAGACAGAGAAGGGCTGACCCCAGATCCTGAAGTTCCTTTAAACAAAACTTCAGAGGATGTTATTAAGGACCATCACTGGTCCCCTTTTCAAAAGGCCTTTCTGGAAGATTGCATACAGAATCTCAAAAGAGAGCTGGAGGATAATGGAAAAATAAACTGAAGTCAGTGCAAGAAGCCCTCCAAAAGAGATATGATAAAGACACCAATTTATTGAAAAATAAAATTAGTGAAGTGGAAAAAGAGTGCAATGAACAAATTGGCCAGTTACAAAAAGAGCTTAAAAAGGTAACTGAAGAAAACAACACTTTAAAAATAAGAATTGAACAAATGGAAGGGAATGACTCAATAAGACTTCAAGAATCAGCCAAACAAAAACAAAAAAATGAAAAATTAGAAGAAAATATGAAATATCTCCTAGGAAAAACAACTGACTTGGAAAATAGATCTAGGAGAGACAATCTAAGGATTATTGGACTTCCTGAAAGTGATGATGAAAAAAAAGAATCTAAACACTATCTTCCAGGAAATCCTGAAAAAAAAAACTGCACTGAGATTGTAGAATCAGAAGGCAAAATCACTATTGAAAGAATTCACCGATCACCTCCTGAAAGAGATCCCAAAATTAAAACCCCAAGGAATATCGTGGCCAAATTTCAGGACTATAGCACCAAGGAAAAGATTCTGCTAGCAGCTAGAAAGAAACAATTCAAATACTGAGGATCAAAAATTAGAATCACACACGATCTGTCAGCCTCCACAATGAAGGATCGAAGGGCCTGGAACCAGATATTCTGAAGGGCAAAGGAACTTACAGCCAAGAATAATTTATCCAGCTAGAATGAGCATTATCCTCCAGGGAAGAAGATAGTCATTCAATGATATAGGTGAATTTCACCTATTTCTAATGAAAAGACCAGATCTGAACAAAAAATTTGACATCCAAACACAGAACTTAAGAGATACATAAAAAGGTAAAAGGAAAGGACTCTTAAGAACTTTATTTTTACTAGGGGGATACTTAAAGTTTGGGGGTATAATTAACTAGATATTACTTTGATAATATGAAAAAGAGAACTAGAGGGGGAAAGGTTGTCATACTGGGGAAAACAGGGAAAAAGTGGTAAAATAAGATCTAAAAAAAAAGAGGTAAAAACAAGGTAAAATCTCTTGAAGAGGCAAAGAAAACCTAATATAATTGAGAGAAAGAGGGGAGGGAGATGAGCATTGTGTAAATCTTACTCTCATCAGGTTGGGCTCTAAAAGTGTATATCAGACACTTGATTTCACATAGAAACTTGTCTGTTCCTAGAGGGAAGTGGGAGGGAAAGGAGGAAAAAGAAAGGGATAAACTAATAGAAGGGAAAATAGAAGAATCAGGGGAAAGGAGTAAAAACAGGAGGAGGGGACCTAAGGGGTGGAGTATTGTTTGGGGGAGGGGGTCATCAAAAGTAAATTACTGAGGAGGGGGGAAGGGAGAAAGGGGAAAGGAAAGGAAAAAACATAACAGGGAAATAAGATAGCAGGAAATAAAGAATTAGTTACTCTAACTGTGAACATGAATGGGATGAACTCTCCCATAAAGCGGAAGCGGGTATCAGACTGGATTAAAAATCAAAATCCCACAATATGTTGTCTACAAGAAACACATCTAAAACATAGTGACACATATAGGATGAAGGTAAAAGGCTGGAGCAGAAAATATTATGCTTCAGGTGAACAAAAAAAAAAAGCAGGGGTACAATCCTTATCTCAGATCAAGTAAAAGCTAAGATAGATCTAATCAAAAGAGATAAGGAAGGAAACTATATTTTATTAAAGGGTACCATAGATAATGTAGCAATATCAATACTAAATATATACGCACCAAGTGCAATAGCATCCAAATTCCTAGGGGAGAAATTAAGAGAGAGGCAAGAAGAAATAGACAGCCAAACTATACTAGTGGGGGATCTCAACCTTGCTCTCTCAGAATTAGTTAAATCAAACTACAAAATAAACAAGAAGGAAACTAGGGAGATAAACCAATTGTTAGAAAAGTTAGGTATGATAGATCTATGGAGAAAGTTGAATGGAGACAGTAGGGAGTTTACTTTTTTCTCAGCAGTCCATGGAACCTATACAAAAATTGACCATGTGTTAGGGCATAAAAACCTCAAAATCAAATGCAGAAAGGCAGAAATAGTAAATGCATCCTTTTCAGATCATGATGCAATAAAAATCACATGCAATATAAGGCCAGGAGAAAATAAACCAAAAGTTAATTGGAAATTAAATAATCTAATCCTGAAGAATGAATGGGTGAAAGAGCAAATCATAGACACAATCAATAATTTCATCCAGGAAAATGACAATAAGGAAACAACATACCAAAATTTGTGCGATACGGCCAAAGCGGTTATAAGGGGCAATTTTATATCTCTAGATGCTTACTTGCATAAAATAGAGAAAGAAAAGATTAATGAATTGGGCTTATTATTAAAAAAAAACTAGAAAAAGAACAAATTAAAAACCCTCAATTAAATACCAAATTGGAAATTCTAAAAATAAAAGGAGAAATTAATAAAATTGAAAATAAGAAAACTATTGAATTAATAAATAAAACTAAGAGTTGGTTCTATGAAAAAACCAATAAAATAGATAAGCCTTTAGTTAATTTGATAAGAAAAAGTTAAGAGGAAAATCAAATTGTTAGTCTCAAGAACGATAAGGGAGAACTTTCCTCCAATGAAGAGGAAATTAAAGCAATAATTAGGAGTTACTTTGCCCAACTTTATGCTAGTAAGTTTGATAATCTAAATGAAATGGAGGAATATCTACAAAAATATAGATTGCCCAGGTTAAGAGGATATAAATTATTTAAATAGCCCCATATTAGAAAAAGAAATAGAACAAGCTATTAGCCAACTCCCTAAGAAAAAATCTCCAGGGCCAGATGGATTTACATGTGAATTCTACCAAATATTCAAAGAACAATTAATTCCAATACTATACAAACTATTTGAGAAAATAGGGACAGAACGAATACTGCCAAATTCCTTCTATGAGACCGATACGGTGCTGATAGCTAAACCAGGTAGGGTGAAAACAGAGAAAGAAAACTATAGACCAATTTCCCTAATGAATATTGATGCAAAAATTTTAAATTAGATATTAGCAATGAGATTACAGAAAGTCACCCTCAGGATAGTACACTATGACCAAGTAGGATTTATACTAGGGATGCAGGGCTGGTTCAATATTAGGAAAACTATCAGCATAATTAATTATATTAATAACCAAACTAACAAAAATCATATGATTATCTCAATAGATGCAGAAAAAGCCTTTGATAAAATCCAACACCCTTTCCTATTAAAAACACTAGAGAGTATAGGAATAAATGGGCTTTTCCTTAAAATGATCAGTAGCATCTATTTAAAACCATCAGCAAGCATCATATGTAATGGAGACAAACTAAAACCATTCCCCATAAGATGAGGAGTGAAACAAGGCTGCCCACTGTCACCATTACTCTTTAATATTGTATTAGAAATGTTAGCTTTAGCAATGAGAAGAAAAAGAGATAAAAGGAATCAGAGTAGGTAATGAAGAAACCAAATTATCACCCTTTGCAGATGACATGATGGTATACTTAGAGAACCCTAGAGACTCAACTAAAAAACTACTAGAAACAATTCACAACTTTAGCAAAGTGGCAGGATTCAAAATTAATCCACATAAATCATCAGCATTTTTATATATTACCAACAAAGTTCAGCAGCAAGAGATACAAAAAAAATTCCATTCCAAATAGCAGATGATAGGATAAAATATTTGGGAATCTATCTGCCAAGGAAAAGTCAGAAACTATACGAACTAAACTACAAAATACTTTCCACACAAATAAAATCAGACCTAATCAATTGGAAAAAATATTAAGTGCTCATGGGTAGGCAGAGCGAACATAATAAAAATGACAATACTACCCAAACTAATCTACCTATTTAGTGCCATACCAATCAAACTCCCAAGAAATTATTTTACGGATCTAGAAAAAATAGTAGCAGAGTTCATTTGGAAGAACAAAAGGTCAAGGATTTCAAGGGGATTAATGAAAAATGAGGATAATAATAATACTTACCTTAGTATTGGTGTGAGAATGAAATGAAGTTATGAAATAAGTTGTATTAAATAATTTTATTATATAAATTATTGATATACTTATTATTTATGTAAATTATAATTTATTCTCAATTTTAAGTTAAATGTATGCTCTCTGTCAAATTTAAAATAGGTTTGCAAAGCCCTTTATAAATAATATCTCATTTGATCTTCACAACAATGCTAGTAAATAGGTGCTATTAATATTCGTATTTTATACGTGAAGAAAGAGACCAACAAATATATGATATGCTTAAACTCACATAGCTAGGAAGCATCAGAATTTGAAATAATTGGTTTAATTCATGGCTAGTAAATGTTACTATCTCCATTTGAAAGACCAATGAAACTGAGGTATTCCTAGTTTCTGGACAACTAGCAACCTCTAGGTATTTTTAAATAACTGATGCTAAATGGGTCAATGAAAAGAGCACTGGATCTGGAGTAGGAAAGACCTGAGTTCAAATTCAGACTCAGAAACTCATAATCTCAGTTATCCTAGGCAAGTCATTTAACTTCTGTATATCTTATTTCACTGGATAAGAACATGACAATCCATTCCACTATTTTGTCTAAGAAAACTTCATTAGGGGTTGTTGTTTGTTCTATGATTGGAAACAAATTCAGTGAGATTTCAGAAGAAAGGAAGATTGCGGTCAGCAATCAGTAGGCAAAGTACTACATAAGGGGTGGGTTTTCCATGGTCATTCCATGATCTAAGTTAGTAAATACAGAATCAATAAAAATACCTCACAGGTACATAGTGTTTTAAAGTTAATAAAGTAATTTACTTGCATTGCCTCTATTAATCCTTGCAATGACTCTAGGAACTCCAGTTATTATTATCCTCAATTTACAAATAAGAAAGTTTATAGAGACATTGAATAATTTGTTCAGCATCACATAACTATTGTCAGTGTCTGTACTGTGAAACTGGTACTCCTGACACCAAAAAACAACACTATATACTCTACCATGATTCTTTAAATAAGTTATGATTCTTGGTCTTGCTTTAATGTTATTGTTCATTGTGAACGGATCCAACCATTCTGGAGAGCAATTTGGAGCTATGCTCAAAAAGTTGTCAAACTGTGCATACCCTTTGAC
>JAJPUD010000420.1:62745-179280 GCA_023553655.1 Myrmecobius fasciatus | reverse complement strand
TTTCTAAAATATATAGAGAATTGTCTCATATATATAAGAATTCAAGCCACTTTTCAATAGATAAGTGGTCAAGGGATATGAACAGACAATTTTCAGATGATGAAATTAAAACCATCTCTAGTCATATGAAAAGTTGCTCCTGATCACTATTGATCAGAGAAATGCAAATTAAGACAACTCTGAGGTACCACTACACACCTGTCAGATTGGCTAAAATGACAGGAAAAGATAATGATGAATGTTGGAGGGGATGTGGGAAAACTGGGACACTGATACATTGTTGGTGGAACTGTGAACGGATCCAACCATTCTGGAGAGCAATTTGGAGCTATGCTCAAAAAGTTGTCAAACTGTGCATACCCTTTGACCCAGCAGTGTTTCTACTGGGCCTATATCCCAAAGAGATCTTAGAGGAGGGAAAGGGACCCACCTGTGCAAGAATGTTTGTGGCAGCCCTTTTTGTAGTGGCAAGAAACTGGAAACTGAAAGGATGCCCATCAATTGGAGAGTGGCTGAATAAATTATGGTATATGAATGTCACGGAATATAATTGCTCTGTAAGAAACGACCAGCAGGACGATTTCAGAGAGGCCTGGAGGGACTTGCATTAACTGATGCTGAGTGAAACGAGCAGAACCAGGA
Organism: Myrmecobius fasciatus; assembly: GCA_023553655.1. Lineage (NCBI taxonomy): Eukaryota > Metazoa > Chordata > Mammalia > Dasyuromorphia > Myrmecobiidae > Myrmecobius > Myrmecobius fasciatus. Next base: position 178,638 of record JAJPUD010000420.1, on the reverse strand, counting down.
GATCTTTATACACGGCAACAACAAGACTATATGATGATCAATTCTGATGGAAATGGCTCTCTGCAACAATGAAATGTCTCAAACCAGTTCCAATTGTTCAGTGAAGAAAACCATATACACCCAGAGAGAGGGAAATGAAATATGGAGCACAACGTAACATTTTCATGATCTCTACTGATATTTGCTTGCATTGTGTTGCCTTTCTCTAATTTTCTTCTTTTTCTTGTAGATAGGATTTTTCCTGCATAACTTGTCAAGTATTTCAACATTATTAACATGTCGTGGACTTCCTGCCATTTAGGAGAGGGGAGGGGACTGGGGGTAAAATTAGTAATGGAAAGCTTTGTAAAGATCAATGCTGGGGAACTACCCGTACATATGTTATACAAATAAAAAGCTTTAATAATAAAAAAACAAAACAAAACAAACAAAAAAAAAACCCTATAATGATGTTCTTAAGAATGTAATTCTTTACAAAGTAGAAACTTGAGCCTTATGTTAGAAATTTTCTAACAGAATCCATGCCTTTTCTAAGAAAGCTTTTTATTTACAAAACATATGAGTGATTTTTCTACATTGACCTTTGCAAAAACTTTTTTTCCCCAAGCTTTTCCCCTCCTTTCCCCCACCCCCCACCCCTAGATGACAGTTAATCTAATACATGCTAAATAGGATAAATTATATGACAAATACAATACATGTATACATATCTATACAGTTATCTTACTGCATAAGAAACATCAGATCTAGAAAGAGAAGAAGAAAAAACAACCTAAGAAGGAAAACAAAATGCATGGAGATATTCACAGAAAGCGTTAAAATGCTGTGTTGTGGTTCACACCCAGTTCCCACAGGCCTCTCTCTGGATGTATATGACTATCTTCATCGCTGAACAATAGGAACTGGTTTGAATCACATCATTGTTGAAGAAAACCACGTCCATCAGAATTGATCTTCGTATAGTCTTGTTGCTGTATATAATGTTCTCCTGGTTCTGCTGATTTCACTCAGCATCAGTTCATGCAAGTGTCTCCAGGCCTCTCTGAAATCCTCCTGTTGGTCGTTTCTTACAGAACAATAATATTCCATAACAGAATCCATGCCTTTTCTAAAAAGGAAAAATATGCTTACCTTTTCTTTCACACACAAAAACAAATATAATTCCTTCTGTACATAGCTTAATTTTTTTTTTAAATTTGCCTGTGTAGAAGAGGATTTAGTAGGACACTTGCAATACATTCTCTCCCCTCCCTCCCTTTCTGAAGAGCACTTACATGTAAATTATAATTTGGTTTGATTTAACCCTCAAAACATACATATTCACAAACATCTCCCATAGTTGCTCAGAATCATAAAATTTCAGAGCTTAGGAGCAACTGTCTTCAAGATTATCTGGTCCAAATACTTTAATTGTATTGAAAACGTAACTAAAGTTCAGTGAGAAATTTACCCAAATTCACACATCTAGTTTCTACAGAGGAACTGATACTATAGCCCAAGTCTCTAAATCTTCAAAACCAATAGTTTCCCCACAACTGCCTTAAAGTCAACTTTAACACTATCTCTAGATAAATAATTTTACTTGCCTGCTCTTATATGCACTACCACTAAATAAATGAATAAACAAACAAACAAACAATAAACCAAATAAATCAACTCATTCTCACTGCTGAGTTTTGGTTTTATATAAATGAATTTATTTTTAATTTAATTTATATTTATATATAAATTTATTTATATATATATGTTTATATATATTATTTGTATATTTAAATATATTTATATTTAATTTATATTTAATTAATTTATAAATAAATTTTATATAAATAATATAAATTCATTACTAATATACATAAATATAAATAGTACCTCTATAAATATACAGACAAATGCAAAAGACACACAAGAAATGACATTAAGGACCTTAAAATAAAAACAATCTTAGTGAATAACTAGAGAAGGAAGGCACAGAACAGCAATTTTCTCATCTACTCTGGACAATTAGAGAATTATTAATAAGAGTCATTGTTTCTCTATGAAAAAGCAGACCAAACTGACTCTAGAAGGTAATACAGGAAAACTAGCAATCAACAATTAACTTATACCCAAAGGCTATTCCTGTAATTTCTCATACCCTGAGTTCCTTAAATATGAATAGGTGGTAAAAATAAAAGGAAAGTATACTTTGTGGGCCACCTTCAAAAACCAACTAATCTAGATTATGATACCACTTGATTTCTAAATCGCTAGATCAGAAGTGTTCCTGCTTGTTTTATACATAAGGTATGGGACTGTCATAACAAAGATGAATGTTAAGATACATAAATTTCCCATCTTGTAACGCTCAGGGAGAAACTGAGTTAGTATCACACATTGGAGGTTAGGTAATTTATTGATGTTAATTGAGAGTTCAGAATCCCTAACTATGGATTGGGACTAAGGGGATTTTTGTCTCAAAGCACACAATCCATTGTGAGTTTAGACTGACAGACCATGCCAGCGGACTAGATATCAAGCAGGTCCAGCACAGAGAGTTAGACAGACATACCAGCCAACTGAATAGGACTAACGTCACAAAGTATTCAGTAGCTCATTGAGAGGCATCAAGGATTTTACAGGTTTCATAGCTCAGGAAAAAGGAACTCATGGGAACAGCAGAGAAATATCTGGGGTCCAAGGAAACTATAAATTCAGTTCTGGCAGGTAGGGAGTAAAGAGTGCTGAGCTTGGGAAAGGAAGACAATGAAGTCTGAAGCCAAAAGATAAGGGGTATGTCCAGGCTGACCATCTGGAGGTTTTATGACTCCTTTGGAATGTGAGTTCAATTATTTCTGATGGTCAGGAAGTGGGGGTTGCTATTTTGGGGCAGAACAATCAAGGGAAAATGAAACAGAGCAACTGAGGGAAACTGAGACATGAGAACTGTGGCACAACAATCTGAATCACATTTTTCTAACCAATAGCTACCACAGACTGACACTTCAGCTTCCTAAAACTAACTACCTCAATTATCCCACTAATTCATCCATTTGCTTAGGAAGCCCAGTGTGGATGTGCAGGCCCTATTGTTCTCTCCCTTAAAAACCCAAGTTTATCAGATCAATTTTATCTTCATTGATACATTTATACATACCATGAAGTAAAATGGTACAATTTTAAATTTGTCTAAACTGCACTCATTTACCCACCAAAAATTTGAATGATGGTCCCAATATTGCCCGTAAGACCAAAGAAAGGAAAGAGAGCATTTATTATCTGGTCACAGTATAAAGGAGTGTATCTATTTCTTCTTAAACTCTTCTTTTCCTTCCTTTCACTAGCCACATCCTTATTCCCTGCTATTTCTAAATTTGAATACCACGGAAATGAAAAACAGAGAGGAGGGGAGGGGAAGAACCATTGGTCAAAAAGAGTACAATAAATATCTACAAAAAGCAATGTTCTACCTTCTTACTCAATTTTTCAATCCCCCATCCTGCCCCTCCTACAAAGGACCCAATAGTTGGCAATGTTCAGTGACTTTCACAGACAAATCATTAATCTTCTTCATATTACTTATCTTGGCTAAACTAATGTTTGATCTAATCTAACAGATTTTCATTTCAAAAGCAATTGTAAAGCTCAGCAGGGTGCTGTATACAACTTAAATGAGAGCATTATGCCCCAAGACTCAACCAAAACTCACTTGGTTCATATTTACTGAATTATACTAGTTGAGGGTTTGAAATGAAACAAGACTAGGATAAGGCAAAAGAATTTTAAACTGACATTCCCTTTTCTCCCCCCCCCCCCCCAGTAGAATGTGGCCTAATTCATCATAGGATTTCTGTTTGCTTTTAGTACTCCTTAGACCAGCTCTATGAAACTCTTTTTCTGACACTTTTACATTATGCCATTGGCTCTTAGCAATTAATGCAAAGCAAGAGAGCAACCCTATAAACTAGCTGACAGCTGTTTAATAGGAGAGGGAGAAAGTAGTGGACATGCCCTGGCAGTGCACTTAATAGATATACAAACACCCACAGTCATCAGCCTGAAGTGATACTGGCAGAAAATTAACTTAGAGATATAAAGCTCATTTAGTGAGGAGACCCGAAGCAATCTGGGCAATATCAAACTCTAATGGACAAAGAGGCAAAGTGGGAAGGTGTGTCTCTTCAGTTCTTCTTCAAGATGGAAGCCTGTTTTAAATTTTACATGTCACTGTTTAGCTTTCTTGCTTTAATAAACAAACCAGCAATTATTTTATCTGTTTAAATGCTATATATGATAATGACTTTAAAGATTCACTGGATAGAACTGATCAAACACACTAGTTAATTTCTTTTAAAATTTTATCAGATAATTTTGAACTGGCTTAACTATCATTTTAAATTTTAATCATTGCTACAAACTAATCAGTAAAATTTACAAAGTTGGCCTACAGTACGAGAATTGTGAAAGCTGTTTTAACATCTCATATTTTAAATGATGTAATAAAATTTTCTAAAGATTCAGCACTGGAAGAGACCTCAGAGGAATCACCTAAATTCAGCTAATCTGGAGCATAAGGAATATGAGGCACAGAGAGGTTTAACAAGGTCAACTCAGCAGGAAGAAGCATAGCTGGTAGTAAAACCCAGCATCTCTGACTGACTTTAAATTCAGAATTCTTTTGGTAGAATGTAATCTCAGCAAATCAGGGATTATTTCATTTTTATATATGTATCATAATCACCTAAAAATAGTACAATGCTTAATAAATGCTTACATAACTGGACAGCTATTTCATAATAGAAAATTGGAAAAGATTCATCAGAATATAAACACTTTTCTTTACATACATGTAAATACCTTTGCTGACAGCTTTATTTTGACCATCTATGATTTAATGAGAGTTGGAGCAGCATGGATTTCTTTGTAATGTACTTCAGATTACAAAACTAACTTGACAATGAATTTTGCTATTTATACTGATGGATCATGCACAAAAAAAATATTTTCTTTAAAATAATAATAACATTTATGTACCTTTATAAGGTTTGCAAAGTGCTTCACAAATATCATCTCATTTGATCCTCACAGCAACTGTAGGACATAGGTGTTATTATACTGCCTGTTTTACAATTGAGAAAACTGAGGCAGACAAAACTTGAGTGATTTGCCTAGGAATATATAGCTGGCAAGCCTTGGGTTGGATCTGAACTCAGATCTTTACAATTCCAATTCTGGTGCTCTAACCTAGCTATTACAAAATATTATAATTTGCTTTTATTAATGAATTCAATTTTTAATAGCATGAGTTGACCTATCCTATATCTGATATCCTCTCAAGGTCCTTCTAATATAAAACTATGAAGCTACATAAGAAGGAACTGTTTAATATAGTCTTATTTTAAAAATAAATCTGTTCTATTTAAAAATCTCCCAGAAGAAATGACCTTAAGAAATATGAAAGCCAAATCTCTCAATAACTTCTACAATTACTCAATTTTATATATCATATGCATTGTTGGTGGAGCTGTGAACGGATACAGCCATTCTGGAGAACAATTTGGAGCTATGCTCAAAAAGTTATCAAACTGTGCATACCCTTTGACCCAGCAGCATTTCTATTGGGCTTATATCCCAAAGAAATCATAAAGAAAGGAAAAGGCCCCACATGTGCAAGAATGTTTGTGGCAGCCCTTTTTGTAGTGGCTAGAAACTGGAAATTGAATAGATGCCCTTCAATTGGAGAATGGCTGAATAAATTATGGTATATGAATATTATGGAATATTATTGTTCTGTAAGAAATGACCAGCAAGATGATTTCAGAGAGGCCTGGAGAGACTTACATGAACTGATGCTGAGTGAAATGAGCAGAACCAGGAGATCATTATACACGGCAACAACAGTACTATATGACGATTAATTCTGATGGACATGGCTCTCTTCAACAATGATATGTTTCAAACCACCTCCAATTGTTCACTGAAGAAAGCCATATACACCCAGAGAGAGGGATGCGAAATGTAGACCACAACATAACATTCTCATACTCCTTGATTGATGTTTGCTTACATTGTGTTTCCTTTATCTGATATATCGTTTGTGTAGATAAGATTTTTCTTGCACAACAATGATAAGTTTGGAAATACGTATACATATATTCGATTTGCCAATATTTTAACATAATTAACATGTAGTGGATATCCTGCCATCTAGGGGAGGGGTGGGGAAGTTGGGGGGAAAAATTTGTAACGGAAAGCTATGTAAGGGTTATTGTTGATGAATTACCCACACATGTTATGCAAATAAAATAAAATTAAAAAAAATTTTATATATCATAGTCGACTGTCTCATGAGGCTTCTCAATCATACCTTATTGTATCTGATGCTTCACAGTTGTATGGAGGTGATTCTAGATTCCCAAAGGTTGTATCATCACAACACAATCTCTAGGAAGGTTTCATTATAGCTTTGAGCACAAGCCTGACAACAAATTAAATAAGCTTTGCGAGATCAGACCGAGAAAGTTTAGGGAGGCTCATCTGTAGTAGAATGAACAAACCATGAAGCAAAGACAAAACGCTACTACTATTGCACTGTTGTCTTCTGTTCTTCTAACTGCAGTAATGGCAGTGGCAGTAAAGAAAACACAAGTTATTAAGAATCCAAATTTAGAAACTGTCTAAAAAGTAAACACCTGCAGTTAGAGTATCTATTTGGAGTGACCCGGTCCAGTGACCAAATGGATATACTATAGAACTACAGGAGAAATGAACTATAACAATCTTGATACTCATGATATAAACAAAATCAAAGGATACAAAGAAGCTAAATGTAAAGAAGGCTCATGAGAGGAAAAGAAAGGAGATGAATTATAAAAAGAAACTATTCTGGGGGGGGGGGAAGAGAAGAAAGGAGATGAATTATCTTGCACCCTCCAAAGCAACAAAAGACAAAAGCATGAGACTCTTTCAAAGCAAAGGTAGAATATGTAAGTATGAGGGGAAAATTAAGAAAAATACTGGATCAGTAATAAAAAATTTAAAAGACTAGAATTACAGACAACAGAAACCTCAACCAATATATTAGAACTTCTTTAAGTATATTTCTCTTATTAAAAAAAAAAAAGCACGGTAAACACTGAGTAATATCTAAAAAATGAAATGTTGGTTATATGTTAACAGAAAAGAAACTACTCACTATTTTTGAAATAGAATTATTCCTGAATCAATTCACTTGTAAAAAGATCATGTAGTTAAAGAAAAAATATCAAAATTAGTACAAAATTAAAAGAATAAAAATGATAAAGGGATACACCATATAATTGAAAAGACTCAAATCTGACCTATTTCAACAAGTTAATGGTGAAGAATGGAACGGACAGATCACAAAATTATAGAATGATAAAGCAGTTATACATATTTACGTCAAATTCCACAATGAAACCAACAAAAAGGTCTAAAAAAAGTATCCAATTCAGCTAATCTTGTCTTATTTTAAAAAGCAGGGAGAAGGGGGGCAGCTAGGTGGCGCAGCGGTTAGAGCACCAGCCCTGAAGTCAGAAGGACCTGAGTTGAAATCTGGTCTCAGACACTTAACATTCCCTAGCTGTGTGACCCTGGGCAAGTCACTTAACCCCAATTGCCTCAGCAAAAAAAAAAAAAAAAAAAAGCAGGGAGAAGAAAGAAGGATGTGAAATGTGGACCACAACATAACATTTTCATACTCTCAATTGATGTTTGCTTACATTGTGTTTCCTTTATCTGATATTTCTTTCTTGTAGATACGATTTTTCTTGCACAACAATGATAAGTGTGGAAATATGTATACATATATTCGATTTGTCAAGTATTTTAACATAATTAACATGTAGTGGATATCCTGCCATCTAGAGGAGGGGTGGCGAGTAGGGAGGAAAAATTTGTAACAGAAAGCTTTGTAAGGGTTAATGTTGAAGAATTACCCATACATATGTTTTGTCAAAAAAAAAAGGCAGGGAGAGAGTAATCATAATACTAATTTTCAAAAAGAAAACTACAAACAGAACAAAATATCCTAGGGGGGAAGAATTCAAAAAGCAAAGTAGAAGCACCACATAGACTAACACAGTTCCACTTATAAAAGAGGAAAAAAAATGCCTCTAAAGATAACAAAGAAGACAAAAATAGTTACATTAAACCAACTATACATAGGGATCGTTGCTGGAGCCACCCAAGGTAAAATTGTGAAGAGAGAATTTACAAGGTGAAAAAGAATTCCCCCAAACTGCCGAGGATATTCAGTTGTTCTTGTTTATGGATGACAATGTGCTATTTATATCAAATCCAGAAAACATATACATACAAGAAAAATCAAATGGATGAAAATACTTAAATTGTTCAGAATAAGGCTTGCAGCTAATAACCAAAGTATAAAACTCTTATCACTGCACACATATATACACACCCCTGGACAAATGCTACAAATTAAGTTCATAACTGAAGAAAATAGGCTGGAGTGCCTATGGTAAAAATGTAAATTTCCTTTAAAGATCCCAAACTACTCCTACAACAAAACCTTTTATTTTTTTACAACAGTATTCTGTTATTTCTGATGTGTAGTTGCAAATCATGAAATAATGTAATGCTCAGGGAGAAACTGAGGCAGTATCACACATGGAAATTAGGTAATGCTTTATTGATGTTAATTGAGAGTTCAGAATCCATAGTTATGGATCAGGACTGGTGGGACTCATGTCTGAAAGCACGCAGTCCAGGCCAGGGACCAACACAGCCACAGCCATGTTAGCCAACTAAATACAAAGTACTCAGTAGTTCCATTGCTGGAGAACACTAGTTTTATAATCTTCCTAGCCCAGAGGAAACAAAGAACTCATGGGAACAGCTGAGCACATCTGGTGTCCAAGGAAACCATAAATTCAGTTCTGACAGGTAGAGAGTAAGGGATGCCTTGGAAAAGAAGACTACAGATAAGGGGGTGGGGGTGGGGGGCTGCTGGAGAAGCTGGGTCATAGATAGATAAGGGTAAGTCGAGGCTGACCATCTGGAGGTTTCATGATTACTTTGGAATGTGAGTCCAATTATTTCTGAAGGTCAGGATGTGGGGATTTCTATTCTGGGACAGCAATTAAGGGAGACTGATACTGCAACTGAGTGAAACTGAGACAGTAACTGAGGAAAACTGAGACAGGCACAACAATATTACATCATCCAAAAATTTAAAAGTGAATACCATTTAGAGGGCAATAGAAGAGCACATTTCAGTGAAATGGCTACAAGGCAAAAATTATCAAATTGTGAAAAAAATTGAATCAAAGATATCCAAAGAAATATCATCCAAAAAATGAATTAGTCATGTAATAAGATGGCAGAATAACCATCAAATGATCTATATATTCACTGATATTCTTGTGATACTTATGATCCAAGAGAAAATTAGGAATGAAGATTAAGGGAAGACATGGATAAAACCAACATAGAAATCTGAAGGTTATTTTACACACACACACACACACACACACACACACACACACACACACACACACGTAGATATCTAGATACCTCTACATCTATATCAATGGAGGAAATATCCATGTTGATGACACCACAGATTTACTTTTTAATTTATTAAAAACATTAAGGTTAAACCTTCCTCTCTTACAGTAACTGACTATGACTCAGGGCAGATTACATAACCTGCTAATTACTAGGGGCAACTCCTTAAGACCTATATCAAAACATAAATTAAAAAAAAAAAAAACATAAATTAATTGCAATGGTTATGACATGAGTCCTCATGTTGACAAAAAATACAGATCCTTGATTATTTCTACTTCCACTAAAATCCTCATTATGGTTTGAAGATTACCTAGGGTTCTTAAAGGCTAAGCCAATGGGACTAAGTCTATGGCAGTCTAGAAAGGATTACCCATAATGACTGTCCATCATTATGAAGCTGTACCATATGGATGTGAAATCAAAGGAAAATAGTCATAGCAACAGTTAAATTTAGGGAATTCTACAGAAGCTAATCTCCAAATGAACCAAGAAGATGAATCTCTTCACCAAAGCAATTGTTTACCATAGAGAGATTCTCTGACAGTTTGTGTGAGACAAAGAAAAAATGAAGGATTCACAGAGGGGAACAATCTGTGTGTGTGTGTGTGTGTGTGTGTGTATTCTTTAACTATCAGCTAAAGTTAAAGAAGCCTGGTAGGCCTCAGTTTGTCCTGCAGGAGACAAGGACATACCATTTAGGTCATAATTGTCCAAAAAAAGGGAATGAAATTGTTGCAGACAATCAAAGGGGGAAAGGGAGGAGTTAATGATTTTTGAATGTTGGGAGGGAATAAAACTGGGCTCCTGCTTTGGAGTAGTGGCTCTCCTCCCTCCAAGTACTTCCCTTTTGCTCAGGCTGCTGTTGGACTTTCATGAAATCCTAATTAAATATTTTTGCTTTTCACTTTGAAAGACCTTTGAGTAGTTAATTTTGGGTTAAGGTCTGCATGTCCCACACAAGTTGAAAAAAATACTTCAATAAAATTATATCTTTCAAAAACTGATATTTTGGTACATGGGGGTACATGGAGAATTTTTAAAATAAAGTGAAGTAAGAGTTGAACTGTTTGCTTGCTCTGAGGCAGTTATGTTTTCATTCCATCTGTTGTCATTCTCTACTCCTGTGTCCCATAGGTAGGAGAAGGGGAAAAAAAACAGGTATGAAAAAAGTCGATTATTTGACAACTACCCATTACAGTTTTGAAAACTGGGCACAACCAGACTGGATTTAAGAAATCAGTTGGGGGAGGGGGGTGTTGTTTTTGTTTTTTGCTTATAATTTTATGGGTTTCAGGAAACGTTAACTATTTTTCAATATCAGATTTTGGGATAAATTCTTCAAGAATAAGAAAGAATCAAACCAGCCCTCTTTGGACCCATGTGTATAAGATGAGAAGATAAGGAAAAATCTATTTTACTGACAATGGCTTGAAATAAGGTCATTTAAAAACTAATTAACGTGTTTTGTCCTCATTTTCTGGTAATTTAAAAAAAAATTATTTTGTTTTGTTTACATCTAGTTAGGTTTTATTGTCTCTTTCCACAACTGAGTCAAAAACACTTTTTTTCCTACTACATATGTAAATATTTCACCTACCCTTGCTGCTTCATCACCTAAACCTTTGCAATTGAACTTGGCCATCCAATCGACCCCTGTATCCTTTTTTGGAGATTTAATGCACTTAGCTCTCCACCACCCCTGGGGTCACACTATCCTACTAATGAGTGAATCATTTGACCCCCACCATTAATTCACATTTTACTCCAGTCATTTTTTGGCCATCCTCAGCCTGCTTTCTGTTGAATTCCCTTTGGATTTTGCCAAATGTCTAGTAACTATGCATGTACTTTCCATTCTCTTCCAAAATCAAAACTCCTCTTCAACCTACCATTCCTTCCAAAGCCAGAGAGATCCCTTCATTACATTATAATGGAAGCTCCTTGAGGGTAAATTCTAATCTTTGGCATTTGTATCCACAGTGCTTGGTACATAATAAACCTCTAATAAATGTTAATCTGATTCAGTTCATTCAAGCTATAAGAAAAGTTTTATTGCTTTATGATCCCACCTCACATTTACAATTCTTTCAAGCAAGTTTAGAAAAGACTGTAATTAATTGTTACTATTTTACATTATTATTATTATTTTTAAATTTCTTTTCCTTTTAAACTGTCATTGGTTATACACCACCTCTTTGGAAAGATTTGGGATCAGTCCAATCAAAACCTGACCCATCAGAACTTAAGTGGCCTATATGACATTTAATGTTTGTTGATATTTGCTGAAATTGAAGATAAATGAATGCAGGTTTCCTTTTAAACAGACAACAACATGCCTGCATATTAAGGAGCAAAAGATAAAAAAAAATTAGAAATAGAGAAAGATAGGATGAAAATAGTTTCTAAGAGTGATTTCAACAAATACTAATGAAGAAATGGTGGGTGAGTTGCAAGTATTTCAAAATATAACAAAGGCAGCATTCAAAAGCAGCATGTTAGAAGACTTCTGATTAAGATGGCTGCCTTTACAGAGATAGGTAGCCCAGCTCCCATACATCTGGCTCCAGTAAAAACCTAAAAATAGTAATGGACTAAATGACAACTTAAATATACAATAGTTAACTATAATGAATTATTTTATTCCAAAACTGCACAAAAAGATCAGTTAGAACCCTACAGCCAATAGGATACCTGGCAATAAAGTTACCATAACATGAAGGATACCCAGGTGACCAGAGACATTAGAGCCTGCAAGATTCTGTATCTGGAAGCACTTAATGACTTGACAAGACAAAGTCCCAAACTGGTTGGAAATCTACATTAGAAGACTGGTAGTATACAAGCTAGGTTAAAAAGAATACACTGATAAAAAAATTATTATTACTGCACACTCACTACAAGTCCATTGTGGAAGAAGAAAGGAACTCTACTATGATGGTAAGAAGGAAAAAATGGATTTTTCAAGAGACTACATGAAATGTGGACCAAATGAAGTAAATAAATTCTTAAAATTAAATAGGTTTGAAGGAAAGATGGAAGAAGCAAAAACAGCTTAGAATAGAAAGTTGCAAATCTTAACTAAGTAACAGATTCCCTAAAAATTAGAACAAACCAAACAGAATGCAATGACTCCATAGTCCAAATATATAAATATATTAACAATATTCTGTTTTCATTAATATTCTATATTATTACTTTACAAATATAGTAGAATAAAATGTAAGATCATGTGGAAACAACAGGTCCAGGAGATATCATTTAAGAAATCTCAAATAATTAGCAAAACTGACAAAAAATAGATTCTGGAGGGACTGTGGGGAAAATAAGCATATTAGTGCATTGCTGATGAAACTTTGAATTGGTCTACTCATTCTGGAAAGTAATATGGAATTGTGCTCCAAAAGTCACTAATGTTTGCAAGTCCTTTGACTCAGTGATACCAAAAATTCTAGGAAATTAAAGAAAGATTTATAAATACAAAATATTTATAAAAGTTCTTTTTGTGGCAGCCAGAAATTAGAAACTAATGCAGAAAGGGGGAGATAGAGTCTTCCTACTAGGGGATGGTTAAGCAAATTGTGGTATCACAATGGAATATTACTGTACTGTAAGAAATGACAAAATGGACACTTTCTAATAAAACTGGGAATATTATTAAAAACAGAATGGAGGCAACTTGAACAGACTCAAGAATGCTGAATAAATGAAATGACCAATCATAATTCCAGAGAACATATAAGGAGGCATGCCAACAAGCTGACATAAAGATGATGAGCCCTGAATATAGAAAGAGACCCATTTTTTTGGATGGGACCAATATGGGAATGTGGATTACTTGAATGTGCAAATCTATGAAGAAATTTTTTTTTCCTCCCATTGGGACGAGAAAAGGGACAAGAGGTAGCAAATGATTTTTTCTTACTAATTTTTAAAAATCAAATTTTAAAGATTTTAAAGTAAAAGCTGCTTGTCACCTTCTAAGTCCCAGGAATATCACCAAAAATTCAGGACTAAATTTTAACTTTGGAGGGGAGATTAAATGAGGTGGGGAAGACAAACCAAAGAGATTGTAAAAGAGAAAAGAATTGAGTTAAGGGCAATGGATGAATAAATTATGATATGTAATAATAATAGAGATGACATTTACACATAATGTTTTTTGAGGTTTACAAAAGTCACTTTACATTTATTACTTCATTTTGGCATATGAGCATAATGAAATATTACATTGTAAGAACTGATGAAAAAGATGTTCTCAGAGAATCCTGGAAAAACTTGTATGAAATGATGTATAATGAAGTGAGTAGAACTAGGAAAATAACATACAATAATAAACATTGTAAAGAAAAATAACTTTAAAGATTTAAGAATTCTAATTATAGTAATAAGCAGGTATAATTCCAGAGAGCTATGAAGTTGTTCATCCTTCATTTTTACAGGGGACCAATGATATCATATGGTTACATATCTTCACGTGCACATGAATTGGATTTAAATGAGGCAAGGTTGCCCAAAGTCCTTAAACTCACTCTTTCTTCCTGAGTCAATGAAGTCCAATGGCAGGTAGAAAGTCAGGAAGACTGGGGAAGTAAGGCAGGGGATAAGCCTTGAAGTTTCTAAGGCAAAGCTATAGCACTCCAAAGCATCGGCTTCAGCCAGTTTTGTGGTACAAACTTCATGCATTCTGCTAGGGAAAACCTTTACGTTCTGGGTGAACTAATTCAACAACAGGTTGGAGGCCTACTAGTTAATCTGAACTTGGTTTAGCCAGTCTGCAGAGGCTGTTTACTATGGTGTTGAATGAGATGGGAAACTGAGAACTTCTCAGAATAATGATTGTGAGAGATTGGCAGGGTTTTTCATTGGGGATCCTGTTGCAGGAAGAGAGATAAATTGTGGTCTTTTTAGAATATTAAAGGCAGACCAGAACCAGTCTGCTAGTTGTGGATTTGAAAAAAGGTTTGGTTGATATCAGTGGGCCTTGAGTGGGCGGGAAGTGATTTGTTCTGAGATTGACAGGCCTGGGGGTGGGTCTGCCTTTTCTTTCCCTATAAGTGTGGGCTCAGGTGAGAAGGGGGTGTGCACTCCTTCCTCTCCAGGCTGCAGCAGAAGAATGACTGCCCCAAGGGAATTTTCAAATAAACTTCTAATCTTCACTTTCAGAAATCTCTGAGTAATGATTTTAAATCCGAATCGGATTTTTATCCCACACAGTTTGGCATGCTGCTGAGCATGCTAGAGCTTCTAGGAACTACAGGTTCGAGGGTGAATAGGTGGACACCAAACATGGATGAACAGTCCAGAAAAGGGCCACAAAAAAGGGCCATTGAAACATTTTTTTAAAGTTCAGAATGGAATATAGATAAGCAAGATAGACTTGAAAGTAATGTTTCAATTTGTACTTCTAAAAAATACAAGCTTTATAGAAAAATAGTGATACAGAAATGGTTACAAATTACATGTAGAAAAGAAATAGTGATGTTTGCTATAAAATCCTCATTTGTGTTCTGTTTTGTCTGTATGGAAATACTCATTTTTCTAGTGTTTAAATTCAGAATAAGGCAAATTAAATTAAAAAAAAAAAAGTAAGAGCAGCCCACAGCTAGGCAGGAAGAATATACAGAATTTTACTAGCAGAAATGAGCTCCTAGAAATGTTTTCTTCCTTTATATTCTATATAGTGTGATTTCACCTGGGAGGCAAGGGATTAGAAGTACTTAGCCAACACCTGTATTTAAGAGATAAGAATTCTGAAACTTGCAATCACTTTCACTGTACTGATTATCTTTTCAAGTTTACTATTTACAAATTAAGACCATAGGTATTGCAAACTGTACCTGCAGAGGAGAGAAGAGGAGAAGGGAGAGGAGGAGGAGGAGTGGAACCAGGCAAACTTTTACTTTAAAGACATTGCATTATTTCAGAAACTTATAGATCATTGGACACACTAACAACTAGCTTCAAATATTAGTCGAAGCAACTCTGGAATGGAAAGGCAGTGTGACTAACTGAATGTCAAATAGCATATATGGCTACCTGCCTCTTTTGCATTATCTCCTTTTCTATCCTAATGCTGGCCTGTCTCTGCATGAATTTTCTTTTTGGTTTCTGGGTTATAATTTCCAAAATTAATTAGTATTTAAGAAAAATATAAAGTTGCCCAATGCTATGCTCCCTGTTTCCAATTTTTTAAAACTGTGCATGTGACCCTACCTCCAACCTAAAGCTAGAATTTCTTTGACTCTAGGGCTTTTCTAATCTATCTCCGTAGTTTAGGAACCAATCTCCCCCTAAACATATCCATAAAAGGCCACTGGGCCAGTAAACTGTTCTTAATTATTAATACTTTTCTTTTCCATACTCCAAGGAAGGGCTATGAAAGCTTGGGGGTAGGGAAGGAATTCCAACAATTCTTGCTTTGAAATCAAGAATGTAATAGGAGTAACCACCCCCCAAAAAGTAGTCACTCAAAGATAATTATTTTTCCTATTAAATATTTCATCCACTATATTCACATCGTTTTGTGCATTATTGGCCTACTTTTATTTATGGTTTTCATTGAATAAATACATTAAGGATAAGGATCTTAGGAACTGAAACATTACAATAAGTAAATGACTTTTTTTAGAAAAAAAATTTTTTTCTTTTCAAAAACAAGGTTACCTATGAGAAAATCACAGTAACAAAGTTAAACTCAGTGATCTTTCAAAATTAAGTTTGTAAGTGGAATTCAATACAGAATTACAATTCTCTATGTTCCCTAAATTCTGGCAAAGACCTTATATTTGAGAAACTTTTAATCATACCATTTATCTTTAAAATGAGAGATATGATATGAACATGCCATTTTCATGGCACTGTATTTACCTCCTAATGAATACATATTTGAAATTAAGATTATTTAGTTTAGGCTGGAAAGACCAAAATGTTAACTCAAGTACATGAGATTTGTTTTACTAAAGATGTGACCTGTTTGCTTATTACCACTGAACAAGAAGAAATGTATTACACTTAATGTGTGATTAAATAAAGATTGGCTAAAGATCAGGACCTTCTGACTAAAGAGTGAGTTAAAGAGGCTATCCAAAAAAAAAGCTACAAAATATCCTTCCCAGAAAGGCTTTAAAAATAGGATAAATTAGGGGAAGCTAGGTGGCCCAGTGGATAGAGCACCAGCCCTGAAGTCAGGAGGACCTGAATTCAAATGTGCTCTCAGACACTTAACATTCCCTAGCTGCGTGGCCCTGGGCAAGTCACTTAACCTCAACTGCCTCTGCAAAAAGCAAATAAATTAATAAGTAATAGGATAAATTAGGGCAGAGCCAAAATGGTGGAGAGTAGACAGGTCTTTGCCCGAGCTCTTTCTTGCTTTTCCCAGATTCAAGAATGGTTTTTGGAGTGATAGAACCCACAAATATTTAGTGTGTAATAAATTCCAACAGAAGAACTTGGAAGAATTTTGGAAGAACTTCAGGAAAGGTCTGTCTCAATCTGTCCTGATTCATAAGCCAGTGGATCAGCAGACTAGCTGTGAGACCTCCAATGCAACTACCAAAGGCAAATAATAAGCCCCTGAGCCCCTGAACCCCAGCATAACAAGTGGGACTTGCCACACTCACCCAACACAGGAAGGATGCCAGCAGCACCAGCCCCAGGACAGCATGAAGCCCTCTGTCACCCTGTAGAAGAAGCTTGGGACAATCTTCCTATTGCCCTAAGAGCAGAATTCAACTTTTAACATCTCTAGGTAAAACTTCAAAGGATGATATGAGCTGGTCTTCAACTCAAAAGGCTCTTTTGGAAGAATTCAAAAATGATCTTAAAAGACTTAGAAGAAAAATGAGGAAAGGAAATGAGAACTTTGAAAAAAGTAACAGAAATTGTCTGAAGAAAACTACTCTTTAAAAAACATATTTGGCAAAATGCAAAAGGAAAACAACTCCTTGAAAAACAGAATTGGTGAAATGGAAAAACAGGACATTCTCTAAAAAAGAGAACTGACAAAATGGAGGGAATAAAATCCAATGAACAAAACAACTCATTTAAAAGTTCAAAAATAAAATAGGTTACATGTATATCTTGTTTAAAGTTACTTTAATCAGGAAGGACAACGGACTAAATGATCTTGAAGTCTCTTCATTATAATTATATGTGCTAATATATGTGTGTGTGTGTATGTATATATATATATATATGCTTAACACTTCTTATATGAGTAATTCCCTGAAACCAATTGTGTAATGAATTTGAATAAATGAATCTGAACAATACTCACTAACAGGAAGAATGCTTAGTTTCTGGTGACTTAGCAGAGATGGGTAGGGAGATAGGACCTAGAGCTTCGGTCTTGTTTCTTTTCTCATTCCAAAGAACATATAACCACAACAGTCAATCAATAATTATTTATTAAAGCATAATAATTAAATTACTAATTATTAAGTATCTGCTATGTGTCAGGCACTAGAAGTCAGTTGGTAGAAAGAAATTAAAAATCCTA
Source organism: Myrmecobius fasciatus (assembly GCA_023553655.1). Lineage (NCBI taxonomy): Eukaryota > Metazoa > Chordata > Mammalia > Dasyuromorphia > Myrmecobiidae > Myrmecobius > Myrmecobius fasciatus. The sequence goes on along the minus strand of JAJPUD010000420.1, from coordinate 160,613 downwards.
AATGACTGCTGAATGAAATCAAGACAAAGGGTATATTATCTCTGAACTAATACAGCTCTTTTTCAGGATTTTTTAATAATGTGTAACCATTTTTGTTTCTGGCATATAACATTGAATAAAAAACAAACTTCATTTAGTTTAAAGCAATAACAACTATTCTGTGTTCATTCAGTGTTCAAAAAGTATTTTCTTTTTAATACCCAGATTTGGGTTATTTCTTACAAGGGAGATTTTAATATTTATTGATTTTTTTTGGGGGGGGTGTGAAATAAAATCTTATTCCTTTGATTTTTTCAACTGTTTTGTCTCTTTCCCTTGAGAAGGGGATCTTAAATTTAGTTGGAAGGGAAGTTAGGTCATCTTGTTAAAAGTCCCTCATTTTACAGATGAAGGAACCAGGGCCCAGAATTTATCCAAAGTCATGAAGGGTAATTGATCCAAGGTCACAAAAAACAGGAAAAGTTGTAGCACCAGGCTCTCCTGCCCAGATCCTCTAACTTGAAATCTAGTGCTTTTTCTACTGTTGTAATGGGGTAGATATAAACAGCTATGTATGCATAAAGCTAAATTCATATCTTTTTTCTTTGGGAAGTCATCCTCAATTAAACCCAAGGTTTTTAGGCCTACAATATTATCTCTTTTCCAGGTATTTGTTTAAAAAAGGCTAGGTCCCAGAACTAAAAGCTAAATAAAAACAAAGATCCTGTTGTCTTCTGTTCATCCAGATCTACCTAATCTCAATCTCAAAAATCATTATCAAGTTGTAAAGCTAAGAAACCAGCCACTAGAGGGTGGGCAAGTCTGACTCAGGTTCACTTCCCTTTTCTTCCTCCTCTCATAAGCCAAACACATGCCATTTTAGTTAACAATGCTAGGCTTTGACATTCAGTTACAAAAATTACTTCTTCCTTCATCTCTTAATGACATTAAAATTTCTCAAACATAGCATGCAACAAACAGCATGATTCTGTATTTCTGAAAAATGTTTCCTCTTTTACTTTATTTGGATATAAGATTATATTTTGAATTCTATCATGGAAAATTTCCTTAAGATGTTACTAAGTTTTCTTTTTCCAAAAGGATTATCAAATATAAAAGATGTTTATATATAAATATAAAATTTCACCACACACACCCCCACACCCCCACCTGAGTCATATAAAATGTAGTCATTTTCTACATTAAGTGTACTAGCCAAGTTAGAGGTAAAAATTTTAATACCATTTCCTAAAATAATTTACATGCTTCCAACAAAAATATCCTAACAACCCAGGTCCTCTCACTTTGAAATAAGCCTGTAATGTAAAGAAAGGGGGAGGTATATATCGAAGAGCACTCTGACAGACTGTTTCCTACTGGAAATTCACTACATAATGTGGGTGGCAAGACTGAAATACATAATATGTTGAGGATTCACTAAATCTTGTATCTTTTACATTCTATATATCAATAATAGGAAAGGATTAAAAATTGACTAGTTAACAGGGAGGGAGAAAGAAGTTCAAGCAATTTGAAGATACTTGAGGCAGGGAAGAATTGCTTTAAATTGTCTACTTTAGATTACAGGCTTCTATCCATAGTTAATTTTTATGGGTTTGTACTTATAAAGATAGCTACATGTAAGCCATTTTTATAAGTGGTGGTTAATTTATTACACAACATGGAGATTTATTCAGCTGCTATTGAATGACAGTCTTATTTGTGTCACAAACTTCTTTGGCAGTCTGCTTAAGCCTATAGACATATTCTTTGATGGTTTTAAATGCATAAAATAAAAGCACAGTATTATAAAGGAAACAAATTTTAATGAAATGTAAATATAAAATGTCTTTTTTTTTTAAAAGCTCAGGTTAAAAACCCATGTTATTATTTTACTGTATTAAACCCAGGTTTAAAAAAAATTCTCATTATCTCAGTGAAAACCAAACTTTTCAATTTCAGTCTCTTCCTCTGAATCATCAAGTAGAATGGTAGTACTGAGGAGCCCTAAGAGTTTGGGGGGGGAGGCCCCCCCCCGCAGGTGACAAGGAAGCAAAAGACAATAAGGATAGAACACTAATAACTCCACAAAGGCTTCCCACAAGGTGGTGACACTTGAGCAGTCATTAAGTAAGATACTTGTAAGACTATTATAAGAATTAAAAGAAAAAAAGAAATACATTCTAGCAGGGAGTAACAGATATGTGTAGATGAAATGTCGAATTCAAAGAAAAGCTAAAAGGCCAATTAGAGGCATAAAGAAGAGTAATATGAAAAACTTCTGAGAACTCTTGTTTTTCAGTACAGTTCAGGATCATATATTAGTTTTCTTGTGGATTGTACTATATATCACTGACTTAGATTAGGCTTAACAGTTTACTAAAATGTCCAGATCATTTTCATTTTTACAAGGCCTACTACTCACACATACTTCTGTCCTTATCTTCTTCAGGCTAGAATGTGTGTCCTAGGCCTTATCCTCCTCTATTTCCCCCCTTTATTTCTAAATAAATGGTTTCCAAATCCAAATATCCAATCATTCTCTCTCCAGTTCCATATTATGAATTACTTGTTAGACATTACCAAGATACACAATTGGTATCTCAAACAAAACCTGTCCAAAAGAGAACTCTCTGAATTTCACAAACCCACTGGGTTTTCTAATTTTTCCCATTTTGGTTGATGATAATATCATCTTTCTAATGACCCAAATTTGTAACACTAGAGTTATTTTCTTGATTCTTTTTCCTCTCCCCTTTCTTTCCTTATCCTTCAAGTCCAATCCTTTGCAAAAAAAAAAAAAAAAAATCTTGTTTCTTCAATTACAATATATTTCACCATCCATCTTCTCCAATTCATACTTCAACAGCTTGCTGTTTATTCTCTCCAATCTTTCACACAGATGTCAAAATAATATTCCTAAAACAAATATGATCACATTACATGTCCTTCCTCAAAAAATTCTGTGCCTCCTTCTATATCTAGGATAAAATGTAGAAGCATAAGTATTGAAAATATTTTACAATATGGCTCTCACCTTTCCTATCATTTCATATTATTCCTCTTCAGTTCCAGTTTCCTTACTAACTATTCTTGGTATACAATATTTCTTCTCTTGTCTCTCTTAACATTGCACATTTGTTCCTTCATACCAATACACAGAATGCAATGTTTCCTTTATTCTGCCTTGAAAGCTGCCTTGCAAGAAAGGAGCCACTTTTATTGAGACTTTTTCTGATTCCACAAGTGTCAGTGCTCTTTTTCTCTTGAAATTACTAGACATACATTAGATTACAGGGCTTCTACCACCCATAGTTAATTTTTGTGGGTTTGTACTTATAAAGATAGCTACATGTAAGCCATTTTTATAAGTGGTGGTTAATTTATTACACAACATGGAGATTCATTCAGCTGCTACTGAATGACTGTCTTATGTGTCACAAACTTCTTTGGCAGTCTGCTTAAGCCTATGGACATATTCTAAGGTTTTGTCTTTCTATCTTTAAAGAAATTGGAAAGAAGGGAATATCTGGCAAATGTTTATTATTAAATTTAAAGTGATTATACTATTTCTTTGCTCAAAAATCTTCATTAACTCCCTAGTGACTAATGAGTAAGTTCAAAAACAAACGAACGATTTGTCATTTAAAATCTTTCATTGTCTGAAGCCAACTTACCACTGCATCTTATATTTCCTCCCTACATGATACTCCAGTCAAATAAATGCTTTTTACTTTTCTCTGCATCCTCCATGCTTTTATTCAAGTTTACCCCCTATTTATAAAATGCCTTTTCCCATTTTCCTCTTAACATATTTTAAGTCTGTTCATCCTTGTCGAGTGCAAATGCCTCTTTCCTCCACCAGGAACACAGAAAACTCCTTAGTTTTATATCTTTAACTTGTCATCAATGTTACCATTATTTACTGTCATACTGAGCAAATCACTTCTTGCTTGTCTCAGTTTCTCCACTTGTAAAATGAGCTGAAGAAGGAAATAGCAAGCTACTCCAGTACCTTTGCAAAGAAAACCCCAAATGTTGTCACAAAGAGTGAAATACAACTGAATAATACCTGCTTTACTCCACTTCTATCAACAGCGCTCAAGGCACCAAAAAGAGAGCCCACCTTAAAAAGTTTTCTGATTATGGTCCAGTATTCCTTAAGAATTTTTTGAATTTAAGTTACAAAAAGTTTTGAAATACAGGCACAAATGAGTTAAGTATATATACTGAAACAGTAGAGCAAAATACTGCCTTGTAAAGCTTTTTGAAAACAAAGTGTCTCCCCACTGATATATCAAATCATTAAGGATTCCTCAAAACATATAATCAAATATAAACCCTTGTTCAACAACTTTTTGACATAAGTGAGACACAAAACTGATAAATGTATGCCACAGTCACCACTATGTTGGAGAAGATCCAATCAAAAATCCAAATTGAAGAGGGATTCCTTAGGAATGATGAGATCCTTCAGGTGCTACAACTTAGAAGGAAACATTATGGTGATTCCATCAAAACTTGAAACATGAGAGAGCTCCTTGAATATAGTTAAGTAATCCAGTCAAAGAGATTTAGAAAAGACCAAATTGACAAGCATTTGGATTTGCAACCTATACTTTGTTCAACCATATGTAAATCTGGCAAAGACAATACAGATGGAGTAAATTATGCTCAGTTTGTTTTTGTTTTTTCTTTGGGGAGAGGGTGTTTTTAAGTGGAGAGCCAACTAGATTACCTCTGGGAGATTGCTTTTATGGGAAACTTAAATTAATGGAGTTATGCAAAGACATATCCTTTTAATATCAATATTCTATTAGTAATGCTGTATGGACAGCAAGACATGGAATACCAGCCTTTCAAAGAATTAAAAATGGATTATCACAGAAAGAACAATGAAATGCTTAGTGGTTTTAATAGGAATAAACATATAATCAATGACAAATACTAAAGAATAACAAACTGAACTGAGCAATTGTTAGAGAAAATGAGCTAGTCATTTTGTCAAAGGTAGTAACAGAAAGACAGGTCTCTGTTGGTACTTGTGCACATCAGCAGAAAGCCCAGAAGATCTCCTGCCTGTTGGATGCATATCCTGTGGTAAACTTGTTGGTAAAACAAGGAAAAGAGACAGGCAGATGTGAATAGGCTGGTATCTACATTGTTGGAAGGAAACTGCCAAATCAATGAGATCACAAATTCATTTGACTGAATATACATGTAAATATTTACTGGACACATTTTTGGTTCTTGTTTACCTTCCTAAAAAGACCTATCCAAACCCATACCTTTCAAAAAAACTCGAATATGAACAATGTAGTTTTTGTTGCTCAAGAAGAAAAAAATTTTAAATCAAACAAGTATTTAACCATCACCAATCATGTGCCTAAAACTTCCACTAAGCCCTACCCTCCTCTCCTACCAAAGTGCTAAATTTTATGATACCTGTTTAAGAAAGACAATAGGAAATCTGGAGACCATAGAGAGCAGCAAGGATAAATAGTAAAGACTTAATGGAGAATACTAAAAATAAAATATTTATGTCTTATATTTGAGTCTAAAATCATGCACAATAGAATTCTAACTAAATAATGCTCATGAAGGTTATTTGAGTTTAACTCTCAAAAGCAACCAAAACATTTTAACTATTTGGGACTTCAAAGATTAGAATCCCCAACTGCAATTTTAAAACCCAATGTTCCTGACTAAAGGTATACTTGATCACAACTGGCATTGAAGTAAAACAGCCTGACACTCATAAAATTGCTTGGTTAAAATTTCCCACTGAAGGAGATTCACAAACTGTCTTCTCTTTTTCTTTGTCTCCCTAGCATTAAGAGCATACAGTGTTTGACATCTAAATAAGCTCTTCATAAAGGGTTACTGATGGATTGATTATAAACACATCAACATTTGTTTTCTCTTTAAATTTAAAAAGTTATGACTTTATAGTAATACTTTCAATATATTAAAACAAGAAAATTAAACTTAGAATAAATTCCCCCAAATGCTTTAAAATTTGAATTGTTTTTGATCTAGGAAAATTATATGAACTGATGCAAAATGAGATGACAAGAATCGGGAAAACAATTTAAACTATCATAAAGACAATCAACTTTGAAAGATTTTGGAACTTTGATCAACACAATGATCAACCACAATTCCAAAGAACTCAAAGAAATATACTATCTAGACAGAAAACTGAAACACTTAAGAGTGGAGACTGAAGCATATTTTTTGTCTTTCATTTTCTTTTGGACAGGCATAAAAGAATTTGTTTTACATGATTGTACATATTTGTAATAGATTTTGCTTTTCTTACCTTTTCATGACTGAGTGAAGAAGAGAATTTGAAACTTAAGATAAAAAATTAATACCATCTACTATAATGAAAAGAATTACCTTTGATAATAGAATTTGGAACTTAAAATAAAATAACATATATTACAATAAAGAATTATGTCTGACAATGTAATTTGTCCTATATGGTCTTTTGTTTTCAATACTACTGAAGTGAATGGTAGCCAAATAAATGATTTTTAATCTTTTTAAAAAAATCTATAGACACCGGAAGAATCTTATTTTCTTCCATTTCTCCCATTAAAGTATCTGCTTATTAATCTTTTGGAGCAAAATGTTCTCTTCATTCCAGGATGTTCTACTAATACTAAAATAGTTAAAGTAATTCAGAGCACCATCCCAAATATCAATGAAAAATTATTCAACACAGCTTTGGCACAGATCCGATAGGTATTCAGAATTTAGAAATTTTCTTGCTGATTTGTGCTCTCATTACTCCTATTCATGTCCAAATTTTATCTGCCATATCTCTATCTCCATTCCAACACATGCTACTATACTTAAGGCAAGCCTTTTCAATCATGCAAGAGCAGTGGGAACCATGGTGTACAACTCCGGGGCTCTTATCAGAAAATACGTTTTGAATCTGTATTCTACCATTAACTAATTTTGTGACTAGTGAAATCACTTTAATTAGAAAATTGGGGTACTATTTAATACAATTGACAGGAAAGATATTTTAAAGCCCTATAGAAATGAATGATTAGTTAAAGGGATTCCTAGAAGATGGAAGATTTAGAGCATCATCATGGTGGAGTAATTAAAACACTGGGTTGAGAAGCAAATAACATTTGCTTCCTGTGTGGTAAAAACTTCTTTGGACTTCTCAATGTCCTTGTTTATAAAATAATAGAGTTGAACCAGAAAACCCCTAAGATTTCTTCTCTCAAGTCTGTAATCCTATAGGATATCTCATTAGGAAATGTTCTTCTAAATTAACATTATCAATAGTCCTCTTTCCCATACCAAGATATTAGAATTGGATTAATACTGAAAAAAATATATCTTAACTATAATGACACATTATCCTGGAACTTTTTAAACAACAAATAACAGTCTTTGAGGGATTTTTTTTTTTAAATAAGTGAGATGCTGTACAAAATGACTAACCTTTAATTTCCCTCCCAACTTTAAAATTCTATGATTTTTAACCATATATTCAGTTGACAAAACTATTCTCAACACCTTTAATTTCTATGCTGAGATTGACAGTCATTCATTCTTGTGATTCAAATTCTTTTTCCTAACATCTTGATCATTGTTCCCACAAGTATAATGTCATAAATTTTATCTATATTGGTACCAATATTAAGTATCCATACAAACATGACCCTGTTAATCTCTCTCACCTCCCTAGGCCACATCGTGCTGATTCCTTTATTGATCTACTTATAGAAAACAGAAGGAAGGAAGGAAGAAAAGAAAAGTACAAGCAGAGAAGATAAACAGAGCCATATAAACAATTTTAGCGATCAGAATAAAGATAAGTAAACAAACAACAAAAAAATGAATTGCTAAGACCTTAAAGAAGAGGATTAAAAAAAAAATCCTTAATGTAGCTTCTACCAATTAAAAAGCTGTAATGATATTGAAATAGAATAAATGATAACACATAACTTAATCTAGCTAGAAAATCAAGTTAGCTAAACAAATAAAAGTGATAAAATAGTATTATGCATTTTGGAACAATTTATATACAAGAAAAAATAATTAATTCTATTAAAACAGCACACTAAGCTCTTCATTTAACTGTCTTTTCTAGCCCAGTTTTAGTTACTTAAAAAATGAACAAAACTGTATTTCTTTAAAATTCTATATTTTGAAATTCCAATTCTGGAGCAAAAGAAACTTTAGAAATCTAGATCTAGCCCAACTTTGTTTGAAATTTGAAGAAGATTGTTCCTAAACCATTTCTCAACTGGAAGGAATAATTTTCGTAGAAACTCTGTAACTTCTAATATGTAGCTAGCAACATAACCAAATTGCTTATATTGCAAGAGCAAGTCTATTTACTTTGAAACCTCCATAAGATCTATGGATTATTAAAAGTAATAACCATGCAAATTTTTAATTAAATAAGTTTTTGTTAATTTTTACTTCTGGCTAAAGATTAGATTCTTTTTAACTCTCCTTCATATTTTAAATACTGTCTTCCATCTTTGGGGTTATCTTGTAGAGGTGACACTGGTTATTTTCCCTGGATCCAATATAATATCCTAATGCCACCATATTATAACTTATACACATCTTCCAGTCAATACATTCATACAAAAACTAGTATTGATTATGGTTTTCTAAGTGTAATATCATTATCTTTCCTGTACTTTGTCCAAAAATTCATATTTCCTCAGTGAATCTATGCTTCAAGTAGATCTAATTTTTTTGGTAAAGAAACATTTTGTTTTTTTTTTTTTTTTTTTTTTTTGTTTACTTGTGATGGAAGCTATATTTTTAGTTGAGTGGCAGAGATGATTAAGCAGGCAGTAATGTTAAAACTGAGCAGCTACAGTTAAAGAACAAAGAAAATTTACATATATAGTAGAAGGAAATTCCTCTAAATTGGACAACTTTTAAGTATCATAGATTTAGAGTTTTAAGAAACCTTTAAGATCATCTACTATCCCTAAAACTACCATTCTTCATTTTGCAGATGAGAAAACTGAAAATCAGAAGTGAAAGTGACTGACTCCAAATCTAATATTGTTTCCACTATACTATGCTGCCTTTCAGATGCTCTATGTTTAAAATAAAACAATTAGAATTACTTAGTGTGAAATAAAATTAGTTGTAGAATTTCCCATCATATTCCATACCATTACAACAAGTGGTAGAGACATTTAACAGCTGGTCAACTTAGCTTACACTTTCAATTATTAAACATTACCACTAGATCCATTAAACATTTTTCTTGCCCCTGAAAAAACAACTTTGAAACTGCTTAGTGCAGAGAGACTCTGACCTTTTTCTGAAGACTGATATTTTCCAAGCTAAAGTAACCACCATAAGAAAGCTGGAGTAAATAATAAAGTCATACTAAAATGGTTCTAATTGGAATCCTGGGACTATAATAATCAATAGTGAACCATGGACACTAATCAAGACACGTCTTTTGAGTTCTTCTAGTGGACTGTGTCAGGATTCAATCATCTGTAACCAACTATTAACTTTTAAAAAAGGGATTTCAAATTTTGATTAGAACTAGAAATGTTCACATATTCATAGTTATAGACTTGCACATTTCCTAGTTCAGTATATACCTCATCATTAATCAAAGAGAATGTGTAAAGTCCTTGAAACAAGGAAATTTTCCCATCTCTTTTCTTTATAGGGGTAGTACATTACATACAGTAATAGCTTAATAAATGCTTGTTGAAATGGATTCCTATTGAATCCATCTGAACTTAAACAGAACATCTATACAAATATAGTAATGGGCTGGAAACAAAAGCAAACAGTCTTTGGAAGATATATTTCTCCTTTTGGCAAGTCACAGTCCATTAACTAAGCAGAATGTAACTATGTTAATTAAAATGATTTGTAAAATTCCAGTATCCATACAAATAGAAAACAACTTATCAGAACTAGAAAGGAAACAAAGCTTATTCTAACTTTAATAAAAGTTCTAGAAGTTTTCCACATCACAGTATAACCCACAGAAACTATGATCACATGATACCTGATCATAACTTATTAACATTTAGTCAACCATTCTTATAAGTACTTTCTATGGAGAAGTGATTCGGGTGGGAGTGGGGGTGTCCTCTATAAAATGAGAGAGTTGGACTTGGTAACATATACAGCTCTTTCTAGCTCTACAGTTATAATCTTACTATCTATTAGATTTTTCAAAAGTTTCCTATTCCATTCAAATGTTAGATGGCACTAAAAAGATATATTTAAAATTGATCCAATAGTTATTTAAAAAAAACCACCACCATCAATTTTAATTTGGCTGATTTAAGCACTGATAAACTTCCAGAAATCTATTTTTAATGAAGAAGGGGAGAGGGAGGAAAATATTAACCATTTGAAATCTAGATAACAAATAAAATAGGCATTTCACTAACAAAACAGAAAAATAGTTTTGTACATAAAACTGCCAGGTTTTTAAACAGCTTTTCTTTTTTAAGTATAGAGCAAATTCAACCTATATCTTTCTTTTTTTTTCTTTTCCTTTTTTTTCTTTTTTTTTTATTAAAGCTTTTTATTTGTGTAACATATATATGGGTAGTTCCCCAACATTGATCTTTACAAAGCTTTCCATTACAAATTTTACCCCCAGTCCCCTCCCCTCCCCTAGATGGCAAGAAGTCCACTACATGTTAATAATGTTGAAATGCTTGAGAAATTATGCAAGAAAAATCCTATCTACAAGAAAAAAAAAAAAGAATCAGAGAAAGGCAACACAATGCAAGCAAATGTCAATAGAGATCATGAAAATGTTACATTGTGGTCCATATTTCATTTCCCTCTTTCTGGGTGTATATGGTTTTCTTCAGTGAACAATTGGAACTGGTTTGAGACAATTCTTTGTTGCAGGGAGCCATGTCCATCAGAATTGATCATCATGTAATACTGTTGTTGCTGTGTATGATGATCTCCTGATTCTGCTCGTTTCACTCAGCATCAGTTCATGCAAGTCCCTCCAGGCCTCTCTGAAATCGTCCTGCTGGTCGTTTCTTACAGAGCAATAATATTCCGTAACATTCATATACCATAATTTATTCAGCCACTCTCCAATTGATGGGCATCCCTTCAGTTTCCAGTTTCTTGCCACTACAAAAAGGGCTGCCACAAACATTCTTGCACAGGTGGGTCCCTTTCCCTCCTCTAAGATCTCTTTGGGATATAGGCCCAGTAGAAACACTGCTGGGTCAAAGGGTATGCACAGTTTGAGAACTTTTTGAGCATAGCTCCAAATTGCTCTCCAGAATGGTTGGATCCGTTCACAGTTCCACCAACAATGTATTAGTGTCCCAGTTTTCCCACATCCCCTCCAACATTCATCGTTATCTTTTCCTGTCATTTTAGCTAATCTGACAGGGGTGTAGTGTGGTACCTCAGAGTTGTCTTAATTTGCATTTCTCTGATCAATAGTGATTTGGAGCAACTTTTCATATGACTAGAGATGGTTTTAATTTCATCATCTGAAAATTGTCTGTTCATATCCCTTGACCACTTATCTATTGAAGAGTGGCTTGAATTCTTATATATATGAGACAATTCTCTATATATTTTAGAAATGAGGCCTTTATCAGAACCATTAAATGTAAAGATTTCCCAATTTGATGCTTCCCTCCTAATCTTGTCTGCATTTGTTTTGTTTGTACAGAAACTTTTTAACTTAATATAATCAAAATTATCCATCTGGTGTTCAATTAGGAGTTCCAGGTCTTCTTTGGACATAAATTTATTCCATCTCCACAGGTCTGAGAGATAAACTATATTATGTTCCTCTAACTTGCTTACAAAGACCCTCTTTATATCTAGATCATGAACCCATTTAGATCTTATCTTGGTATGTGGTGTTAGGTATGGGTCAAGCCCTAATTTCTTCCACACTAGTTTCCAATTTTCCCAGCAGGTTTTGCCGAATAGTGAGTATTTATCCCAAAAGCTGGGGTCTTTGGGTTTATCGAATACTAGATTGTTAAGGTTATTGCCTAGATTGTCCTGATATCCTATCCTGTGCCATTGATCGACTGCTCTATTTCTTAGCCAGTACCAAACGGTTTTGATGACCGCTGCTTTATAATATAGTTTTAGATCTGGTACAGCAAGGCCACCTTCATCTGCCTTTTTTTTTCATTAATCCCCTTGAAATCCTTGACCTTTTGTTCTTCCAAATGAACTTTGCTACTATTTTTTCTAGATCTGAAAAATAATTTCTTGGGAGTTTGATTGGTATGGCACTAAATAAGTAGATTAGTTTGGGTAGTACTGCCATTTTTATTATGTTTGCTCTGCCTACCCATGAGCACTTAATATTTTTCCAATTGATTAGGTCTGATTTTATTTGTGTGGAAAGTGTTTTGTAATTTAGTTCGTATAGTTTCTGACTTTTCCTTGGCAGATAGATTTCCAAATATTTTATCCTATCATCTGCTATTTGGAATGGAATTTCTTTCTGCATCTCTTGCTGCTGAACTTTGTTGGTAATATATAAAAGTGCTGATGATTTATGTGGATTAATTTTGAATCCTGCCACTTTGCTAAAGTTGTGAATTGTTTCTGGTAGTTTTTTAGTTGAGTCTCTAGGGTTCTCTAAGTATACCATCATGTCATCTGCAAAGAGTGATAATTTGGTCAACCTATATCTTTCAAAACTCTCTTGCTTATGTGTTTTTTCCCCCTGGTCTTCTTTCTATTTGGTTTTCTACATTTGTTTAAGAGATAAATCACTGATCCTCTTTTTCTGTTGTTTCTGTTCTATCTTGCCTGCTCTTTACAAGCCCTCCACTGAAAAAAAAAAAATCAAAAAGAAAAGTCCCTATAAGAAAAATGTGGGAGGAATAGCAATTTTCTCCTCATGACCTCTTAAACCTTTCCAAAATATTAATTATGAGCCAGAGATAAAGTAATTTCAGCCATCTCCACCATCTAAGACCATCAAGAACCCAAATAAAGTAAAAACTCAATGAGTGTATTACATCAGTACGAATCAATAAGCCCTAATGTACTACCTCAACACTCACCTGCCTAATGGATATTCTTTCCATGTATTTGTTAAAGAAGCTTTGTTTAAAATTTTAATTTCTTCATTTTAGGGAGAGGGTTGAAGATAAGGTTGATGTACTTATTAAAGAAGCTTTGTTTAAAATTTTAATTTCTTCATTTAAGGATAGGGTTGAAAGGATAGGGTGGAAAAGATAAAGAGTCACAAATTTATCTGCTTTAGGCTGACCTATTCCCCTGCAACAGATTTCAGCTATTCTACATTCCCTCTGCCACTGCCTTAGAGATCCAAAAGAAAGAAATTTACTGAGGTTGTGATAGCAACAAAGAACTCAAGAGCAGTAAGGAATAGAAGTACTCTGAGATATAACAGAACTCACAGAGTTATGGGGAACAGAAAATATAGGGCAAGATAAAGAGGTATATGTGTTTTTCCACTCATCTTTCAGGCACTTAGACGCTTTACAACTTCTAGAAAGTCAAACAATAGCTGAAATGGATGAGTGAAAAAGGAAAATGTGTGCCAGTTTTAGGAATGACTAGGTTTTGTTTAGAGAAATTATTCAACTCGGAGTCAGTGATTTGGTTTGTGATTCACTCACCCATTGATTTAGCCAGGATGAACAAAAAATGAATCAGAATACTTTACCACAGAGGAATCATTTTTGGAGTTTACCATCATTTCCCCCCTCTTTAGGAAAGGATGCACAAGTGTTCTTATATTTCTAAGTGATACTTCATGTTTCATCCTATTTTCCATTGGAAAGTTTGCTTTGTTGAACATGGAACAAACTTTGTTTTATATATATAATATTTATAAATTTATATTTTTATATTTATAAATTTTACATAATCACAAATCATAGTAATTATATTTTTTCTTTATGAAAAATTCTACTAATTGAAATAAGTAAGAAATTGAAGAGAAGTCAAAGCACAATTGGCTGTACCAGTAACCTAGTGGGAAGGAGATTGCTATATCTAGTTTCTTAAATTTCTTAATTTCATAATATGACTTGGAAAGATTATAAATTAATGAGAAAGTCAAATATGAGAATCAAGAGAATAGGGCAAAATCAATTTAAATTTCACACCAAAAACTTCTCAGGTTTTAATCTCTTAAATTTATCTATTTCCCCTTCCTGTCCATTTCCATCTAATTCAGTTCCCCATTTACTGGAGGTCCCTTCTCATTCCAATTTATGCCTCCTTTTGAACAAGCTTTAATATCTTACACATCATGTCTTTCAATGATCTGTATGAATTTTTCTCTTCTATTTTTTTCCAATCTTTTGGGAGTATAGTAAAATATTTATTCTAACCAGTGTTAAGTTAGTGTTTGGACAAACCTTTGTTAGTATATAATTAACATCTGTTAAGCTGACTTTTTCTTCTCTCTAAAAATACTCTGTCATATGGTGTGGCTCTCTGAGAGAGATATTAAAAAAATGTCAAAAAAAAGATTAATTTTTAAAAGCTACTCTTATTTAAAAAAAAATGTTTAAAGGCAAACTAAAATTAGTTTAAGATGCCTTAAGACTTCTATATTTGGTAGAGGGATTTTCCTCACCTGCTGTTTTCTTGTATTAGGGCCCATATGGGTCTAGTGGCCATATAGTACTTATTCCTTAACCTAATGCTTTGAAAGGAAAATAAAAAAATAAATGGTGTTTGGGTACTCAGGACTTCCTGAAAGGGCATGTGAACCTTAGAGGCTACACATGCTAACAATTTCAGTGAAAAATTAAATAAAAAGTATTTTGTTGGCTATTTGTATGCAAGTTTGGGATAAGGGCTGAACACATGATTTAATTGATACAAGAGATTACTCAGATGAACTTCTAGTAATGCTGAATGGCCTCCTCTGAAAACTTACATTCTTAAAACACTGAGAGGTTGAGCATTTTTATCATAATGATCATCTCAAGTCAATTTTTACGACAGTGCTAGAAGTATTCCAGATTTTAAAATTAACAATAAATTTAAAACCAAAATTCTTGATTTAATGGGACCTTCACAGCCAACAGCTGTCTTTCTGCCCTTAACATAGTACACTACCTCAATACATCTGATATTATACAAGTGTCTCTAGTACTATGATGCTGTCAACTTCCCTTGTCTACGCTGTTATTCTTCCATTCAATTCACAGTCACATTCAATAGAACTGATCAACTTTTATTCTACTACTAGCAACAAAGAACTTAAACTTAGAACTGCCAGATCAGTGGGAAACCACATTCCTGGACACCCTTATTATATTCATTCCTCTTTCATGTAAGACAGTATGCTGGGCTCTACTATATAGTACTGTATTGAGGGGGAAAATGCTGGCTCTTGGGTATCTTGGGTAAATCTTCATTGCCTCAAATTACTTCAAGTGAGATGAAAGTTGTAACAAACTGCTTAATCCAGTCAGATTTCTAAGTAGCTGTGTTTTATTGATGGAAATTGGAAGGTAAGCGTTACAAATCACGTATTTAATATCATAAAGACATCCACATTCTATCTGATAAATAAAGATACCCTGAAAAAGCAAAGAACTCCCTTATACTCTGTCAAGAGCAAAATGTCAAAAGAGTGAAAGATGTTCAGACTTCAGTCCATAATTAGTCATTGTGCTGCTAGGAGATGATAGGCAATTTCTAGGGGAAAAGTAATGTCTAGGCTCTGGAAGAGGTAGTCTCTCTATCAGAGGAGTGGACATTTTAAGAACTGCTTCAGCCTGCTCATAAATATTCTCTTTTACTCAGAGACATTTACCACGTGGTCTAATTTTGATTGATTCAGAGAACAAGAGGCAATGTCATACAGCACTCCTCATTTTCATGATCCAAGTAATAGAAAAATAACTATCTATCTATCCTTTGGAAACATTTCAGTTTTATCTTCTAAACCTCATGCTGTTAGTCCGACTATAGAATCAACAGAAATTGCTTAATTCTACTATCAACTGACTGGTATTGTCTGGCAGAAATCAAAAGTCAAAGTCTTCGTGAATTTAACAAAAATAACCCTGAGATTTCATACTTGAAAAAAGTTAAAAATGAAACTTTGTCACTGTGGACCCTATAAAATCCATTAAGTCAGTGGTCTATTTATCTAAATTTATCAGCTGTTTTGACTCTTTGGTGGAGAGACTGCTGGTATTTAAGCTTTAATCTTTTGTCTAAAAATAGACATATTAAAATATCACCAGTTTATTGAATTCAATGTGTCCAAACTAGTACCACTGTACTTTGGGTTTTTATGAGGGAGAAAAATCTTACTTAATATGCACTTGTTTAGATTTGGTTAGTATTTACACCACAGAGCAGCTAGTTAGTGTAGTGGATAGAGGCACCAGCCCTGAAGTCAGGAGGACCTGAGTTCAAATTAGATCTCAGACACTTAATATAGCTTCAAAAGATAGATGTTATCCCTTGACTTGATACACAGTTCTAAGCAATTCATCCCATTAAATGAAAAGGTTAACTAATTAAGAAGTTAACTAAAAGACTATCTACTGAGAGTCAATATTTAACAAAAGAACAAAAGAGAGAGAAAGCCCCTTAACAAAAACACATTTTTAAAGTTGTATAGGAGCAGTTAGATGGCAGAATGGATAAAGCACTGGTCCTGAAATCAGGAGGACCTGATTTCAAATCCAGTCTTAGCCACTTAACACTTCCTAGCTGTGTGATTTGGGATAAGTCACTTAACCCCAATTACCTACCTCAAAAAGCAAACACTCACAAAAAAACAGTTATATAAGTATATGATGCTTGGAGTTACCAAAGAAGGTAGGAGAAATGACTGACCTCAGGCCACATAGTCTATACTTATACAAGCTGCAAGAAGATCTCATTGATCTGAAAAGTCAGCAGCAAGGGAAATGAAATTTCCCCCCAAAATGCAAATTTTATCCTCCATTTATAAATTTAAGTATGTTATAAGAAATGATTTATCATTTTCTAAAAAGCTGCTGAATGAGTATAGAAATAGTTGTATTATGTTGTTTTATAATATCTCAATGTTAGAAGATTGGGAAAAATCTATGGAGAAGCAGAAGTGTTGTAAAGTCACAGAACACCAGATTAGTAAAGAAAAAGGAAACTGTGCTTTGCACTCAAAGAAATTTATTTAAGATAATAAAACAAGGCACCAAAAAGAGTTAAATTTAAAATAAAGTAAGTGGCTTTTCAACAAAACATCAGAAGGTAGGGAATTGTTCAGCTTCAGGTAACACCACAGACAAACTGGCAGCAAAGATATTAGGACACCAAGGTTATATCAAAAAGAAATCATTATGATCAATGCTGACGGATGTGGCTCTCTTCAACAATGAGATGATTCAGACCAGTTCCAGTGGTTTGGTGATGGAGAGCCATCTACACCAAGAGAGAGGACTTGCAGGAACTATGTGTGGTTCACAACATAGCATTTTCACTCTTTTTGTTGTTGTTTGCTTGCATTTTATTTTGTTTCTCTCTCTTTTTTTTTCTGGTTAGATTTAATTTTTCTGGTGTGGCAAGATAATTGTATAAATATGTATGCATATACTGGATTTAACATATTTCTACCATGTTTAACATATATTGGATTACTTACAATCTAGGGGAGGGATTAGGGGAAGATGGGGGGAAATTGGAACACAAGGTTTTGCAAGGGCTAATGTTGAAGAATCGTCCATGCCTATGTTTCGAAAAATAAAAATCTTTAATAAAGGAAAAAAAAAAAAAAGAAAGAAATCATTAGTCCTGAGAGACTCTTCCCCTTCACAAAAAGGAAGCTCTCCTGAAGCAAGCTAGAGAGATTCTGAAACTGAGAATATAAGACACTTTTATAGAATTAGCTTCTGCCCATCAGGAATACCCTTTCTATAATTGGCTCCCTTTTGTTACTATATGTTACAGGCTTATTTATAAACATGGTCTGTTGAGTTAGACATGTATGAGGGAAAGCAAAGAAAGTAACAGCACATAAAAATTAAAAGAAAAATAATATCCTGGAGGAAAAGATAGTTAACAACTACTAGTGGAAAAGCAGTAACAGCAAATCATGATGGTCTTACAGACACTGAAGGGCAGAGGGAAGCTTAGGGGTGGTATTGACTATATACAACATATTGTGAGGCAACTCCCATTGAACTATTAGATTTGAAAGTAAACATTCTGTGGGCATTCAGCAACTAGACGTGAATGTCTCTCACACATGTTATAAACTGTCATTGCTGCATTACCATATTTTTACATATTAGGGTTACAATGATCTTCAGGGACCATTAGATATAATAGTCCCAGACCTTCTCTAAAGACTATAATTTGGGGGTTCTATAAGAACCATGCTGAAAAAACTACTTGGGATCTTCTATATGGCCCTTGGAACTGTTCAAACATCTAAAAGAACGAGTCATCTATCAAGGAAACAGTCCAGGAATTAGGAATATGGAAAAAATAAAACTAATGTATGCACCCCAACTGATTTGCTGAGAACAGAGAAGTGCTCTAACAATTTTAAACTCTAAAATGTGTGTGTGTGTGTGTGTGTGTGTGTGTGTGAGAGTGTGTGTGTGTGTGTTAGCATTCCTGTAAACTGGTTCACTGGCATCATATCTCTGAATGTTATGGTCCACTTCAAGAATGAAGGATTAACAACTCCTCTCTCTGGAATGTAAAGTAAGGGTTAGTTGCATACCTTACAGAGTGAGCTCCAGCACAGGAATGAAGCGGCAATTGCAGTTCTTAGCCTCATAATGGTACAGTGAATAACTACAACAAAGCTCAGAACTTAGCCAACAGAGGAAGGCTTTGTGGGGCCTGACATGCAGAAACACTGGCACAAAGAGTGATATAGGTTCTAGTGGAATAGATACTGGCATTGGCAGCAGATTAAATAATTCCAATGTAGACCTTTGCTTATTGTAATCAAGAAATGAGGAAGCTCCTTATATGTTGCTGCCAATGCAATATCCAAAGGTCCCTAAATAACTTCTAGGAAAGGGCTGGGGGCCCAAAAGGTCCAATGTTGGATGGTGGTTTGCTTTCTGGTGGTGTTGAAAGAAACCTCCAAAGAGGCAAAGATCTGATACCATCTTCCCACTCTTTCAGTCTCTATCCCACCTCCACCACTCTTTCTCTCTCCCAATGTGGTACAAAGGGAAGAGGAGATCCTGACTAGTGAAGCAAGAAACAATATGAATGGATGGTGGTACAGGGCAATTTCCACTACTGATCTTGGAACTGGAACAGGCTACATGCATAGCATCAATGACCTCTTAGCTATTTTATTACAGATCACTAATGAAGGTTAGTAACTGTGCATAGTTGTCATATAACTCTTAAACACCTTGTATCCTACTTCTGCTCTTTTTCACTTAACTATAGTGGGAAAATTACTGTGAAATGAAAAAAAGTAGGTATCTACTCACATGAACCAGATTATCGAGATCAAGGACTGAATTTTTATGAAGAGGAAAGAGGAAGTTTGGTATTTCTGGTCTTTGTTTTCTTCCATATTCTGTTACTGTAAAGAAACTGCTTATAGTTAAATAAGTTGGCTACTTTTCTGTTTTAGTTCTTCTTTTCCTTCCTGCCTATTTTAATAAGATTAGTTATCCAGTAAGAACTTAAAAGGAATTTAAGCTGTGGAATATCTTTGGGATCTTATCCACCAAGGGGTGGGGCAAATCAGAAGCACTATCTGCTTACATAAGCCAGGCTAATCAAGAGGTACTGAAAGTGTCTTTGAGACTTAGTTGCCAGGCCAGAGAACTGAACAACAGAGGAATCAGACAGGACTTACTGCTATATGGTAACTCACTAACCCAAAGAAGAGATCCTAGTATTATCCATCCAAAAATCATTTGGGGCAGGGGCTTATATAGAAAATAATAAATTGCCCTGGATGGGAGAAGTCTGAGATTTTTTGAGATTTAGCCTCTAAGGAAATCTTTATCAGGAGGACTGGGGGGTGTGGGGGGAGTCAAAATGAGCAACAGAAGAAAATAAGAGGGGAAAAAACCCCAAAAGAACAAATTATCAAAAATCTCAAGAGGAATAAAATTCAAAGATCTTAAGCTTAAGCAAATAACAATAGAAGAAAATTTGGTCCCTGGATGTAGTATACAAGTTCAAGTACCAATAAATAAATACTGAAAAATAAAGAAAACACAACATTTGGTAAGACTGAGGGATTCTGTGAATTTAGAAAATAGAGAACCACAACAGGCTGTTCCTGAATGGTTTAAAATAGAAAAGAGAATACCATTTATGTCAAGCATGGCAGAAATAACTGGCAGAATAGAAAAATCTGAATCCTGAAAGAGAGAGACAAAAGAGAGGACAATTGATTGGGAATGCATATGCCAGAAATGAAGAAAAATCTAAAAGAAGAGAAGCAAAAAGTAACAACATCAAAAGAAAGCATGGTCTCTACTTCAGACAAATCATATTACTCTTGAGACATTCTCAGATGTCTCCTAGAGCATAAATACAAAAACCTGAATACTGTGATGCAAAAAATAATAGAAGAAAACCATACAGAACTTCTGAACACAGAAGACAAATTACCAAAAGAATCCATAAACTGCTTCCAGAAAACAACAACCAAGGCTACAAATTCCAAAATGTGATTAAATTTAACAATTTCACTTAAAAATTTTTTTTGCAAGTAAAAACGAAATGAGATCTTCAAATCACAAAAGAAAGGAAATTCAAAGAACTCAGACCATTCTGCACCTACCACAAAATACATCAGGTAATGGAATAATGTGTTCCACACCAGATGGATAATTTCTGTACAAACAAAACAAATGCAGACAAGATTAGGAGGGAAGCATCAAATTGGGAAATCTTTACATTTAATGGTTCTGATAAAGGCCTCATTTCTAAAATATATAGAGAATTGTCTCATATATATAAGAATTCAAGCCACTCTTCAATAGATAAGTGGTCAAGGGATATGAACAATTTTCAGATGATGAAATTAAAACCATCTCTAGTCATATGAAAAGTTGCTCCAAATCACTATTGATCAGAGAAATGCAAATTAAGACAACTCTGAGGTACCACACTACACACCTGTCAGATTGGCTAAAATGACAGGAAAAGATGACGATGAATGTTGGAGGGGATATGGGAAAGCTGGGACACTAATACATTGTTGGTGGAACTGTGAACGGATCCAACCATTCTGGAGAGCAATTTGGAGCTATGCTCAAAAAGTTCTCAAACTGTGCATACCCTTTGACCCAGCAGTGTTTCTACTGGGCCTATATCCCAAAGAGATCTTAGAGGAGGGAAAGGGACCCACCTGTGCAAGAATGTTTGTGGCAGCCCTTTTTGTAGTGGCAAGAAACTGGAAACTGAAGGGATGCCCATCAATTGGAGAGTGGCTGAATAAATTATGGTATATGAATGTTACGGAATATTATTGCTCTGTAAGAAACGACCAGCAGGACGATTTCAGAGAGGCCTGGAGGGACTTGCATGAACTGATGCTGAGTGAAACGAGCAGAACCAGGAGATCATCATACACAGCAACAACAGTATTACATGATGATCAATTCTGATGGACATGGCTCTCTGCAACAAAGAATTGTTTCAAACCAGTTCCAATTGTTCACTGAAGAAAACCATATACACCCAGAAAGAGGGAAATGAAATATGGACCACAATATAACATTTTCATGATCTCTACTGACATTTGCTTGCATTGTGTTGCCTTTCTCTGATTCTTTTTTTTCTTGTAGATAGGATTTTTCTTGCATAACTTCTCAAGCATTTCAACATTATTAACATGTAGTGGACTTCCTGCCATCTAGGGGAGGGGAGGGGACTGGGGGTAAAATTTGTAATAGAAAGCTTTGTAAAGATCAATATTGGGGAACTACCCATATATATGTTATACAAATAAAAAGCTTTAATAAAAAAAAAAAGAAAAAAAAAGTGTTCCAAAGATCAATGGAGCTCACCATACAGCCCACAGTGATCTACAATACAGCTAAAAGTTATCTAACCTACAGATTTGATTAATTGTAAATAAAAAAAAAAAAGATAAACATTTTGTAACAAGTATTTGAAACATTCTTAGAAAGCTCAAGAGATTATGTGCTTTCCAAAAACCCCGACAATATAATTTAGGAAGGGTGAATAAATGCAGCCATCAAGAACACCACCAGCAACAAAAAGATCACAAAGAGATGAATAACAGACTTCTATGAGATACCAGTAAGGACAGAAATCAAGTGAAGGTAATGGAGATGTAGGCCATTGGCTTTGTGGAAAGAACACCTTCAGACATCCTGCTAACAAGTAATTGTTTATTGTGGGGCTATATTATAAGATAAGAGAATATAGAGAACATATTGAAGAGGAAAGGGAAAGGAGGATATAATAAAAGGAAGAATGTGATGAGCTCAGGTCAAGTCAAGGACTAACAATGAACGATTGGTAAAATCCTATGGTCTTTCAGGAAAAGAAGAGCTTGTAGGGGAGTGGGTAAGGAAGTGGGGAAGTGGAGGGAGTAAAGTATTAAAATGGAAAAGAAAAAAAAAAGAGAGAAGCCTTGTTTTAGTAGTGGGAGGGCATTTCACTGATGAATGTTCTTATGGGTAAAGACAGATTCTATGAAGGGATATGGACCAAACTCTTTATGTCCTTAGGAATCTGGTGTTCAAAAAGACTATTTATCCATGGGGAAGGGGAGATGTTGGGAAAGGGGAAGAAGAAAGGCAAAGTAAGAGTGCACAGAATTAGGGAAGAGATTTTTAAAAAAATTTTTTTTTCTAATTCATGTAAGGTCAATTTTTAACATTCACTCTAAGAAATTTTTGAGTTCTGAATTATCTCTTTGCCTCCTTCACCACTGCCTCTCCTTAAGATGGCTGGCAATTTAATATAGGCTAAGTATTTATAATCACATAAAATATTTTCCTGAATGAGAGTATACATGGAGAAATAATAGGCAAATCAGAAAAACCTGAATCCTGAAGTAAAGACACAAAAGTTGTGTAATGAGAAAAAATAGGCCAAAAGAAAAAAAATCATAAAACTCATAAAAAACCCATTTTAAGTGAAAATAGTATGCTTCAATTTTCATTCAAACTCCATTAGTTCCTTCTCTGTTCCTTCTCATGTTCCATCATGCGACTTTTGGAATTGTCAATTGTATTGTTGAGAAGAGTCAAGTTATTTGTAGTTAATCATTACACAATATTGCTAATATTGTTCACAATGTTCCTATGTTTCTCCTAAATTCAGTTTGTACTAGCACTAGTTCATGGAAGCCTTTGAAGGTTTTTCTGAAATTTGCCTGTCTACTATTTCTTATACTATTCTATTACATTTATAGATATAGAGATATATGTGTATATATAGATATAATAAAATACAATAGTATTCTATTACATTTATATGCCAACAATAACTTGTCCAGCCATTTTGTCTGATAGGCACTGCCCCCCTCATTTCCAAGCCTTTGCCAGCACAAAAAGATCAATTATAATTTTTTTGTTTATAGAGGTCCTTTTCTCTTTTTTGTAATTTCTTTGTGATACAGACGTCATAATGCTGTGAAGGATAAAATGGTATACAAAGCAGCTTGACTGCCATTTGGGCATATTTCTAAATTGCTCTCCAAAATGGTTAGATGAGTCCACAACTTCACCAACAGTGCATTAGTGTTTAAGGGAGAGATTTTAAGACAAATGGAGACCAGAAGAGAGTATTGGGTATTGGTCAATGGTGACCTGGGGTGATAATGTACTCTGCCATGGGACATTGTCTTTTCATCAACAAAAATTAGAATTTTTCTTAAAGTGAGGAAAAAGGAGAATCCGGGGTACTACTGGAAAAAGTAGAGATAGAAACTATTTATAAAGGAGAGCCAAGAATGGATACTTCAGGATGTAGAATAGACAGAAAAATAAAAAGTAGATGATAATGAAGAGGGAAAGAAATCCTCTCTAAAAAGAGGCATAGGGGCAGCTAGGTGGCGCATTGGGGCAGCTAGGTGGCGCAGTGGATAGAACACCAGCCCTGAAGTCAGGAGGACCTGAGTTCAAATGTGGTCTCAGACACTTAACATTCCCTAGCTGTGTGACCCTGGGCAAGTCACTTAACCCCAATTGCCTCAGCAAAAAGCAAAAAAAAATAAAAATAAAAATAAAATAAAATAAAATAAAATAAAAAGAGGCATAAAAAATGAAAATTTAAAAAGCTAATGAACAGGATTGGTTGGGGGAAAGAAAAGAAGGATGAACCTACTTGACAGAGATGAGAAAGAAAGAACCAAATAGCCAGATAAAAGCAGAAAAGAAAGAGGGAATTAATAAGCAAAACTCCAAAGGAAAAAAAGATAACAAATGAGAGAGGGGCATTGAAGCTAAAGGAAGAATGACCAAAAGCAAGGCCATCTTTAAAAAAAGATTAAGTAAAGTAACTGATGAGACAAAATATTGTGCTCAAATTGGAAGAGGTTTTTTTGTTTGCTTTTTTAAAATAGTAACTGGATGGGGGAGGAGGGAGAATCTTGAATACTAGAGAAAAATGAAAAAAATATTAATCTATCCTCTCACAATTTAAAATATTTATTTAATAATTATATAATTTATTATTATATAATTTATAATAATATATAATTTATAATTATATAATAATTAATAAAATAATTAATAAATATTTAATATTAACAATTTAAATATGAATGGAATAAAGAGTGAAAATGAAAAAGAATGACAGAATGGATAAGAAAATAAAACAAAACAAAATATTTTAGCTCTTCTCAGCAGTATAGTGGTCCAAGACAATTCCAACAGACTCAAAAATAAAAATCTAATAAAACTTGAAGAGATGGGAGAAATTTTATTATACATGAAGTAAATACAAAAAAGCAGTAACTAAAATTATGCTCTCTGATAAAGCAAAAATAGACATTCAAAACAATTAGTGTGTGAAATAGGAAAAACTGCATTACAGGACAATTAGATGGTGTAGTGTACAGTGCACTGGGTTTGAAATCTGGAAAAATCATCTTCATGAGTTCAAATCTTACCTCGAACACTTACTAACCATTCTAGGATATTTGCCAAGAAAATTCTAAATGGGGCTACTAAGTGTCAGACAAATTTGAAAAATGATACAGCCACCACCAACACAAACATCATACCAAAAGAAATCATAGATAATAAATCTGTATTAATAATAAAATCATAAGCTCCAAATGTCTTAAAATTCATAAATTAAATTTTACTTAAAGCAGCTCTTTTTGTGGTGGCAATGACTTGGAAACTGAGTGGATACCCAATTAGAGAATGGCTGAATAAGTTGTGGTATTTGAATTTAATGGAATATTATTATTCTATAAGAAACGATGAATCTGGAAACCTTTACATGAACTGATGCTAAATAAAGTGAGCAGAACCAAAACAATATTGTACACAGGAACAAGATTATGTGATGATCACACTTTTAACAGACTAAGCTCTTCTCAGCAATACAGTAATCCAGGACAATTCCAATAGACTGGGATGGAAGATGCTATCCACATCCAGAGGAAGAACTATGGAGAATGAATGTGGATCAAAAGATAATATTTTCAGTTTTTTTCCCCTTTCTTATGGTTTTTCCTTTTTGTTATGATTTTTCTTTCACAACATGACTAATCTGAGAATATGTTTAAAATGATTGTGTTCTACAACCTATATTAAAATTGCTCCTTGTTTTCAAGAGTAGGGAAAGAAATGACAAAGGAAAAGAAATTGAAACTCAAAGAAATCTTTTTAAAAATAGGTTTTTATTTTTTCAAATTAAATGCAAAGATAGCTTTCTATATTCATCTATGCACAATCTTTTATTTAAAATTTTTTCTCCCTCCTTCCCCCTATCTTGCCCTAGACAGTAAAGCAATCAATAGGTCAAACATGTATAATTCTTCTAAACATATTTCTATATTCATCATGCTGCACAAGAAAAATCAGAGTGAAAGGGGGAAAAAACACATAAAAAGGGAAAAACAAACAGACAACGGTGAAAATATTATGCTTTGAACCATATTCAGTCTCCATAGTTTTCTCTCTCAGAATGCAGATGGCATTTTCCATCATAAGTCTACTGGAATTACCTTGAATCATTTCATTGTTGAAAAGAGCCAAAAGCATCACAGTTGCTCATCACATAACCTTGTTTCTGTGTACAATGTTCTCTTAGTTCTGCCCACTTTACACAGCATCAATTCATTTAAGTCGTTCCAGACTTTTCTGAAATCTGCCTGCTGATGATTTCTTATAGAACAATAATATTCCATTATATTCATATATCATAACTTATTCAGTCACTCTCCAAATGACAGGCATCTACTCAATTTCTAGTTCTTCACCACTACAAAAAAAAGAAAAGTAGGCAGGTGGTTGTAAAAGCATTTTTGAACATGCAGGTCCTTTTCCCTTTCTTATGATCTCTTTGGGATACAGACCATTGTATCCAAAAGTAAAGACACCGCTGGATCAAAGGGTATGCACAATAAATTTTTTTCAGATAAACCTCATTTCAATTTATTGGAAATTAACATTAATATTTTTATCAAAGCTTTTTTATTTACAGAACACATGAGTGATTTTTCTATATTGAACTTTGCAAAAAAAAAAAATTTTTGTTCCAAATTTTTCCCTACCTTCCCCCCACCCCCACCCCTAGACAGGTAGTCTAATACATATTAACTATGTTAAATTATATGACAAATCCAAATTGATATGTATACATATCTATACAGTTATCTTACTGCACAAGAAAAATCAGATCTAGAAAGAGGGAAAAAAAACAAAACCCTAAGAAGGAAAACAAAATGTAAGCAAATATTCATAGAAAACATTAAAATGTTGTGGTCCACACTCAGATCCCACAGGCCTCTCTCTGGATGTATATGACTATCTTCAACACTGGGCAATAGAAACTGATTTGAATCACCTCATTATTGAAGAGAATCATGTCCATTAGAATTGATCATCATTCATCATATAGTCTTCTTGTGTATAATGATCTCCTGGTTCTGCTCATTTCACTCAGCATCAGTTCATGCAAGTCTCTCCAGGCCTCTCTGAAATTATCTTGTTGGTTGTTTCTTACAGAACAATAATATTCCATAACATTCATATACTATAATTTATTCAGCCATTCTCCAATTGATGGGCATCCATTCAGTTTCCAGTTTCTAGCTCAAAAAGAGCTGCCACAAACATTCTTGCATATGTGGGTCCCTTTCCCTCCTTTAAGATCTCTTTGGGATATAGGCCCAATAGAAACACTTCTGGGTCAAAGGGTATGTACAGTTTGATCACTTTTTAAGCATAGTTCCAAATTGCCCTCCAGAATGGTTGGATCCATTCACAGCTCCACCAACAATGCCTCAGTGTCCCAGCCTTCCCACATCCCCTGCAACATTCATCATTAACTTTTCTTGTCATTTTAGCCAATCTGACAGGTGTGTAGTGATACCTCAGAGTTGTCTTAATTTGCATTTCTCTAATCTCTAATCAATAGTTATTTGAAGCACCTTTTCATATGACTAGAAATAGTTTCAATTTCTTCAACTGAAAATTGTCTGTTCTTATCTTTTAACCATTTGTCAATTGGAGAATGGCTTGAATTTTTATATATTTGAATCAATTTTCTATCTATTTTAGAAATGAGTCCTTTATCAAAACCTTTGAATGTAAAAATATTTTCCCAGTTTACTGCTACCCTTCTAATCTTGTCTGCATTCGTTTTGTTTGTACAAAAACTTTTTAACTTGATATAGTCAAACTTACTATTTTGTGATTAATGATGATCTCTAGTTCTTCTTTGGTCACAAATTCCTTCCCCCTCCACAGGTCTGAGAGGTAAACCATCCTACATTGTTCTAATTTGTTTATAATATCATTCTTTATGCCAAGATCATGAATCCATTTTGACCTTCTCTTGGTATATGGTGTTAGGTGTGGGTCAATGCCTAATTTCTTCCATACTAGTTTCCAATTTTTCCAGCAGTTTTTGTCAAATAATGAGTTTTTAATCCCAAAAGCTGGGGTCTTTGGGTTTATCAAACACTAGATTACTATAGTCATTGACTATTTTGTCCTGTATGCACAATAATTTAATAGTTCTTGGAGTATAGTTCCAAATTGCTCTCCAGAATAGTTGGATCAGTTCACAATTCTACCAACACTGAATTAGTTTCTCAGTTTTCCTACATTCCCTCCAACATTTATCATTATCTTTTCCTGTCATTTTAGTCAATCTGAGAGGTGTGAAGTGGTACCTCAAAGTTGTCATAATTTGCATTTCTCCAATCAATAGTGATTTAGAGCATTTATTCATATGACTAGAAGTGGCTTTAATTTCTTCATCTGAAAATTATCTGTTCATATCTTTTTGATCATCTACTAATTGGGAAATGACTATTTTTTTATGTTTCAGAAATAAGGGCTTTATCAGAAATGCTGCTTTCTGCTTCCCTCCTAATCTTGGCTGCATTGGTTTTGTTTTTGCAAAACTTTTTTTCCATTTAATGTAATCAAATTTATCTATTTTGCATTTCATAATGTTTTCTAATTCATCTTTGGCCATAAATTCCTCCCTTTTCCACAGATCTGAGAGGTAGATTGTTCCTTATTCTCCTAATCTGCTTACATTATCACTCTTTATGTCTAAATCATGAACCCATTTCAACTTTATCTTTACATGTAACTGGAAAAACTAAAATATTATTATGTGGGGAATATTACCTAGGCCATAAGAATAAATGTGGTAACAATAGTGACAGAAGATTTCAATGTCTTTTTCAATTTTTAAAAAGTATAACAAAGATAAACAGAAGGGAAAAAATTGCTGAAGAAACTATAGTTAAAAACATGGAGCATTTACTAAATGAGACTACAAATGAAACTGAACAGAGTAACAGTTCCAGTTATATGCGGAATAACAGAATGGGTAATCAAAAATGAAAAATAATTTTTTTAGGGCACTGACATTTTTGAACATGAGAAGGAAGAAAGGTTATAACAACAGATGGGGCAAGGTACCAAGCAAGGACAAGATTTGGCAGACCTGAAAATGTCAAATTGGAGAAAACTACTGAGGCTATATATTTATACAGTTTTACTGAGAAAGCAATACTAAAGTTCAGATGAAGTGATACAGAAAAAAAAAATCTTTTGGGATTATATGGTTATCTGGGAAAAAAACATCCATCAATCAACCCAATGGGGATAATGCAGCTGGGTCAGCACAAATACAATGTTTCCATGGCAACATTTGTTTCCACTTTCTACCACTCATTGGAAAAATTAATATTTTACTGTCACTGTGGCTCTAAGTTTTAGAAAAAAGTACACCAAAAAAACCTGAAGTTTAACTACAACACATTATATTTTAAAACAAGAGGTGATAGTCTTATCTTTTCAAGGGAGATAGTCTTATATAATAAATAAAATTGTTTCCCAAATAGTGCAGAGTTTATCTGTTATTTTTGAGGCATACAGATTATAGACCCATACATAATAGCAATTATGAAATATCCCTTTTCAAAGATGTGAAAACTAAAGCAAATCCAGAAATAACTTTCTCCGGGAAGAGGAACTAATAAATTTGTGTCTTAAACTGGGTTCTTTCATAACCTACGATTCTTCTAGGTACAAAGATAAGCCCAATTATCCAATGTGCAGCCTCATTCCTAAATTAAGTCATTGCATGGAGTAGCCTGAATTACTTGGAAAAAGGAGGAGAGAAATGGACAAAAATCCCCAGCAGGAATCCTAGCAGCAGAGCAAATTTCTCCTATACAATGCCTAAAAGAAATAGAGATTTCGAGAAGGGGAGTATGAGTGATGCAGAACAGGGAAGAGAATAAGAAGAAAAGCTAGAATTTTAGCAAGTCCTTTTTTGTATCCCAAGCATAGGCTAACTGTGGGTCTCTGCTGCCCACAAGGGATTAAAGGCATGGTCAGTAAATCCTGCTTCATCTCTGATGTCAAAATGGAGGGAAAAAATAACAGGATCTGGCGACTGATTGGATATGGGGTAATAAGTCAATGATAATGCCAAAGCTAAGAGTCTGTTTGCCTGGAACGTCAGTGATGCTATCAAAAGAAATGGGGGTTGGGGCAGCTAGGTGGCGCAGTGGATAGAGCACCAGCCCTGAAGTCAGAAGGACATGGGTCCAAATCTGGTCTCACAGACACTTAACATTCCCTAGCTCTGTGATCCTGGGCAAGTCACTTAACCTCAACTGCCTCAGCAAAAAACAAAAAAAAAAGGGAGATGCTTTTGTTTTAATGTTTTTGTTTTTTTAATTTTTTATTTTAATTGGGGGGAAGAAAAGAATATGGAAATCCTAGATGATAGGGTCAAAGGAATTTTTGCTTGCCAGAGGTATTTGGGATGGAATAGATCGATTATAATGCTCTGAGAGGTCATTACCCTGTATGAAAATGAAATTGGAAAATATTTAAAAGGGACTGTGTAGTTGTACTTAAGATAAACTCGTAAAGACAGCTAGGCAGTGCAGTGAATAGCACACCTGCCCTGGAGTCAGGAGAATCTGAATTCCAAAAGCTCAAGAATGGCTGAAAGGGATTGGAGTGAAGGTATAGGGAAGGAGTGGAGAGGAGTGATTCTGCCACTGACCACAACCTTTGGAAAGTACTACCCTAAACCATCAACTATATTTAGTACCTTTCAAAACATACTGTAGTGATGTTCCAGGAAAATAACTGGATGTAACAAGGCTACCAACTTCAGCAAGTTACATTAAAAAAATATCCTTTTCCAATATCCCCAACCCCAAACTGAGCAGTTATTACATAAATTTCTCCTGCTTTCATCAAGAAGTGCCTACTTAGCTAACTTCCATAAGTTGCCTTACTTCACGGAAAGCTAAAATGAACAAATGACTTTCTCCTTAACAAAAAAAGCAATCAGAGTTAGAAAGGGAACACTTGTTATTCAGATTATCTTGGTTTACCAAATTCTCTAATTCAGTGGAACAGAAAAGTAGACAAGCTAACACAGGTTGGAGAATAAACTTCATCTACTTTACAATTTGCCAAAGGATTATCTTCCTCTTTCCAACCAAATATTTTAGGCTAGAGCAACACTAGGTCTCACTGCTTAGTCTAGCTTATGACACTCAAAACCTAAGCATTTTCTCAGGATGTTTTTAAATATATAAAACACAAAAAGATTAAAAAGAAATAATTTTGAAAATTTTTTCAAAATATTAAAAACAAAAAACAATTCACAGACCCTCATATAACTCTTGCATTAAAACAAGGATTTAAGCTTTTTTTTCCAGAAGTTTTTTAAAGTTATAAAATGATAGTAATATTTTATTATTATTCATTATTAATAAGAACTAACTTTATATAGTTCCCTTAAGGTTTACAAAATACTTTACAAATATAAGTTTTTTATAAAAGAGGTAACTGAAGCAGACAAAGGTTAAATAACTTGTCCATAGTTACGTAACAGATGGCATTTGAACTCCCGATGCCAAGCCTAGAACTATATTTTCACTGAGCCCCCCCAACAGCCTCAAATTAAATTAAGTTATAATTTGGATCACAAAAGGTTCTTTCCTTTTACAAAAAGATTTCTTTAAATGGAAACCTCCTGTGGCTAATTTGTTTTGTTTTCTAGATCTTTTTTTAGATATCTGACAAAGAGGATAGTAGGATTATTATCCAGTCTATGCTCTCTTTTTCAGATACAAAAACAGAGACCAGAAAATTCTATTGACTTGTCTTAAGGCTGAACAGGAAATAAGTAGAAAAAGGACATTTTTTTTCTTATTAGTATTTTATTTTTCCAAATACATGTAAAGATAGTTTTCAACATTCAGTTTTGTAAGAATTTATGAACCAAATTTTTCTCACTTTTTCCCTTACCTCTCCCCAACAAAGCAAGAAATCTGATATAGGGTAAATATATACACTCCTTTTAAAAATATTTCCATATTTGTCATGTTGTGCAAGAAAAATCAGGATCAAATGGGAAAAAAAAAAAACACGAGAAAGAAAAAAACCCAAGAAAAAAAAAAGATGAAAATATTACACAATTCAATGTTCACTCAGTCTCCACAGTTCTCTTGATGCAGATGGCATTTGCCATTCTGAATCAATAGGAATTGCCTTGATTTGCTGAGAAAATTTATCACATTGATTATCACATAATCTTGCTGTTGCTATGTACATACAATGTTTTCCTGGTTCTGCTCACTTCACTCAACATCCATTCATGTAATATGTCTTTGCAAGTTTTTCTGAAACCAGCCTGCTCATTATTTTTTATAGTACAATATTACATTACTTTCATATACCATAACTTATTCAGCCATTCTCCAACTGATGGGCATCCACTCAATTTCCAATTCCTTGCCACTAAACAAAAAGAATACAAAAAAGACATTTTCAGTGTTTTCCTCTTTTTTTATGATCTCTTTGGGATACACACTCAGTAGTGATACTGCTGGATCAAAGGTGGATCAAGGGTATGCACAATTTAATAGTCCTTTGTGCATAGTTCCAAATTGCTCTCCAGAATAGTTGGATAAATTCACAATTCCACCATTAGTGTTCCAGTTTTCCCACATCCTCATTAACATTTATCATTTTCTTTTCTTGTCACCTAAGCCAATCTGAGAGGTGTGAGATGGTACTTCAGAGTTGTCCTAATTTGCATCAAAAGTGACATTTAAACTCAATTTCAAAACTTTTTTTTTAAGAAGCCACGGCCCACTAAAGAGGGGGAAAAAAGAAAGAAAAAAGATAAACCATGTCAAATATCTTAAGAATAGCTTGTATAAATTAAAATATCTATGGAGAATGACTGAACAAATTGTAGTATGTTTTTAATGAAGGAATACTATTGTACTACTAAGAAATGATGAGCAGAATATTCTTAGGAAAACCTGGAAAAATTTCCACGAGCTCATGCAATGTGAAATGTTCTCAGTACCCAGTAACACAATATCCTACGATGATCAACTGTGAATGATGTTGCTATTCTCAGCAATTATAATAATACAAGACAATTCTGAAAGGCTTATGATGAAAAAATGCTATCCACACCCAGAGAAAGAACTGATTGTTTAAATAGACTGAAGTATACATTTTCCCCCCCACTTCATTTTTCTTGAGGTTTTTTTTGGGGGAAAGAGGAAATCCATATTTGCTTTCACAACATGACTTTTATGGAAATGTTTTGTATAATTTTGTAAGTGCCTTCTCAATGAAGGAGAGGGAAAGAGAGAATCTGGAACTCAAAGTATTAAATACAAATGTTAAACATTGCTTTACATATGTAAATGGAGGAAAATAAAATATTAAATAATAAGGGGAAAAAAATCTGTGGATACTTGGGTCACTACAGTGATTTCTTTCCTGAATTCTGCCAGGCTTTCTTAAACAGAAAGTTTGTTCAACCAAAGTTTCCTCTTCACCCAGGTTTCATAGAGGCACTGACAAACTAATTCTGGCAGTATTACACTAATCCAATAGGGACCCCTACTTTGTTTGGGAGAAGAATCTCTCAAAAATCAGAGGATCTGATTTTTCCTAATTGTTAGTTGGCTGGGTTTTAATTTTTCTTGGCTTCTTGTTGTTCATGGGGGAATTGATGTAGGGACATATCTGCACAGCAAAAGTTTCTCTTTCTACCAGAAACATATATGGGATTCTGCTACTAATTGATTGTGTGACTAGGCAAGCAACAATCTCTCTGATTGTCAATTTCTTCATGTAAGGATATACTATTGATCTTCATTCTGTGTGTAAAAATATTATTGTATATTGATTCTCATATTTTGGAGTTGTACCAGCCTATTATCTTTTAAAATTAGATTACACTGTCCTAATCAATTAACTAGTTTGAAAATTTTATTAAATCTTTTCAGAAGACAAGTAAAGGGGATTCACAAGGTGTGTCATAAATCAGAGTTGGGGATCACAAAACACTAAGAGATACATAAAAATATAATAAGATATATAAGAATGTAATCATTAGGCTGGAATCAACTTTGGGCCAGGTTAAAAATGAGTGAAAATTCTCTCTCCTTTTATAAATATGAAACATGGTCACAGAAAAAGCAGTATTTAGTCTACATTTTCAAGTAAGCAATGATCACAGGTCTCCTTTTTTTCTTTCTAAAGGCTCTGATTACTCTGAATTACTATTTCAATTCTAAATTTATCTTGATTTAAGATGAATTTAATTCCTGTGAACATGGGAACATCAAGTATAGCAGGGAAACTCCATAAGTAATTAATTAAGAAAAATGGTCCTATTCCATCAATTCCAAAGCATTTCCCAATATCTTTGCTGAAACACAGTAGAAGGAAGCAGAAATTAAGAATTTTTTTCACTTATCCAGCCCCCTGATTTTTTTTTTAAACTTTTCCCAGATTCCTAAACTCCAATTAACCCACTGAAATTCATAGCTCTTTCCTTTTCCTGGAGTATTCTCTGATTTGCTGAAACAAATGGGATCAAGTGACTTGCCCAGGGTCTCACAGCTAGGAAGTCTTAAATGTCTATGGCCAAATTTGAACTAAGGTCCTTTCTGACTTCAGGGCTGATGCTCTACTCACTGCGCCACCTAGCTGCTCCTTCCAGGAGTATTCTCAATGATTATGAACAAGAAGATAGAATTGGGGGGGAGAAATCATGTTATCTTTCCATGAGAATTCTATTTCACCAAGCAAGGTACTGATTACCCTCTAATTAATTTTAATATTCTATCAGGAAAAGTTTTTTTTTCTTCTTTATGTTTTGATCTGAGGATAAGAATAAATCCAGTAATAGAGCGTAAACATTAATTTGAAGAGAGATGAAAAATAACTTAATAACAACTGCAGCAGAATTAATATTATACAATAGATCACAGAGTCATAAAATTCTTGATAAATTCATTTTTTGTATCACTATATTTTTTCTAATAGGGCAAGGCACATATGAAATAAAAAGAGATCAACACAAATAAGAAAGAATAATGGGAAGCAAAGATGAAGATGAAGACCACTAGAAGCAAATTTTCCTCACCCACTTGCTACAATTGGTATACAACCACAGCACTGGAAAAGGAAGAGAGTTAGAAATGTTTTCAAGAAGAAACTAAGGCTTGAAATCAAGAGACACAATGTAGAAAATGAGTTTAGTTTTTTACCAGGAAATCTGTCTCCACTTCAAGGCTTTCTAGGTAGGAAACAGGGAGAAGAAAGATTTTACTTAACCAGAAATAAATAAGGTGGAGGGAAGGAGGGAGGGAGGGAGGGAAAGAGAGAGAGAGGGAGAAGGGAGAGGAGAATGGGAAAAGAGGAGGAGGGAGAGAGGGGGAGGAGGGAGAGGAGGGAAGAAGGAAGAGGGGAGAGGAGGGAAGAAGAAAGAGGAGAGAAGGAAGAAGAGAGAAGGAAGGGGGGGAAGAAGGAAAGAGGGGAGGAGAGAGAGGAAAGAGGAAGGAGAGAGAATGAATGTGAGTGTAAATAATAGGCAAACTAGGCCTGTACAAGAAAGATAAGCATAGCACTACTATCAATTGGTACCTAAACAAAAAGTGAAATAAAGACAGCTTAGTATTAACAACATGCTCACACAGGATCTTGTCTTTTCCATTTACTAATAACTATTCTTTCCCCTTTACTTTTTTTTTTTTCTTTAAGGCTTTTACAAAGCTCTCAGTAAAAGCATTTCTCCTGCTGGAATAATGTCCTCATTTCCCCCAGGTTTTTGCATTACAATTAGAATGCTTTTACTTAATGAAATGTGTTAGAGAGCCCTCCAACCAAACTGATCTTCCTGCAAGCCTGTTTATCAATAGGATATTAATGTAGATCAGGCCCAGAGTAGCCTTGTTTGGTTCAAGGCCTGCTACATAGGAGGGAGTAGAAGAGCACAAATTACTGGCTTCCAACAACTCTGTAGAAACCTTTCTGGTTCAAAATGACTTCCAGAGAAAGAAATAGACATTTTCATGCATTATTTATATGGCAACTCAATGCCACAGCCTTTATAAAGTAAAAAAGTACACTGCTTATTGCTGTTATTAAACTGGGGGGGGGGGGGGGAGAAAAGAAAAACAGAATCAGAAAGCTAAATAATTTGTGCGAGGGGCAAATCTGATGTAAGGCAAATATAGATTTCTTGTTCATGACCAGCCAGTCCTAGAGATTCAAGGGCTATGCCTCACTTCAAATAACTGTATATTCCTGAAAATGAAGTCTACTTTTACAGAAATCCCCCCCCCCAAACTCACTGCTAACTAATGAAGTAAAAACACTTATAGGCACTGAAGGAGTTCTTTAAAAAATAACCAGTGATGGATGTGAGAAGTGACCAGATGAAGAATTATTAACTGCTGCAAAAAAAACAGATTGCTATTGCTACTTCCAAAACCAGTAACTTTCAGTAAAGGAAAAGTTGATTATTTCCCTGTAGGTAGTAAGCAATAAAGTCTCAGGTCACTAAAACTGTCTCCTTGCGATAGAGAGCTAACCTAATCTACAAAGCAATATAGCAGCCATTGTGTATTCCTCAACTGAAGCATCACTAAATGTTTTACTATACCAGAAGAAAAAAGAATACTTTAGAAGTTTCCTAGGAGTAAAAAAATTCCTTAGGGAAGGAGAATAAGCTTCAGTTTGTTTTGTGAGAGGACCAACAGTGAATCTATATATTCCTGTCAATAAGCAGTACTTTTTGTAAGGAATCAAATCTAAATCTCTGCCAAAGTCATCTTTTCTTCCTCTCCCTCTCCACTCCCTTTTAAAGTTTTCCCTTCCAAAGAAGAAGTAGGGAACACAGCAGCTGGGCTATCAAGAGTCTCCTGAAACCACATCATACCGAGGACCATGAAGGCCCTGACCTCATCATTCAGCAACAGAGCTTGACCCAGGCAGCTCAAACTTAACACTGACACTAGAAATACCTTCTTTTGAAAGACAATACAGGGATAACCCATATGGAGAACAGCAATTGTACAGAAGTCAGATAAAGCCTCAGAAAAAGAAAAAATTGTCCTAGTCAAAAAGATCACGAGAATACTTAGAAGAAATTTAAAAAGATATAAAACAAAATGGAACATCCAGGGAGGAAAGAATGACAAAGAGAAATGACACTTAGAATAGTGTGTGGAAAACCTTATCTAGAAAATTAGAATGGACTAGACAGAAAAGAGTTCAGTAAGACATGAAACATTAAAACAGTATCAAAAGATTGAAGGAAAAAAAAAGATAAAAACCTAGAAATACTGCATTAAAAAAAGATCAAGGATATATAACCTAAGAATTAGCAGATGATCAGAAAATTGTGACCAAAAATAAAATCTGGGTTATCATAATTAAAAGAAATTATAAATGAAAATTGCCCACAACTCTTAAATGTCAAAGTGAAAATAGAAAAAACCCACTGGTTATTTCCTAAATGAACACTCTCCCAACGACATCACTGCCAGAATCCAGTGTCTCCAATTCAAAGGAAAAATACAAGCAGCAAAATGAAAGGATTCAAGAATCAAAGTGTCACGAAAGTAAGGATCACAAAAGGTTGGCAAGCTGCTATTATCAAGGAAAACTCAGACTACAATTTTCTAACAAGCAAAAGATAATAACCAACCTTATAACCTAATCCAGCAAAACTTACTGTAGGGATAAAAAATGAACTTTTACTCTATAAATGAAACAATTAATGGAAGAGAGATTCCTAGGATTCCTTATTAAAAAAACAGAATTGAGTAGACATTTGAAATGGAAATGGCAGGTCCCCCCCCAAAAAAAAGCGCAATATAAAAGAGATACATATCTAGTTAACAGGAAGGGAATATGTGGAAAGGAATTATTTTCATATTAATAGGACATAAGAAAAAATGTCTTCTTAGAATCCCAATATAAAGATTCATAGAAAACTCTAAGATATATATAGGGATTGAGTGGGTTTTTTTTTTCCTGTCTTTATAGTCAAGGAGAAGAGAAGTACAAATAAAAAGAGACAGACCGATTCATTTATACATCTTAAACATCTTAGGCAGAACCCTATTCTTTTACCATCTTTATATTAATAAAGAGAAACAAAGTGGTAGGGAAAGGGAAAAGAACAAAGATAATAAGACGGAGATAATGATATACCCTAAAAGGAATGGAATAAATTCATTCATAAAATAGAAGAGGATAGCAAAATGGATTAAAAAACAGAATCAGACAAAATGGTTTTGTTTTGTTTTTTTATTAAAGCTTTTTATTTGCATAACATATGTATGGGTAGATCTTCAGCATTGACCCTTACAAAGCTTTCTGTTTCCCTCCTATTTTTTTTTCCCTCCTATTCCCCTCCCCTAGATGACAGGAAGTCCACTACATGTTAATTTCAATATTTAATATACATATACCTAAAAACAGAAGAAAATTTAACCAAATTAGGAAACAGATTGTAAAATTATAATGATGACAGGTTTTAAAGAACTTCTTTCAGACCTATCAAAAGAGAAGATTTAGATATCATTTATAGATCATACACATGAGAGGCAAGTTCCTTTATTTCTCTGACCATCTTTTTTTCTTAAATGTTCAGAGAAGTAGGAATAAAAAAAAAATACAAGAGAATATGTGAAAGAAAATACATTTACTAAATAGTTCACTCACAAAACAGAACAAAAAAATGGATTAGAAAACAGAACTACACAATGTACGCTTTATTAACAAAAAAAAAAAAAAAAGGCAAGACTTCCAAGATGGTGTAGTAAAGCCAGAAACCAAGGCTCTGAACAGATTCTGAAATGGAAGCACCTAAAAAGAGATAGAATGAAACAATTTTCTAGCTCACGATAGTTTAGAAGGATTTCAAGCAAGATCAGTGTCATTAGTGAAAAGGGTGCCCAGTCTAGCTCTGAAGCTTTCCTGGAAAGAAGGCATACCATATTATCAGCAAGTGAGTGTGTGTGTTGGGGGGGGGGGGGGGAGAAAAAAAAAAAAAAAGAGAAGGGGAGGGGCAGTGCCGCCTGCCAAATACTGTGATTTCTGAGACTATCTGCTAAAGTATGTGAAGCCTTGAGCCTCCATTTCAAGGCCTAAGTTTCAATTTCCTGGAAATGATATGACTTTAGAGAAATGACACTTTTGCTAGCATTACCTCATTACCTCCACCTGCCATATGAGGGAAAAAATAACTGCAAGAGCCAATTAAAACAAAAACTTTGCATAAGGGGAATTTCAAGGAGGATTTAGGCCATGCTTGCTTATTTAAATCACAATTCTTGGCTCCTAAGATGGCTCTCCTCATTCTTGACTGCCCAGGAGTGGGGGACTACCTGCTTCTCCAAGATTCTAATAAAAACTTTTACCTCCACTTTGAGGAGTTTCCCAGTAGTCAATTTTGGTTAGGGTCTTTGTACTCCACACAAGACTTTACCTTACAATCCTAGCTCAATAGAAAAGCAGAGCAGTGGGGCAGTCCCAATCCCAAGAAAGAAGACAAAGTGCAAGTCCAGAAAATCGGCTAACAATAGAATGAGGGTAGTCTACCCCCAGTACTATGAGCAAGCCATAAACAAAAGAGGGCCCCTGCTTAAAGCCAAAGCTGCACAAGAAGCTTAGGGCAGTGCCTTGTGTCTAAGGAGCATAGCTCAACTTCAAAAGTCATGAAATTGGAAAAAGAAAATGAGCAAGAAATCAAAAACAGAACCTTGATTATAGAAAGCTAGTATGGTGTCAGGAAAGATCAAAATACAACTCAGACACATTGTTGGTGGAACTGTGAACAGATCCAATCATTGTGAAGAGCAATTTGGAACTGCTCAAAAAGTTATCAAACTGAATATCTTTTGACCCAGCAGTGTTTCTACTGGGGCTATATCCCAAAGAGATCTTAAAGGAGAGAAAGGGACCCACATGTGCAAGAATGTTTGTGGCAGCCCTTTTTGTAGTGGCAAGAAACTGGAAACTGAATGGATGTCCATCAATTGAAGAATGGCTGAATAAGTTATGGTACATGAATGTTATTGTCTGTATGAAATAACCAGCAGGATGATTTCAGAGAGGCCTGGAGAGACTAGCATGAACTGATGCTAAGTGAAATAAGCAGAACCAAGAGATCATTATACATGGTAACAACAAGACTATATGATGATCAATTCTGATGGACATGGTTCTCTTCTACAATGAGATGTTTCAAAGCAGTTCCAAATGTTCAGTGATGAAGAGAGCCATACACACCCAGGGAAAGGACTGTGAAAACTGAGTGTGGACCACAACATAGCATTTTTACTCTTGCTGTTGATGTTTGCTTGCATTTCGCTTTCTTTCTCAGTTTTTTTTCCTTCTTGATATGAATTTTCTTGTGCAGCAAGATAACTGTATAAATGTTTACATCTATTGGATTTAACATATATTTTAACATATGTTAAATGTTACATTAAACATGTTAACATTATGCCATCTAGGGGATGGGGTAGGGGAAAGGAGGGGATAATTTGGAACACAAGGTTTTGCAAGGGTCAATGTTGAAAAATTACGCATGCATATGTTTTGTAAATAAAAAGCTTTAATTAAAACAATGGTCTCAAGCTCAAAGAGCCTTCTTCTAAGAAGTCATAAAGGACTTTAAAAGTCAAATAAGAGAGGAAGAAGAAAAATTGGGGAAAGAATTAAGAGATATACAAGAGAGAATCAGTAGATTGGAAAGCAAAGTACAAAAATTGAGTAAAGAAAATGATTCCTTTAAAAATATAATTAGTCAAAAAAAAAATCCAATGAAGAAAATACTTCTAAAAGTAGAATTAACCAAATGGAAAGGAAGATAAAAGCTAACTGAAGAAAGCCATACATTAAAAACTAGAACAGGGCAAATGGAAGCTAATGATTCTGAGATAAAGAGTCAAACAAACTAAAAAGAATTAAAAAATAGAAAATGTAAAATACCTCAATGGAAAAATAACTGACCAAATCTCCAAATGCCAGCTTCTGCAATAAGAACTCAGCATTTGACAAAAATTGCTGGGAAAACTGGAAAATAATATGTCAGAAACTCAGCATAGACTTACATCTCACGTAAGATCAAAATGGATACATGATTTAGGCATAAAGGATGATATCCTACACAAATTAAAAACCTATCAAATCTTTGGAAAAGGGAGGGACTTATGACTGAAGAAGCAGAAAACATTATGAAAGGTAAAATGGACAACTCTGATTACATTAAAATTAAAAAGTTTTTGCACAAACAAAACCAAAAGAAGTAAGATTAAAAAGGAAGTAGAAAACTGGGGGAAAAAAATCTTTACACAGCCAGTGTTTCTGATAAAGGTCTCATTGCAAAAATATATAAACAATTGAGTCAAATTTATAAGAATACAAGTCATTCCCCAATTGATAGTCAAAGGATACGAACAATTTTCAGATGACAAAATTAAAGTCATCTATAGTTGTATGAAAAAATGCTCTAAATCACTACTGATTAGAGAAATGCAAATTAAAACAACTCTGAGATATCACTTCACACCTTTTATATTGGCTAAGATGATAGGAAAAG
Organism: Myrmecobius fasciatus; assembly: GCA_023553655.1. Classification (NCBI taxonomy): domain Eukaryota; kingdom Metazoa; phylum Chordata; class Mammalia; order Dasyuromorphia; family Myrmecobiidae; genus Myrmecobius; species Myrmecobius fasciatus. Next base: position 119,075 of record JAJPUD010000420.1, on the reverse strand, counting down.
ATAATGATAAATGCTGGAGGGACACTAATGCATTACTGGTGGAGATGTAAAATGATGCAACCATTTTGAAGAGCAATCTGGAACTATGCCCAAAGGAGTATAAAACTGTGCATACCCTTTGAAACAGCAGTGCCACTATTGGGTCTGTATCCCAAGGAAATAATAAAGGAGGGAAAAGGACCTACATGTGCACAAAAATTTGTAGCAGCTCTTTTTGTGGTAGCAAAGAATTGGAAAATGAGTAGACAGCTCATCAACTGGAAATGGCTGAAAAAGTTGTGGTATGTGAACATAATGGAATATTACTGTTCTATAAAAAATGATGAACAAAATGATTTTAGAAAGGCCTGGAAAGATGTATAGGAACCGATGCTAAGCGAAACAAGCAGAACCAAGAATGCGCTGTATATAACAACAGCAAGAATGTGTGATCATCAATTATGAAAGACTTGGTTCTTTCTCAGTGGTTCAGTGATCCAAAGCAATCCCCATAGACTTTGCACAGAAAATACTATCTACATCCAGAAAAAGAACTAAGGAGACTGTAAATCAAGATATGCTATGTTCACTTCTTTTTTCTATTTTTTTTTCACCTTTGCTCTGATTTTTCTTTTCCAACATGAGTCCTAAATCACTGTATGACAAAAATAAATTAATCAATGAACAAATAATTTTTTTAAAAAGAATCCTACCCCCCCAAAAATAAAGGGATGACTATAAGTAGCATGTTGAATTAGTTGTGTCTTTTGAATTCTGCCATAAAATAAGATAGTAGATTTTTAATCATCTGGATTAATAATAATAAATCATCCAGAGTCCTACAGTATGTAGTTTACAAGAAACATCTGAAACAGAAAAGCATACAAAATAAGGATAAAGGCTGAAACAGAAATTATGATTCTGCTGAACCAAAATAAAAGAAAAAAAAAAAAAGCAGGCATAGCAATTCTGAACACAAAGTAAAAGCAAAAATAGATCTAATTAAGAGATAAAGCAAACTACACCTTGTTAAAAGGTAAACAAGAGCAGATCATAGACAATGAAGCAATATCAATACTAAACCAAGTGGTACAGCATTAAAATTCTTAGAGAAACCATTAAGTCAGGAAATAGAGCAAAATTTAGATATGACTTCTGAAGGAAACTAAATGAGGATAGCAAAAGTTGCAGATTACAAAATAAACTCACATAAATCATGAGCATTTCTATATTTCACCAACCAAGCCCAGCAGCAAGAGGTTGAAAGACAAATTTCATTTAAAATACCTGCAGAAAACATAAAATGTATTTGGGAGTCTACCTAATAAAACAAACCCATGAACACAATTACAAAAACTTTTCAAACAAATAAAATCAAATATGAACAAGTGGAAAAAAATTAATTATTCAGGAATAGGTCAAACTAATGTAATGACAACAATTCTACTTAAATTAGTCTACTTATTCAATGCCATGTCAGACTACCAAAAATTATTTTATGGAGCTAGAAAAAATCACAAAATTCATCTGAAAAACCAAAAGGTCAAGAACATTAAAAAAAAAATAAATTAAAAAAAAAATGTAAAGAACACCTGGCCTAGCAATATGAGGCATAAAGCTCTATTATAAAGTAGCAGTCATCAAAACCATTTGGTATTGGCTAAGAAATAAAAATGTGGATCAGTGGAATTGATTAGGTATATAAGACACAATAGTCAATGACAATAACAATCTAGTGCCTGAAACTCCAGTTTCTGGGAGAACTCAAAAATTGCTGAGAACACTGGAAAATAGTATGACAGAAACTAGGCATAGCCCAGTACCAAGATAAGGTTGAAATGGGTTCAAGATTTAGACATAAAGGGTGATACTATAAACAAACAAAAAATAAATAAAATAGATCAAGGGATAGTCTACCTGTTAGATCTGTGGAAAAGGAAAGAATTTATGGCTTAAAAAGAATTAGAGAACTTAATGAAATGCAAAATGGATAACTTTGATTACATAAATTTGAAAAGGTTTTATACTAACAAAACTAATATACCAGCCAAGATGAGAAGAGAAGCAGGAAGGTGGGAAAATATTTTTACAATCAGTGTTTGTAATAAAAGTATAATTTCCCAAAATATACAGAGAATTAAGTCAAATTTATAAGAATCCAAGTCATTCAACAATTGCTAAATGGTCAGAGGATAACATTTTCAGACAATTTTCATATGAAGAAATTAAAGCCATTTATAGTTACATGAAAAAATGATGTAAATTCCTATTGACTAGACAAATGCAAATGAAAGAAAACAATTCTTTTAAGGTACAATCTCACACCTCCCAGATGGGCTAAGATGGCAGAAAAAGATGATAAATGTTGAAAGGAATGTTGGAAAACTGGGACACTACTGTCTTGTTAGCAGAATTATGAACTGATCCAACCATTCTGGAGAACAATGTGGAATTATGCCTAAAGGTTACAAAATTGTACATAGCAGTGTCTCTACTGGGTCTGTATCTCAAAGAGATTATTAAGTATGGAAAGGGACCCACAAGTACAAAAATGTTTGTAGTAGATTTCTGTGGTGGCAAGGAATTAGAAAATGAATATATGCCCCTCAACTGGGGAAATGGCTGATTAAGTTATGAATGTAATAGAATATTACTGTTTTATAAGAAATAATGATTAAGTGGTTTAAGAAAAGCCTGGAAGACTTACTTGAACTGATGCTGCATGAAATGTGTAGAACTGGGAAAACACTGTACACACCAGTTATTGTGTAAATATCACTGTGTGATGATCAACCATTAAAGACTTAGTTCTTCCTAACAATTAAGTAATCCAAGGCAATTCCAATAAAAAGTTTGGATGGAAAATACCATCTGCATCCAGAGAGAGAATTATAGATCAAATGAGGATCAAAGTATGCTATTTTCACTTTTTGTCCTCTTTTTTCCCCCCTTTCTTGTGGTTTTTCTCTTTTGTCCTAATTTTTCTTTGCCAACATGACTCATGTGAAAATATGTAAATATATGTGAATGATTTACTGGTTCTACTTTATACTAGAATAAACCCTCAACACTTGGGACTATATTAAAGAATCAATCTCTCTTTCTATTCTATCCTCAACAAGTCTTCCTGTCCCAAGATTCCTATCCCACATTCTATCAGATCATAGTAAAAAACATTCCATTTTGTTACTCTTCCCCCTAATGATTATTAATTTTTGTTTTTAAATAAGCAATCTTCATTTGGGACCTAGCACATTATTAGGAATGCAATAAGCACTTAATTATCCCTTGTTCAAATAAATTAAGAAACCAATTATTATGTCTATTCACTTCCCTCAGTGACACAAGACAACAGTTGTCCACAATAAGCATGTTACAGACTTAAATGCAACTTTTCTGGGTTCATAGAATGTATCATTAATAAAAATAATAGTGTTTATTATTATAGGGGTAAAGATGAAAGAAATCATAGCACTCATTTACTCATGTCAGAGATGGAAAAAGTTGAATTGAAAAATATTGTAATAATTAATAACCTGGATTTTTCTCAAAGACCTGAGAGGCAGGAAAAGTACACTACCTCCCAAAGTGCTTCATAATAATATATATAAAACTATGTGTAACATAGAGCTACAATAATATAACTATAATTGTGGGGCATCTACATGGTGTGATGGATAGAGCACCAGCCCTTTAATTGGGAGGTCCTGAGTTCAAATATGGCCTTATACATGTAATACTTTGTAGCTGTTGTCACCCTGAGTAAGTCACTTAACTCGAACTGCAGGGTGGGAGGGAAGATGAGGGAAGGGGAGAAAAGAAAAAGAATCCACAGGTAACTATAATTGTTAGGTTTTTCCAGATAATGAGCAGAACCAGGAGATCATTATACACGGCAACAACAAGACTATATGATGATCAATTCTGATGGACATAACTCTCTTCAACAATGAAATGTTTCAAACCAGTTCCAATTGTTCAGTGAAGAAAGCCATAAACACTCAGAGAGATATGAAATGTGGACCACAACATATCATTTTCATGCTCTCTATTGATGTTTGCTTGCATTGTTTCCCTTCTCAGATTTTTAATTTTTATTTTTTTTCTTGTAGATCCGACTTTTCTTGCACAGCAATATAACTGTAAAAATATGCATATACTTATTCGATTTTGTCAAGTATTTTAACATAATTAACATGTAGTAGATTTCCTGCCATCTAGGGGAAGGGTGGGGATTAGGGGGATTGCACTGACCTTTTAGTATTCTGGAAAAACGCTAACGTACCCTTTTCCCATCTTAAGATTTATAAAGCTAATTATTGGGAAACTTCATTTTACACATTAAAGAAACCTAACTTTGGGACTTGCCAAGGACACAGAGCCACAATTAATACAGCACAGAAGGAATCCAAATCCCTGGACCATCACATGACAATACTCTTAGCACTATAACGCTACCTCTCACTAAAAATATCCAATCTTTTAATCTTAATAAGATCAGCATAAATAGCTATTGCTTATCTTGTTCAATTATTCTATTTGGAATTTCTTCAAGGAACTCATTAAAAATATTGTGAGTTTTTTGTTCCTTACTTTCTTCTCTATAGAGAAGATTCTCCTGGTGGTCTGTCTCCTTGAAATAGCTGTGTTGAAACTGAAATTAATTTTTTATATTTATACACACATATAAAATGTATATATTTCATCTATTTCATATTTTAATATATTTTACATGCTTAAATATGTTTCATAGTTATATAATTTTTTTACTATTTATTAATCATGAGAATAGAAGGGAGAAAATCTAGAAAGCATGGTTTTAAAACAATTGCTAAAATTTTTTTTTACATGTAACCTGAGAAGGAAATACTAAATAAAAATATTAACTAGCCATAATGAATATTTCTATATTTTGCTAAGTAAAAAAAAAAGTATCCTTTTTTTCCCCATCCCACACTCTCTAAAGCAAGCAAAATAAAATAATAAATGAAGATATTTTTCTAACTATTTCTGTATCTGTTTCCTTATTTGTAAAAATCAAGGATTGGACTAGATCTCTCAAGTCTCTTCCAATTCTAAATTTAAAGTATTTAATTTTATGTATTAACCTTTCAGTGAAGCCTGGAAAAAAAAATAAATCCATGATAACAATCCAATTCCATAAACATTTTATTATCAGTTTATCAATGTATCATACGTAAACCCCCCCAATATACACACACACACAAAATAGAATACAGATAGGAGAACAGAAAAAGAATTTGGGAGAGGAAAAATCTGGGTATCTGAGCATGATGTGGAAACTTAATATAATTGGCATGCCCCTGATATTATATTAAGACATACAGCACTCTTTAAAAAGTGATTAGTACAAAACAGGAGCTAATTAACTAATAAATATTATAGTGCATATTATTTAGGGACAAAAAGAAGAAAAATCATATTAGGGTTGGTCTCTCTCACTAAAGTGAGAGCCTATAATTGAGAGCTGCAGAATTACAAGTGGCGTCAACAGCACAGAACCTAGAATACTGGCAACTTTTTGTATCATCTTTCTTGGCATGGCAATTTTCCTTCCAAGTTCTATTTCTTATCACAGTTTTTTAATGGACCTGGCTACAATCAACTTCCCTTCTGCTTCATAAACTAATTTTTCCAATTGTTAGAAATAAAACCCCCCTCCCCCAAAGAAAAGAAAATGAAAGTAAAAAAACACAAATTAATTTAAAATTATTAAATTTTCCCTTAAATTTTATTACATATATTCATTTTTAATTGCTTTCTCCTCAATAAACAAAACACTATGTTTCATCTTGTCTATTATCAAGATTTTGGGTTTGGGGTTGTTGTTAGGATGTGGAGGACAAAAAGGGTTGAGAGCAGATTGAACTCTCTTTGGAAAGCAAGGACTACTTTGGAATACTTTGTATTCCTAGTGCTTTAACAAAGGCCCCAGTATATATTAGGTGCTTGATAACTATTGCCTGACAATGGCCTGGCAAAGCATCAAAATGAAAAAATACAATTATAAAACTATCTTCATAAATATCATATTTTATTTTGTACTTGCCATTGGGATTTTAACTCCTCAAATGAAGAGGACCATGTTCTGCTAAGTTATTTTCCTGTGTATTGCAAAGATGTGTGAGAAAAGGTCCTGAAAATGTAGAATATGTCATTTTTCTCCAATGGCAGGGTCAAGCTGAGCAGAAGACAAAAGTAATGTTAAGTGTTTCAGAAACTATTATATCTGTATATCTCTTATTAACCAGAAGTGAAAGAATTTGTTGTGCCACATGAAGCTCAAATAGGAACAAATACATGAAATCTGACCTTTCCATTTTACTTCAAAAGAGCTCCCTTGATTGCAACTAACACTCTCTCCTCCTTTCCTTTTCTTTCTCTGTCTCTAACACATGTTGGTATGGTGCTTCCAATATTCCCCAATTCTTTATTTCTGAATCTACACATTAAGTATTCTACATCTAATTTCTATATATATTCTGGAAAGTTTTAAATAACAGAATAAAAGAATGCCACAAAAACCCAAAGGTACTGTTTTAACAGGCAGTGCTAGTTTCTTGAATGGTACCTAGTAGCCCCTCCTTTGTCAATGAAACAACTACACTGGTCAAACACATATGGAAATATTTATGCATGAACTGGATGTGCCCAGAATATTAAAGGAAGAAATGAAGCTTAAAACAAATTGAAGCTGTTCAACACTGGCATACTCTTAAAATATTTATGAATGCATATGATTCAAGTATTTCCTTTCTTTCAAAGACTCTCTCACAGACGATAGAGCTGCTTTAAGTTGCTAGTGATCTTTCAATGCAAAAACTCTACAGTTTACCAATATGCTTTATATTCAATTAAAAAGGTCTCTAAATGAAATTCCCACTCCTCATCACCAGATAACAAATAAAGCAAGCAGAACTGTCAAAATACAGTGTGTAAATGGTTTCTCAAGAGCTTTCAGCACTAAATTGTAAGTGGAACTGCCATTAAGTGATGCACTGGCCTTGCTAACATACATCAGTGTGAAATAAAAAGTTATCTTCAGCAGGATCAACTTACCCATTTTTCTCATGTGGTTAGGCAACACTGTCACTACTGATCAAAAGTTTGTTTATTGAGGGGGAAAAAAATAGCACTAAAGCAAATACAACAAAGAGTAGATGGTTGAACTAACAGAAATGGGTATCATTCTTCAATCTAGTAATAACTCCAGACTTGGCAACTGCCACCAAACATTCTATCATTGATTCGCTTTCTAAGGGAGACACATAAATAAATCTCAAATTGAGGTAGAAGGGCAAAACTCTCTTGTCAAAGAAGAAAGGAAAACACATTTAAATTGTCAATTTTCAGTTCAACAAAGATAAACTTTGACCTGAAGCACAGTGTTTGCAAAGGAAAAAAAAAAAAATTGATCTCCCATTACAGTCTTCTGAGAATATTAATGAATTATATACAGTTTTATTTTACCAAGCACTTTGCTGACAAACTACCATATGAGATAAGTAGCATAAGTAGTATTCTTATTTTATGGGTTAGAAAATAGTTTCTTCAGAGACATGAAAAGTCACATATATAGGCAATTTCAGATCAAGGACACATACTCAGGTTCCTGAATCCAATCCACTGTTTTTTCTCTTCCAAGGAAATCATCCCAGTACAATTAATCCAGAAAAATGTGGTTTGTTTTTATCATCTCAAAATTCAACTTTGAGCATTAATCACTTGTTTTCTGAATGTTATGGAAGATTCTTTGCCAGAGTTACATCTTAATATTTAAATTCATTATTATTCAACTCTAGAATAGCAGTACTATCCATCTGTCTATTGGTATAGCACTAAAATTATAAATTAATTTTCGGTGTATTATCATTTTTATTATATTGGTATATCCTAGCCACAAGTACAGGTTTTTCCTCCAGATAGTTAAGTTGTTCCTTATTCCTATTAAAAAAAAGCAAAACAGAACTCTGTAGTTGAATCTATACAACTTTCTCCTGTTCTTTGTTACACTGATAGCTAAATATTTTATGCATTTTATACTCATTTAGAATGGAATTTACCTTCCTATTATTATCTGTGCTCTCTCTACAATGATTACTATGTTTTTATTATGTTGTAGTCTTTAAATAATATATTTACTATTTCTGCCTTTTTACATTTATTTGCCAGTTCTCTGTGCCCTAATACATGGTCGGTTTTTGCAAAAGCTCCATGTAGTCTGAGAAATACATACATTCTTGAGCAGTTTCATTTAGATGTCAAAATTCCCTTAGCTCTAGTTTTCCCAGCAATTTGTTCAGTTCTGTATTGTTCCTTTTATTTTATGTTTTTGTTAGATTTATCCCAAATCAAGATGGGGATTTTAAAATTACTACTGACTACTTTGTTATTATAAGCCTTTCTAAAATCCAGCTAATTTTTCCATTAAATTGGGGCAATTTAAGATTAAATACTAATAATCAGTTTTTTAAACAATGTTCCCCCCCCTCCAAAGTAACATGTTTATCTCTTTTTGTGTAAGGACTGTTTGTTTTTGCTTTGCCTGAAGCAGGAGCACAACTGTCTGTCTTTCTAGAGTTACTCTGTGCATTCTAAATTCTTTTCCAATCCTTTTTTATCCATAGCAAAAGGCATTTTGCTTTTCAAGAATTATAACTTCCTCCTGGAATCATAAACAAAATAAGTTGTTTTCAGAAATCAATGGTTTAAAAATAAAAAGTATATTTTAAAGAAACATATGGAGAACTAAATTTTCAGCATCCCAAAGCCCTCTAGGCTTTAATAAGCCAGTATTCTTTAAAAAATTCTTTACTGTTGAGTTTCCTCAAATCTTGGTGCCTCTTAGCTATATTCTGACAGATCATTTGATCTGTCTACCTGTTTAAAAAAAAAAAAAAAAAAAGGTTCTTACTATCTTAATTTAAAAGTGTCTAGTAAGGTACAATTTCTTCCTGAACAAATTCATCAACTATTCTGAAATGAGCATAATAGTTATCTACCATACATCCATCAGATGAGTAAAGTGACAAAAGAGGAAAATGGCTATTGTTGGAAAGGCTGCTGGGAAACACTTTGTTGAACTATGAATTAATTAATTGGTCTATCCACTCAAGAAAACATTGTGAGACTATACCTCAAAATTAATTAAATTATGTACCACAGCTAGGCACGGGCAGATATGCTAAAAAGTGAAAGATAAAGAAAAAGGGCAAAATGTTTCTCAGCAGCAAATTTTGTGATACCAAAGAAATAGAAAAAAGCTAGGTGCTTGTTAATTAAGGAATGGCTAAAAATATAATGGTATATCATTATATCAAAATATAGGGCACTTAGGTGGCTCAGTGGTACTTACTCAAGTGAATAGAGCACTAGATTTAGAATCAGGAAGACAACTTCCTGAATTCAAATCTGGCCTTAGGCACTTAGCAGCTGTAACCCTGGGCAAATCACTTAACCCTGTTTGTCTCAGTTCTTCACCTATAAAATAAATTGGAGAAGGAAAGAGCAAATCACTCCAATATCTTTACCAAGAAACCGCTTTGCCCCAAAAAATGTGGTCCTGAAGAGTCAGACATGTCTGTAACCAAACATATATACACACATTTAGATACGTGCCTATGTATGTCGATGTGATGTATACATTAAATATATGTGCATATACAATGTATATATGTATGTATACACACACATAAATACAATGAAATATTATGCCAGAGCTATAAATGGGACAGAAACAAAGAAACCTGATATGAGTCATATGAACTGATAGAACAGAAAACCGAATTAAGATAACGATTTATACAATGACAATAAAATAAAAAAATTTTAAAAATTTAAAAACTATAAGAGGACTTCAGAATTCTGATCAATTCATGACCAGAATAATAAAAGCAACTATAACTACCATTTATATAGTACTTTAAGATATGAAAGGTGTTTTACAAATATTATCTCATTTGATTCTCACAATAACCCTGGAGGCAGGTGCTACTATTATCCCCATTTTGCAGGTGCAGAAACTGAAGCAGACAGTGGTTAAAGGACTTGCCTGGGGTCACTCAGCTACAAAGCATCACAGGCAGGATTTGAATATAAGTCCAGTTCTCCCCACTGGGTGGTAACAGCAGCATCTAAGAGAAAATCCTTCCCACATCTTGTAAAGAAATAAAGGATAAGAGGTAAAGAATGATGTTTTTAGACAAAGTCAAATCAAATAGTGCTTAATTACACTAGTTACAAGAGAGAGTGGGGAGAACTGAATATGAGAATCAGTGAAATGCTAAATGACAGAAGAGAGCAAAATGAAGTTCATCAACAGAAACAATAAAGATTGTCTTGTTGCTATTGTCAATAAACATTTATCACGACTACTTTGGTTTTTGCTTTTTATATACTGAAATTTAACTTGTTTGTTTTATAACTAGTCAATAAATATATTATGTTAAAAAAAGAGAGAAAAAAACAAAAAGTCTCTGCACTTATTGAGCACATAGACTAATGGGAAAGATAATATGAAATCAATGTGTACAAACAAGATTATATGTAGGATTAAACTGAAAATAATTAATAGAAAGGTGTTAGCATCAAAGGACAATGAGGAAAAACTTTTGCAGCTGAGACTTGAAAAAAACAGAAAAGCCAAAAAGCATCAATGAGAAAGGAGAAAATTCCAAGCATGGTGGACAGCCAGGGAAAACGCCTGGAGTTTAACAGATGGAATATCTTGTGTGAGAAATAGCAAGGAAGCCAGTGTCACTTGATCAAAGAATACACAGAGTTGGAGAGGAGATCTAAGGGTTAAGAAGACTCAAAAGGAAGAAGGAAGACAACTTATAAGAGCATTGGATACAAAACTGTGCATTTTATACTTGATTCTTTAAGTGATAAGAAAATACTTGAGGGTGAGAGGTGATATGGTCAGACTAACAGCTGAATGGAGAATGAATTAGAGTGGAAAGACGAAGCAAGGAGATCAACCAACAAGCTACTAAAATAGTCCAAGCGATGGTGATAAAAGGCCTGCACTAGAGTGGTAGCACTGTCAAAGGAAAGAAATAGAAGTATATGAGAGATACTGCAAATATAAAACCAACAGGCTCTGGCAACACATTTTAAGAGTAAAGAGAATTACTACCTAGGATTGCAAACCCTTGTTATACTCAGTGATCAAAGAAGAAATTAAGACCACACTTTAATGCCAGGCCTTTGTATTCATGCTAATAACAATAACGGTAAAGGTCCAGTAAGGACAAAGTCAGAAGGAATTTGACTTCAGACATGGGTAGAAGATATAATGTACCACCTGCTTTATATATTCACCTTCCCTTGGAATGAATGGTTAGGAACTAGAAATTGGGAGAATCATATTCTAATAAAGAGTTTTTATGTAGATACTCTATATGACCATAAAAAAGAACTGAACTTCGAAAAACAAACTTCTAAATATGATAGGTCACGTGAAAAATTTACAATCTTATGTTATTTATAAAGACAAATATCTTCACCTTTCCCTCTTTAAAAAGACTGATCTTAGAGAGTAGCCTTTTCTTTCTTAGTCCAAAAGTTAAACCATCTCTTTATTCCCCAGTGAGTGTCAGTCCCACTCAGAGGTGCCATGTTTTATTTAAAACATACTCTCTCTCAGTAACCACTTTGTTCTAATTGGCAAGGCAAAGCTTGGTCCCCAAAGCACACAGCTCGTTACATTCAGTTTGGATTACAAAAACACGATGAAACAAACTGCATCGAAATGTACAAATTAACGGCTCAGGAGTGCACGACACGGACGTGGAATTAGATTGTAATATGGAACAAAATCCACAGGGAAGCTAGGGAACAAATCACTAGTGTCTTTATAAACTATACAAGGTTTCCAAATGAGCAAATACACAAAGCAGAGCACAAGCTTTTCCATAACTCAACCAAATTGCTATATATGAATAGAATAGGAAAGATTTTTTTAAACTTTTATGCATATATGAATTAGCAAATGAAGCCACAGACAAGAAAGTTTTAACAAATGAAACCTGAAGAGGTTCTACTATCTAAATATATAACTCATTTTTGCCTTGAGACTTGACAATGGCCAAGCATCATTGCAATTAAGTCATTGTTTCTTTCTTTTTTTTTTTAATCATTTGTGAAGCAGAAACGCAGGGGACTAAATTAGAAATGGTATTTCAATATGCAGTGCAGAAAGCAAGGTTAATGAGCTTAAAGTTACATGAATAAGATATTCATGGGATAGCAAAAGATGTTAAAAAATGGAGATCTCACCTAAGAAGTAGAAAATGTATTCGACAAAAATACTTCTCCTTTGCAACAAATCAGCTGCTCATAACAATATCCCTCTAATTTTTTTTTTTCAGATCTGAAGTCAAATAGCCACTAATGGATCCCAAGATAAAACATACAACTTTTGTTACTATATGAATCTGACACATGAAAAGTAACACATTTATTCAAAATTGCTAATACTGTCTCATATACATTTTGGGATCATCTTCAGGTTTACTTGGCTTCTGCTGCTTCATTTCAGGGTATTTTCTCATGAATTTTACCCCCACCACAAAATCATATACAATAGCTTGTCATGCTCTTGTACCATGCTACTTCAGAAATATGCCCAGAATGTCTCTTCTCTCTACGTGCACAATTTACAAAATATTGTTTTATTATTTGCTTTTGTCTTTTAAGACTACACACACCACATTTTCACCAGCATAGGATATTCCTTTTAATCTGTGAATATCTTTAAAATAATGTTTTTGTCTTAAAATATTAAAAAAAAAAAAAACTTAACCCAAGCAAAGTTATTTAAACTAAACAATTAAGGATGGTTAAAACATAGTGATCCCTTCATTCTAGAAGTGGTTTTATTTTTAAATACTTCATTTTCTCCCAATTACATGCTAAAACAATTTCTTACTTTTTTTTTTTTAAGTTTTAAATTCCAAATTCTATTACTCCCTCCCCTCCTTGGACAGTAAGCAATCCCACATAGGTTATATAAGTGCAATCATGTAAAATATTTCCATACTAATCATTTTGTACAAGAAGTGGGTAGGGAGAGAGAATGCTTCAATCTGTATTCAGACAACATCAATTCTTTCTCTGGAGGAATATCACATGTTTTATCTTAAGTCCTTTGGGACCAACTCAGGTCACTATATTGAAACCACAACATTGCTATTACTACGTACAATTGTCTCATGGTTCTACTCACTTTCTTTTGTTCATGTAAATTTTTCCAAGTTTTTCTGAAATCATCATGCTTTTCATTTCTTATAGCACAATAATGTAGAATTGGTCTTATTAAGAAATGAATGGCTAGGACTAGAGCATTTAAATTATTTTATATATTAAAATACCTTAACAACATATACCTGGATACTTTTTAGAAAACAGAATCTGAAAAAAAGAATAATGTATAAAAGGCATGAAACTGGGAGTTGTTTAACACACCAGATAACACAACTGGAATCCAAAAGGTTCATAACAAGATAGGATGATAAGCCAAATCTAAAAAGATTTATAAGAATACCTAAGTCCTACACATGTTTAAAAAAAAAAAAATTATTTAAGTACATACCAGAAATGACCAGAGAATAGTTGAAAAAAAGGCCAGTCATTTTAATTCACTGAAAATTTGCTGACTGACCAGTATAACAGCATCCAAAGAGGTAATGGAATCTTAGGCTACATTATAAGAATTCTAGTGTCCAAACATGGGAAGAGAGAATTGCACTGAACTCTGAACTGGGTCATAACACTCTTAGAGGAGAATTAACAGAATCGAGCACAACCAAAAGAAGGTCAACAAATGTGTAGAAAATTAAATAAAAATGAATTTTTTAAAAAAAAGGAAGAAAAAAAATTATCATATGAAGAAACTTCATATTAGGGAGAAAATATGAAGAAGTTTTGCAAGATATCAGAACTAAGAAGAAAAGTATAGAAACATTTTGGCTCTAAATAAAACTTTCTAATAATTTGAATTGTTCTGAAATTGAATAAGCTATCCACTTGGACAGTAACTTCCCACTATCAGAGGTTCTTCAATTAAAGGCTACTAGATAAGCCATCATTTGGCAGCAATTTTTTAGATGGGAATTATGTATTTGTGGGGATAGTACACCAAACAACATTTTGGGCCCATTCAAATTTTGAGAATCTATAATTGTTAATGATCCAAACTTCTGACTTCCCCATTCATTTAGATGAACAATTCATCTGAAATCTGTAATTTTAGAAAGTTGTTAGAGATCTTTAGAAATTAAGTGACCGATTTGTAGTAAAACAATTAGTATGTTTAAAATACAAGAACATGAAGCCAGATCACTAATTCAAAAATCAACTCTGTCCAACATAGCAATAGCGTGGTTTCATCAATACAATGATCAATGCTACACTGCCTCTCATAACTATAATAGATCACAAGAGCTGAAAAGATCATTTAGCACAGGACTTCTCAAACTTTTTCCACTTTGCAAACATCAACTTTTTGCCAGAGAAATTTTTACATGACCCCAGGCATATAGGTATATAAAATAAGTATAGGAATCAAACATTTTCTGATAGTAAATCATAATTTTGCAACCCCCCCCAACATTCAGCTACAAAATTCCCATATAGGGTCATGACCCACAGTTTAAGAGGCTTTGATCAGCCCAATTCCCTACAGATGAGGGAAAAAAGGACCAAAGAGATAAAATGAATGGCCAAAGTCAGACCAGTAGCAAGTAGCCAATCTAGGATTTTAATCCACATTCTATGACTCCAAAACCCAAAACTTATTCTACTGTTGTACATTAGCTACCTGATGGACCCATTAATTCTAAGAGGCATCTAAGCTACTAGAAAGAACAAAGATGGAAGAGTTCTGCAGAGCATCTATCTCCCAAATAACAATCTGGAACAACTTTATATGCCACTTCAGAAAAGGCCCCTAGGCTTCAAAAGAAGTTTCTCACCTACCTAGCTCATCAAAAAACTTCACTTAGCTCTTCCAACTAATCAGATTACTTATTTCATATGTACTCATGAGCACACGAATATGTAACTTAACATTTATCTGGTAAATCTGTCTTTCTGGTTTGACATACATTGTCACTTAAAGTATTAACAAAGGAATTAGGAAGGAAGCTCTGGAACAACATTCCAGGCTTCAAAGGGTTATTTCTGTCAATCTGTTTGAATTAAGCTTATAACAGGCAGTTTTCTAAAAGAAACAATGTAGAGAATAAGAATAAAGCAAATGGATAACCAGAGCTACTTTGAAAGAGACACAAGAGCTATTGATTTCTTCAGCCTCCCTATTAATGGGCCTAAAAGGTGCTTTGCTTTTCTTGCCATTTATCAAACAATATTGAGACTGATTTCTCTTTAGAAAAGATCATTATTTTTGTCATGATCTACATATCTTCAAAAAAAAAAACTGCTTCATTTACCTTAAAGAGGACAGTTATTCACTATTAATTTAAAAGCACTAATCACTTAGTGCTCAAACTAATGTAGCATTTTCTGGATACCAGGTGCTTACCAGAATTTCATTCTAGTCACCATTTTATGGGACAGTGGGCAGTTCTTCCTAGGTAACTAAAGATATAGTTACCAGCTTTCAATAAGAGATTTGACCTAAAAGAGCAGGTGGCTCTAGAGAATAGAGAATGTATATTAACTAGGACAAAAGAATTTTATGGAAAAAACAATAGTATAATCTGATGTTTGGCAAATAGCAACAAGCTGCCTTTGTTTAAATGTGAGGTATCGCAGAGGCACCCTGATGACCTCTACTAATAATCAAGATGTTACAGAAAGCTTTTTGTTTTGCATTAATATTATGTTCGAAAAGGGAAGAACATCTCCTGTGTTATAAATAATACTTGAGAAATGCAAATTAAAGAAACTCTAAGGCTTTAACTGTTACCCATCAAAATGGCAAAGGTAATAAAAAAATTGGGGGGAAAAAAGAAAAGAAAAGAAAGACTGGAGTGACTATGGCAAGACAGGTACCTTAAGACATTTTTGGCAGAGCTATGAATGACAATTGGGACCACTTCAGAGAAACCTGGGAAGCCTTGTATAAATCGATATAGAATGAAGTGAGTAGAATGAAAACCATAATATCATTATATAATAGCAATGCTATAAAAACAACTTTGATTTCATGATAAAACATGCTACCCACACCTCCTGATAGTGAAGTAGGACACAGTCTAATGGATTCAGGGTGCACATTGAGACATTTAAAAAAATAAATGAATGTATCTACATATGTGTGTATTTATGAACTATATATATTTTATATATCTAAAACTAGTGTGCAAATTAGTTTTCTTTCAATGTTTTCTCATACACATCTGTTAAAAACATATCATGTATACATATCAAGGCATTCAAGCTTATTGAATAATTGTATGTTCTGAAATAAATCTTTGAGAAAATACTAAAGTTTAGAGACATCAAATTATTTGTACAAGCTTATTCAGCAAAGATATAGAGTTTTAGCTGCAGTAAAAATTGTTTATTCCTCATAACAGAAATATAAGCAAACTTTTCTTGAGATTTTTATAGGTTTTTCTATTAGCTCCTATTCAACTATCAGTGATTACATATATAGTATTATCTCAGTAACTGAAACTCATATGGCGCTAAATAAATTTATTAAAAATGTAAACTAAAGAATTTTTTTTTAAAAAAAATTTCTTTTTAAATCTGTATTAGTTTTAAATGACAGCCTAATACCAAATAACCCCAAGAAAATATATTTCCCTATTTCTTTTGCTGAAGTCAGGACTAAAGATGTGAAATGTTTTATATATGATTAGAAAGATGATATTGATTGATTTTACTGAACTGTTTTCTTTTTCATTTTTAATATTTAATTTAAAAAAGAAATCCCTCATTTTAATCTTTGATTAAAAATGTTAATTACTGAGAAAAGAGTATATATTCTCAAATTAAGGTAGAATTAAAATTAAAAAATCAATAATATATAAACAACTTGTCTTAGACACTTATTAGTTATGTGACCCTGGGGGAAAGTCACTTACTCCTATTTGCCTCAGTTTCTTTAATCTGTAAAATGATCAGGAGAAAGAAATAGCAAACTACTCTAGTATTTTGCAAGAAAACTCCAATGGGGTCGTAAGAAGTCTGACACAATTGAAGAACAAGTAATCTAAATTAATAAGCAAAAAAGTAGAATTTGCTATAAGTACATTGATTATATTTATAAATGGATACTTTTGGAGAAAAGATACTGGAAAATAATTTATTCCTTTAATATTGTTAAAAAATTCTTTCTGTAACTGTGCAAAATAAGAATTTTTCCTAAGGCTTATAATACCATGATAAACCTAGCCACAGTCCAAATTATTACAAATTTCCATTCAGTCTCACTAGAATTAAAAAGGGTTTGTTGTCTCTGTATGTTCTCTATAAAGTCCATACATAAAACCATCCCAACAGATGGAAAAATCCTTGCATAGGCTTCAAGTGATTCTTATCTCTTTTCTTGGATTATTCTTGGTCCTGAGAGAGATACCCACTAAGATGCTGAGACAGTTTTCTCAAGAAATATGTAAAAGTATGATTTTTGTGAAAGAGGAAACTGGAGGATTATCAAAAGAAGTATAAAATAAAAAGACTGGAAGAGAAATAGTGACAAGAAAAAGAAATGTAAAACTAGATTTTAGGAAAATTAACTAATCTCAGTGGCAACCTATAGAAGTATTCATCTACTCATTACCTCTTGGAAGAAACAAAAAAATGACACTTCAGGATGTGATTAAATTGATTTATCCAGACTACTTCAGAATTTCCTAGAGAATTTTAATACAGTAGTATTTTCAAAGTTAAAGCTATAAAAACAAAAAGCTCTTTTAAAGAACACACACACACACACACATACACACACACACACTTACTTCCCTTCACACCCATAAAGCTATATAGGTAACCTCCAAATAAAGTCTACTGGCTTCACCATTTAAAGAGAATAGTTGCCAATCTACGAATTTCCCATGGTCAAGTCCAAGTCAAAAAGCAATTTTCAAGCCCAGGTGGTGAAACTGATAACTTAAACCTGGGAGAGATATCAAATATATATTACAATCTAGGGGAAAAACCAGCATAGGCAACTGATAAGGCTTTTTAAACATTAGCCACAAGGGTTTCCGTTCAAGCCTCTCTAGGGCTACAACCATGAATTCAAATCCTTGTTTTCTCCAAAGTTGATGGAAGTAGCCAGTAGGCATTCCTCTATAGGAAATGAACTGCTGAAGGAAACTAGTAAGTAGTTGGGATTTCACCTTCCCAAGCATTTTTTCATTCTTTTTAAAAAGTAATGAAGCCTGCCTACCCTTTTGTCCTTTTTTATTGCACACTCTGAGTAATCCACATGAATCCAAGGGACTAATGACAACAAAAGAAAATGACTCAGAAGTGGTATTTACTTTGGAATGTACTTTCTTTTCAAGAGATTATTACATCAGGAAATCTTATCCTTTCCCTTCTCCCAGTCTGACAAATTAGTTACTTATATAGCTGCAATGGCCTTAGCCACTATCTCAAGAAGAATGGTGAATACATTTCTCTGCTCTACACTTCACTCAGTATTTTGTACAAACTTAAGTATTTTCCAACACATAAATTTATTTCCAGAAGAAATTTCACAGATCTCACCAATTCACACTGTCACATGAAGTTTTGTTTGTTTTTAAAGCAATTTTCCACTTTGCTTTTAAAATATTTCACAATCATTGATTTGGAGTTTGAGAAAAGTAATTTTCATATTGTGTACTCTTCTCCAATACGGAGTTTCACAATTCTGATTTTTCTTACAATTTATCCCAGAGGAACTCACCAAATGAGACTTTCAAATTGACTACTGTTCCTTCTCTCCCCAGCTAACTAAATTCAAGAAAAGGAGGGGAAGAGGAACGGAGTAGGGGAGAAAATGACTACTATAGGGAAGCTATGGAATTCCTCACTTTGGAATGAAGATAATTCCTTTAAAATTCTAAAAACAATGATTTCAAGGAAAACTTGAACAGTCAACAAAAGCATAAAACTGCCAAGAATATAAAGATTGGGGCCTAAAAAGAAACAAGAAACAACTAAACCAAAAGGGAAATAATAATAATAATAATTTAAAAAAAAAAAGAAATCCAATTACAATAGTTTTCGAGGGGGAGGGGGAGAGAAGAATATGAATTTAAAATTTTTGATCTCTTTCAGTAAAGACCAATACTAATTAACTGCAATTTAGAGAAATTAAGAGCAGATCAAATTATTCAAAAGTAACTGACTCTTCCAAAAGCCATGCTCATAAAAGGAACATCTTAGACAAAGTTTTAACATTAAAAAAATACATATTCAAAATTAAAGTTTATTATCAGTGAAGAATCATTTATTTATATTTGTAACATATATATGTTCAGGTTCCAAAAATATATATAGTTATACTTATATGAAGTATCAGGAAGTGAATTAATTGTATCTATTGTGAAAGTTAGCAAGAGAACTTTTCTTTAGGAAATGATAATAAGCCATTAAAAAATTCCCAAATTTTCTGGGAAATTATCTTTACATTTAAGGGTTCTGATAAAGGTCTCATCTCTAAAATATATAGAGAATTGTCTCATATTTATAAAAATTCAAGCCATTCTCCAATCAATAAATGGTCAAAGGATATGAACAGACAATTTTCAGAGGATGAAATTAAAACTATTTATAGTCATATGAAAAGGTGCTCCAAATCACTATTGATCAGAGAAATGCAAATCAAGACAACACTGAGGTACCACTTCACACCTGTCAGATTGGATAAAATGACAGGAAAAGTTAATGATGAATGGCATTGTTGGTGGAGCTGTGAACGGATACAGCCATTCTGGAGAACAATTTGGAGCTATGCTCAAAAAGTTATCAAACTGTGCATACCCTTTGACCCAGCAGCATTTCTATTGGGCTTATATCCCAAAGAAATCATAAAGGAAGGAAAAGGCCCCACATGTGCAAGAATGTTTGTGGCAGCCCTTTTTGTAGTGGCTAGAAACTGGAAATTGAATAGATCCCCTTCAATAGGAGAATGGCTGAATAAATTATGGTATATGAATATTATGGAATATTATTGTTCTGTAAGAAATGACCAGCAAGATGATTTCAGAGAGGCCTGGAGAGACTTACATGAACTGATGCTGAGTGAAATGAGCAGAATCAGGAGATCATTATACACGGCAACAACAGTACTATATGACGATCAATTCTGATGGACATGGCTCTCTTCAACAATGAAATGTTTCAAACCACTTCCAATTGTTCACTGAAGAAAGCCATATACACCCAGAGAGAGGGATGTGAAATGTGGACCACAACATAACATTCTCATACTCCTTGATTGATGTTTGCTTACATTGTGTTTCCTTTATGTGATGTATCGTTTGTGTAGATAAGATTTTTCTTGCACAACAATGATAAGTTTGGAAATATGTATACATATATTCGATTTGCCAATATTTTAACATAATTAACATGTAGTGGATATCCTGCCATCTAGGGGTGGGGTGGGGAATTGGGGGGAAAAATTTGTAACGGAAAGCTATGTAAGGGTTATTGTTGAAGAATTACCCACACATATGTTATGCAAATAAAATAAAAAATAATTAATTAATTAAAAAAAATTCCCAAATTTTCAGGAGGTTTAAAACATTGACTTTTGCTAAACTCACCATGGCATATTGTCATAGCTGAACCTTCATGACCTCATTTGGGGTCTTCTTGACAAAGATACTAGAATGGTTTTGCCATTTCCTAATCTAGCTTGTTTTACAGATGAGAAAATTGAAGCAAACAAATTAATTTGCTTAGGATCACACAGCTAGGAAGTGTCTGAGGCCACATTTGAAGTCAGGTCTTCCTTACTCCATGGCCAATAAATACTCTATCCATTTGTGCCACATAGCTTTTCCTTGCTATACTATCAAACTTCTAATCAAACGTTCTTCATGACCTCTCTTGACTATCTGACATGTCGAGCACCCTTTTGTCCTGCATAATCTCTTCTTTTTGGATTTTTGAGGCACCACTCTTTCCTGTTTCTCCTCCCATCTATCAGAGTAATCCTTTTTCAGTCTCCTCTGATCAGTTCTCATTTAGTTAATAGCAATCTAACCAGAGGGTATCCCACAGGGCTCTCTCCTGTGTCATCTAAGATTCTTCTCTTCTCCCTCACATCTACCTATCCAGACATAACCTCTCTAGTGACCTCTAGTCTCATATTTCTAAATGCCTTTCAGAAATCTCAAACTGTATGTACAGTAGACATTTTAAACTCTATATTCAAAACTGAGCTCATTCTATCCTTTCACTCCAACACTCTCAAACTTCCCAGGGTACCATGATCCTTAGTCTGTCAGGCTCTCAAGCTAGGTATCATTTTTCAAATCCTCACTTTATCTTACTTCCCCCCCACCCCAAATCCTCATACCCAAATCTATGGGCAATTCCTGTCAGTTTCACCTTTGTAACTTTTCTTTACTATTCCCCCTTCTCTCTGATTCTGCCACTGCCCTGATGCAAATCCTTAACCTCTCATGTCTGAAATATTTCAACAGCCTGATTGGTTTGTCTGCCTCAAGTCTCTCCCCATTCTGATGCATCCTGCTTTTAGCCACAAAAGTGATTTTCCTGTAGCACAGATCCAACCATATTATTCCTCTATTCCACAACTTCCCCTGGACTCCCTAATTCCTGCCCTTCATAGTCTAATCCCCTCTTACCTTTCCAATCTTCTTTTACCTTGGCTCCTCAAATATATGGGTTTCAATGTAGTGGCACAAGCCTCCTAGCTATTCTGTGAACAAGACGCTCCAACTCTCAGCTTTGAGAATTTTCTTGGGCTGCCTGCTGTCCATGACTGGAATGCTCTCCTTCCTGGTTTCTCAGGCTAACTTAAAATTCCAATCAAAATAGTCCCAAACTCTCTAATTTCCAGTGGCTTCCTTCTTAATTAGTTCCTATTTATAATGAACATAATTGGCTTTTTCACTTGCTATCTATCCCATTAGATTATGAGCTTTGAAGGGTGGAACTGTCTTCTGTCCTTTTTGGCAATTCCAGCAGTTAGCACAGTGCCTGCACAATGTAAATGCTTAATAAATAATTATTGATGAATTGACATCTAGAAGTTCCAAGAATACGGTGCAATACTGAGATTATTTTCTCATAGAAAATCCAAAAAAAAAAAAAAAATACAATTAAAGTGAAAATGAAGTGGCAAAAGATGGAAATTAATTTTTGTACAATGAGATTCTCTTAACATTGGATATGAAGGGCCTCATTTGGTGACAGAAATTCACAATCCAAGAAGTCAAACTATCTAAAATTTTAGAACTTTAAGGAACCTTAAAAGAGCATCTCATCCAATCCATCCCCCACCCAGCACACACACACACCACTTTTTTTTATTTTAATAAATGAGGAAAATGGCTCAGAAAAGAGAAATGAATTGCTCATGATCATACAGTAAACTGTTTATATTGAAGGAAGATAGCATTCCTCATTATAGAGTTAATTATTCAAATCAGGATGAGGGGGAATATTGATCATATTAAAATTAAGAGTTTTACAGTTCAAGGTCATATCAGATATTTGTAAACTCTGCCAAGTAAAATTTGATTGGTCCATATACACAAGAGGATCTCACATTGTACACATTGAAGACTGTTTCAACAATACTAAGCAAATAAATGAAGCAACAAAGTAAGGAGAATCTGAACACTAAAAAATCAAAACCCCATGCATATACCCAAAGAAGTGTCAAGAATATGATTTAGACCATCTAACAGTAACAAATAACAAACAAAAACAAAAACAAGCCACCTTGTACTGCACTTACCAGCAAAGCATTTGGAACAGAGATTCATAGTCTTGCTGGACCTGGGGCAAAAAAAAAGAAAAAAAGAAAAGAGCTAAAAATTCAGTATCATTCTATAACGCAAGGAATTTGAAGGGTGGGTATGCAGAATATTTTCTGGCCAGGTATCTAGACACTAATAAACAAACAACAAGTCACTTCAGAGCAACTTGTTACTCAATTCTTTCCTAAAGCATAATAATAAGCAGTAGCTTAATTAGCTAGGGGTTCAAAATACACAACCAACAATTCCCCCAAATTTTTAAGACATGAAATAAGATGACAAATGTCTGATTATTATAACAGTAGAGAATACTGTTTTCTGTACTTAGAAAACACAAATGTCATAACTATGACCCACAGGGAAAAATACCCTTTTTAATGCAAGTGTCTAAAAGGAACAGAGAGAAGGAAAGGTGGTTCTGGAACAAGGTAAAAACTTTCACTAGATTTAGAACTTATAGCTTTTGCTTTCTGCATTTATTCATTTACCAAACAAGATTTTCTCCTCTACAAAATAGATGAATTTCTCTCTATTTCAGGGTTTTATCATAAAATTAGTGCCATTTTCCCCCCTCTGGACATCTTGTCTCTTCTGCAAAATTATTTTCCATCTCCACTACTCTGAACATACCACAACTCTACACCTCGTTCCCATACTTTTCTATCCCAATTAAATCAAAGCAAATGCTTTCCAAACTTAATTGTTCTAATTCTCATTCTAAGGAAAGATGGTCATCTTACCTTTTTTGAATTGTAGGGGGTCAAAGGCTAGTCTTCAATTCTAACCAGATCTCAGATTTAGAATTTAGAAATTGATTAATGCGTTCATTTTATAAATGAAAAAACAGTACTGAGGCCTAGCAGCCCAGAATGTGACTAATACAGGTGGGAAAGAACAGAATCTAAGACTTAAGCCTAAATCCAAGACTATATGTTCAGCATTCTCTTTGACTATTACCACATTACCTCTCCCCAACCTTATTCTTGGCTGACAGCTCAACAAGCAAAATCTGCCTTATAAATGCACATGTTTTAATCTGGAAAATAATTAAAATATAAAACTCACTTTAATAAAAAAAATTAAACTTGCAGTTATGTTCAATGAAGGCTGGTTTTGCCACATTATATCCTTCCCAAAAATTTGATTTTCAAATTTTAAAACTTCCATCTTCCAGGAAGTTATTCCTAACTAAATTAACCCTATACCTCAATGCCTAACAAAAAAACATACCAGATCTTCTATCGACATAACTGACAGAAATTAATGAATAAATAAAGCATGTTAAGTACTTATTTAACAATAGGGATATGGAAGGAAAGAGGGAAGGACAATTTCGGCCCTCAAGGAGCTAACATTACAATAAAGGTTTCAGTGGAAAGTCAGATGGAATGATCCCACGGTTGTTTTTTTTTGGGGGGGGGGGTATCCTTAAGTCATTTCAGTTCTGTTGGACTCTTCATGACCCCATTTGGGATTTTCTTGGTAACTGGAGTGTTTTGACATTTCCTTATTCAATAGCTCATCCGTCAGATGAGGAAACTGGGGCAAATAGGGTTAAGCAACTTGCCCAGGGTCACACAATTAATACTTGTCTAAGACTGGATTTGCACTCAGAAAAATGATTCTTTCTGACCTCAAGCCCAGCACTCTGTCCATGGCACCACCTAGCTTGTCTAGCTATGAACCAAAGCAAGTGATACGTCGTTCTTTAATGTTATTTCCAATGATAAAGTTGTATCCACTTCTAATGTTGAACCATTTAACAGTGACAAGGACTAGTAACAAAAAGATTCTTTTTGGGGTTGTCAGTAACACCTACAGTAATATTCCTCCCTAGGGATATAGTAATACTCTTGTGATTCTATACTAATTCGTGTATGTTGCCTTCTTAAGGACTACATTTATTGAAATCAGACTATATTATTTAATTATGTTTCACAGAGCACTTGAGAAATAGTCTCTTAACTTAGTATAAAAGCCTTTTGATACTGTCAGACTCTAAGATTCCACTCTGATTCAGATCAGAGGACTGAATTTGTGTTAGGACAGGGCCCACTACAGTTGGACATTCTCCAAGTCACCATTAAGAAGTGTTCACACTAGCTTAAGAAGTTTGGTAGATCTCACAAAGATAAGAACTTTTGCTGTCAGTCACTACCTTTCCCTGAGGTTCCTGCCAATTAGGCAAAGGGGAAAAAAAATGTTATTAAATGACATAAATGCCTCTCTTTTTCTATACTTGGAATGGCCTAAATCTGATGACACAGAATCACCAATCTGCGTATGCCTTAAAAGCTAAATCTAAGAGGAATTCCTCATATTTTTATAAAAATGTTAGCACTGAAACAGGTTCGCTGTATTAGGAACTGTTTTTCCTGTCCTAAGTGACTAAGTGGGTTAGTTTTTCTTAAGGCCCTATTTCACACAGATTAAATCAGGCTTGCCTTAAAAGATAATGAAACTTCCTCAAGATTTTATTGCCTCAGGTTTAAGAGGCTACATTTTTGGTGTCCCAAATTAAAAAACCCCAAGGACTTAAAGGACTGATTACAGACAGTTTAAGCCTGATGTCTAACACCCAAATAGGAAAATTATATTCATCTGAGACCAGGATGCTTGCTTGGTGAATTAAGCTGTACTTTCTTATGAATGTCTTTCTTCCCCTATGACTAAGAAAACCTCATTTTGTTAACCATTAGCAGTATCTTACTTTATTCCAATGGTGAGTTTGTAGATTCTGATTTGGACTAATGAAAAGTGACCACTCACTGTCACCTTGGAATATTCCCTCTAAGACACAAAATTCTGCCCCACTATGTTGTTTGCCAGACCTAAAACATAATGATAGAATTATGATAATAAAAAATTCACATTTTTATTGTCTATTTCAAATTCATGTTTCTAGCTATATAAAGCATTGCTTCAGTAGTTTCATTAGTATGGCTGTAAATAAATTAAGTACTATTGTTATTTTTATCATATATGTTGAACCTATTCCCACAAACAATGAATATTTCCCCAATTATTTAGAACTGTCTTTATTTGTGATTTGTTTGTAATTGTATTCATATAAATTCTAGGTATATTAGATTCCCAATTTTTTATATAGTTGGTAGTTTTTTTAAATGAAATTTCCTTTTCTTTTGAGTTCTGCTAATGTTTATATGGGTTTTTTATAATCATTCAACTTTGCTCAGTTGTTAATTGTTTTAATTTTTTTTAGCTGACTCTTCAGGATTCTATAAAGAAACCATCATAGCAACTACGAAAATCACTATATTATTTCCTCTTATAAGCTCCTTGAAGGCAAGGGCTGCCAGAACATGTCTGGCTTCTACCAAGTGCTTAATTAATATCTGACTGATGTTTTGGCTATATTTATTCCTTCATTTTTACTTTTTTGTCTTATCATTATAGTTAGAATTTCTAGCAAATAATAAAAGTGATTATGGATATCTTTGCTTTGCCCCTGAGCTCACGGGAAAGGGCTTTAATTTATCCTCATACTACACTAAATTCAGGCTCTTAGTTTTAGATAAATAATATTTATTAAATTGAGGAAAGAACCACTTATTTATATGCTTTCTAGTGTTTTTTGTAGAAATAGTTATTATGCCATATCAAGTTATTTCTATATCTATTTATATAATCATAACTAATACATTCAATTGTCTCCTAATATCAAAACAAACTTTCATTTCTAATATAAACCCAAGCTGATCAAAAAGTTTAATTTTTGTGATATATCATAATAATCTATTCATTAATATATGACCTAAAATTTTCTAAATCGATTCCTTATCGAATTTAGTCCATAAGCTTCTTTCTGTTTTGATTCTCCACGATTTAAGTATCAAAAACAATATTTGTACCATAAAAATTAATCTGTTAGAATCTCTTCTTTCTCATTCATAACTTATTCACTGGGTATTAAGCTCTTATTCTATTCACTCTAGGCTTTCATATTTTTGTTAATATTTACTCAATTTCATTTAGATGGTCTAATTATATGTTAATTAAACTGGCAGAAATGCTAATATTTCCTATTATTACCTCTTTATTTGGTGATAATTTACCTTTCATTTTTCACAATATCAATTTTGTTTTCCTTCTTTTTGAACCAAATTAACCAAAGATTTACAAATCTTATTATTTTCTAAAACCACCTTCTAGGTTTTGATTCATTCAATGCTTTGTTTGCAATTTTGTTCATCTCTTTTTGACTTTCTATTTTGTACATAATTTTTGTTTTAATTTTCATAAGTTCAACAGTCTAGGTACATAATATATAAAAACAAACAAGCAACAGTTGTGCTTTGAAAAGCCCAGAGTCCACCTAATGAGGTAAGAATTCAGTATTAAATAAAATCCATTTGAAAAATGTTAAATCAATCTTATACCATATACAAAAGAAAAGCTCCAAATGAATACATGACTTTGATACAAAGAATGATATCATAGGGGCAGCTAGGTGGTACAGTGGATAGAGCACCAGCCCTGAAGTCAGGAAGACCTGAGTTCAAATCTGGCTTCAGACACTTAACACTTCCTAGCTGTGTGACCCTGGGCAAGTCACTTAACCCCAATTGCCTCAGCAAAAAACCAAACAAACAAACAAAAAAAAAAAGAACGATATCAAATTATGAGTAAGGAAGAAATTATCTTTCAGATCTATGGATAGGGAGAGCTTATAACTTAGTAGGAGGGATACAAAACATGACAGACAATGAGATAATTTTGATTAAACATATTATTATTAAATTTTCCACATAAACAAAATCAATCAATCCATCCAGCTAAAATTCAAAGAGAAGCTAGTAAATAATTAATAGTCATTATGGTCATGCATATTTTATATAAGTGTTCAAGTTTCCTGAAAATTCTGTGGCATCAAAGGGGAATGGAATTAAGGAAGGGTTAATATATCTCATTTGTATTCCCCCAGTGTTGAAGATATTAGAAAGAAATGATGTTGTCCAGACATTTTCAGTTGTATCCAACTCTTTCTGACCCCATTTTAGGCTTGCCATTTTCTTTTCAAGCTCATTTTATAGATGAGGAAACTGAGGCAAACAAAGTTAAGTTACTTGCCCAGAATTACACAACAATTAAGTGTCTTGAGGCCATATTTGAACTCATGGAGTTTTCCTGACTCCAGGCTTGGCACTCCTTCCACTATGCCACCTTGCAGCCTTAGAAAGTAATACCTACATATAGATCAACAAGTTACATATAAAGATACAGAATGAGATATACATACATATGCACAACAGAACTAATAAAAAATTTCATTCTTGGGGCAGCTAGGTGGCGCAGTGGTTAGAGCATCAGCCCTGAAGTCAGGAAGACCTGAGTTCAAATCTGGTCTCAGACACTTAACATTCCCTAGCTGTGTGACTCTGGGCAAGTAACTTAACCCCAATTGCCTCAGCAAAAAAAAGAAAAAAAAAAAAAAAAATTCATTCTTCTAATGCCAAGTTATCTCACACATCCCTTTCTCCATTGTTGCAAAAGTTATGAGAAATTCCCAAATACTGATTCAGCTTCCTGTTAACTTGGGAGAAAAATCTATTACCTCACCCTGACCTCAGTCCTCAACAGCAAATTGCTAGTTCCATGTCAGTTCTATGGGAACCCTGAGGCTCCCCATAGACAATGAGAAACCAGAAGTTGGCACAAAGTTCCCAAGGGAAGGAGATTTTTCTTGTTGCTAGGATAACTTGAGAAGCAGGCTCTGATGTAGTCCTTGTCTCTTGTCCAAGCAATATCAAAGAGAGCCAGAGGGAATTGACAAGCCTGCCACTTTTCTTGTTCCCTTGCTCCAAAAGCCATAGTGGGGAGTAGGCAGAGGGAATTCAAGTCAACTTGTATTCATCACCGAGTGACACAGTTTTAATACCTAAATTCTGCTCCAAAAAAATGGCACAGTAGAATTTTCCTAATTGTCCACTTGATCTCACAAATATTACCTAAATTTAAGCATATAAGAAGATAATGCGGAGAAGAGACACAGAGAGGCACACAAAGAAAAGAGAGACAGACAGGGAGAGTCCATGTCCATCAAGAAGCTTACATTCTATTGGGGAAAATAGCCTGAAGAGGTATATCTGTAAGGTAAATTCACTCCACATTCTGGAGTTAGAGAAAGACCACCCAAAACTGTAGTGATATCGATGGTTTGATTACCAGGGATTTAAGTTTTTTGGAGACAGGGACTATGAATGTCACTATTCTGCATCGTTCTGAAAAAGATCCTGTATACTCAAATGTCTTTCAGAAAACTGTCACAATTCATGTGGTTGTCAAATATAATAAATTTGGGGATAAACGCAAAATGATACCAACATCAACTAAATAATGAAAGAAAAAGTACATTAGACATGGAATCAAAAGATTTGAGTTTTGCTTCTAATTAGTTATGATATATAAATAAGCTATTTTATTAGCTTAACTTCAATTTCTGTATCTTTTAAGGATCATGCTACTTAAACTACCTGCTCATAGGGTTCCTGTAAAGAAATCTCTCTATTAAATTAGCATCTATTGCTCAGGATATTGTAAGTTACTGACAGTTGACAAACAATTCTTTAATTGGTGGTATTTTAAGATCAAATATATTGTGCTAGAATATTTTTTTTCCAACTTAGAATATAATTGGTTCAGAAAATGTGCATTTGCTTTAATGTAGAATCAATCTACATAAAGCTCAATGCATTAAGGGAATCCAAACAGCTTTATAATAGTGAAATACAATAATGAATTATCACACTGTTTTCTCACATAAAATAGAAGGTAAGCCTAGAAACAGTATTCTGAACCTGGCCCTTCAGGATCACTTCAGAGAAAATCTGCCAGCTATTATCTATACTTGCAACTTAAAAAGCCTACTTCCTTAACTAACATGCTAGAAAGTATCAAATGACTGCCAAGCAGAGCATCCTATCCACCCCTGGCTAGGAAGGAAAAGGCCAGCTTAAATGAATGATATCGTAGCTGGCAATGACAAAGAAGGCTTTAAATAGTTCAACCAGACTGTCTGAAATGTTGCATATCATTCAATATTGCTAAAACAATTTTTACAAAGACTATCAGGAAGGAAAAAAAGAACTGATAAAACTAGATTTAGCTCACAGCCAGAATAAACAATCCAGATGCTAAGCATTGAGAAATCATATTGGATATCCAGCTTATTTTTTTTAATATATCTATGAAACAGAAGTATTGAGGTTTGTTAAGACTACTTTTTTTAAATCTTATAATCATGTGTTTATATTTATATTTAAAAATTAAGGCTGATGATGAGAATTAAAAATATAGTACAGGACTATATGCCTTCCCTTGAGGAATGTTTTGGTAGGTTTTTTTTTTTTTAATGTTTCCTATACTGCAATTGAATCCACACTTGGTTTTGTTTTTGCCCCTTGCTCTAGGCTGTTTTCCTATATTAATTACTAAAAAGCTCAGATAAGTAGCATCTGACAAGTTATCTAGAATGAGAAAGAATAGCTACAAACATCAATGAGTTCAGAGGAGGGGGAAAAAATACTGTGAAGAATATGTAGTAGGATGAGAGGTAGTAAGTTGTCATGAAATAAAGGGGGGGGAAAACTTTAAAAATCTCTAGGTAAAGTATCTACTAGTCTAATCTCACAACTATCAAATCTTAGAAATAAATTAAGGGTAACTAAAAACACATTAAACTTATTAAACAATTTGAATAAATTGTTATCTAAACAATAAGGGAAAAAAGCACAAACCAGTTCATCCTTACTTCTCTCTAGAGGAAAGTGTAACAAACAAAAAACAAAAAATGCTGCTATACTTTTTCACTGAACCATCCATATGGAGAAAAATTCTGAGCTAAGTTAAGAAAAAGCCTAACTTCAAGTTTTCATGTCAATCTGAATTTCAAAACAAGTTATTTTCTATATTTAGAACTGAAGTTATCAAGGGATCAGAAGGAGAGTAACATAACAGTAAAAAGCAACATGCCACATTTCACAGAATTTAGTATATTTCCATTTGTTCTATAATATGTATGTATGTGTGTGTGTGTGTATACACACACACACACACATATCATAAAGACTCTCTTTTCTCCCACAGATCTAGCTTTTAGAAATCTAAAATATGGTCTGTTAAAAACAGTTAACAAAAATATGTTGTATTATAGAAATTTACAATAACTGTAATATATAAACTCAATTGATTTAAAAAGCAATTCTTGGGGCAGCTAGGTGGCATAGTGGATAGAGCACCAGACCTGAAGTCAAGAAGACTTGAGTTCAAATTTGGTCTCAGACACTTAACACTTCCTGGCTGTGTGACCCTGGGCAAGTCACTTAACCCCAATTGCCTTTAAAAAAATTAATAATAAAACAAAAAAATAAAAAGCATTCTCTCCTTTCTTCTGGTCATTCAATATTGTGTGCATTACTATATAAAAATGGGAACATTTGAAACACAAAATTCGAGCTTAGTTTTTTTCACCTTCTCTACTAAATTTCCTGATGTTATATTCAGTAATAAAGTATCTCTAAAAAGAAGGAAATAAGCAAGAATATCAGTCTACAAAACAAATAAGTTAACATTTCAAAACAATCTTATCCTATAATCAGTAATAAAGTATCTCCAAAAAAAATATGCAAGAATATCAGTCTACCAAAAAAAAAGTTAACACATTTCAAAACAATCTTATCCTATTTACCTCCCCCACACACACTCTCTATATATACCTTATATTCAGGATAAAATTATAAGCAAAGCTATCACACCACACATTTTCCCCAAATACCAGATATATGATTGGGATGACTGTCACATTTTATTTTATTTTTTTATTAAAGTTTTTATTTGCAAAACATATGTATGGGTAATTTTTCAACATTGACCCTTGCAAAGCTTTCTGTTACAAATTTTTCCCTCCTACCTCCCACCCTCTCCCCTAGATGGCAAGAAGTCTAATACATGTTAATTTGTGTTAAAAGTATTTGACAGATCAAATATGTGTATATATATATATTTATAGTTATGTTGCTGTACAGGAAGAAAAAAACAAAACAAAACACCTGAGAAGGAAAACATAACGTAAACAAACATCAACAGAGAGTGTGAAAATGCTAGGTTGTGGTTCAGACTCAGATCCCACAGGCCTTTCTCTGTGTGTTGATGGCTTTCTTCATCACTAAACAACTGGAACTGGTTTGAAACATCTCATTGTTTAACAGAGCCATGTCCTTCAGAATTGATCATCATATAGACTTATTGTTGCCGTGTACAATCATCTCCTAGTTCTGCTGATTTCGCTCAGCATCAGTTCATGCAAGTCTCTCCAGAACTCTCTGAAATTGTCCTGCTGGTCATTTCTTACAGAACAATAATATTCCATAACATTCATATACCATAATTTATTCAGCCATTCCAATTGATGGGCATCCACTCAGTTTCCAGTTTCTAACCACTACAAAGAGGGCTGTTACAAACATTTTTACACATGTGGGTCCCTTTCCCTCCTTTCAGATCTCTTTGGGATATAGGTCCAATAGAAACACTGCTGTGACCATCACATTTTAATAAGATGTAAACAACTCCATAATTTTTCCAAAAGAAAATGCATGTGTTTTATTTTTTTGTACATATTGCATACTATCTCCCAAAAGAATATAATCTCCTCGAAGGCAGATATTGTTTTGCAATATCTTGCTAGATGCTTATTGAATTAAATTGAAAACTTTGACCTAGGTATTTCCCCCCTCCCCTACCCCCTGGGTTCTGGAGACTTCCCTATAAAATTCAGAGAAAAATTAGCCATTACATTTCTGGGGCCAGATCAGCTATGCATTTATCCCCTTTCATTATTAAGATAATTTAAGCCTGCTGTCAATGGCACTCATACCCATATTTATAGGAAATTGGATGAAATACAAGATTAATTTTAGTAAGAGATGAAAGAGAAACTTTTGGTATTTTTAGCTACTTCTTTGTCTGACAACAACCCATATAAAGGAGGGATGATAGTTACTTTTCTAGTCAAGAACAATAAGGTTAAACATGTTACCAAGGACACCTTCATGACTGTTAAAACTAAAAAGTATAAGACCCTTCAGGCACCTGAAAAAATCTCAAAAAGGGTGAGAGTTACTAACTGACATATATTACAATAGATATTGCTTGCTAAAATAGAATGAAAAGTATTGTCAAAGAATTCACTAAATATAGGAGGTGGTATGGAAATAACTCTGGATACTAAGGGCTTTATCATGCTTTTATGGTTTTAACAGTTTCTACGTTATAACCTTATAAAAGAATACACTATTATGATCTAAATTTGATTTTCCCTTATTGCAACTGATGTAAAAGGTCATAGGGACTATAATTCTGTACTCCACACAAGATTTTGCACCACCACTCTCACATTTTCTTATGTTCAGATAACACAACCTCTTTTTTTAAAATTCCATAACAATCATTCAAATCATTAATTTCTAATTTAAATATCTCCTATAATAAAAGTCCTTTATACTATATAGAAAAGTTTAGTAATTACTCTTTATAAAACAATTTTATATATCTGAAAACTAATTTTAAGTCCTACCTTCAGTCTTCTCTACACCAGTCTCATTACTTTCCAGACAAATAAGAGCTATATATCTGAGCCATCAGTTTTCCTTTATCCCTAAATCATTCAGTGAATCTCAGGTTTTTTGTTTGCTTGTTTTTTATCAATGTGTCTAAGTCACAACAGGAAATAGGACTGTCTTGTGTTTTCTTTTTCAAGTTATATAATGACAAACATTGCTGAATTATATATAATTTGTGACCCTATTTGCAAAAAAAAAATCATAAGTTTATGCTGAATTTTCATATTTTAAGTTGTCATTTCTACTCTTCTTAAATGCTATATTATTTCTGTTCTAAAATTTTTCTAAACAAAGACATTCTTAATTTTAATCCACTTTCTCATTTTAACACACTTATCCAACCCAATTAAATTATCACAGGCCTTATTTAATGACCACTTTCCATTATCAGCTTATAAATGAATGTATTAAAAAGTAATGGGCTTAGGACCACCTTGACAAGAACTCTTTTGAGACTGATCCAATGGGCCATGTACAACATATTAACAATATGAATTGCATTCTTCTTTGTAAAAAGCTTTTTATTTTCAAAATATTCAACAAAATTTCAACATTCACCCCTGCAAAAACCCTCATATTCCATTGTTTTTTCCCTCTCTTAGATGGCAAGTAATCCAATGTTAAACGTGCAATCATGCTGCACAAGAAAAATCAAATCAAAAAGGAAAAAAAAAAAAAGGAAAAAAAAACAAAAAAGTAAGCAAACCAAAAAAATTGAAAATATTATTTTGTGATCCATACTCAGTACTCGCGGACCTCTCTCTGGGTATATAGATGGCTCTCTCCATCACAAGTCCATTGGAACTGATCTGAATCATCTGCTATTGAAAAGAGCCATGTCTATCAGAATTGATCATTGTATATAATCTTGTTGCTGTATACAGTGATCTCTTTGTTCTATTCAATGAAGGGCATTCTTGATAAAGTAAAAGAACATATATTTGATTCTTGCATAGACCTGGGAGCTGCTTTGTGAAGATATTCAGTTATAAACTGTACCTCAGACTCTTTGGACATTTATCTAAAATAACACTTGTCAGTTACATGAGAGACAAATTGAAAGAATATGGATGAATAGGTACAATTTCATTATAACCCTCACTGTTTCCAATAACAATAATAAGCTGCATCCAACAACATTAACAAACCGCACCTTGTCCTGATGATAGGTTCATAGCAACACCTTTAGATTTAGCACACTGGCTAGTCATAGACCATGCTCTGCATTCTTATCCAGGAAATCAGAGTCTACCTAAACACAAGTATATACTCATAATCTGCCTAGCAACCTGATATATACACATTTTGGAATTAGTAATTAAATCAATTCTACTATGGTTATAAAAAGCTCCAATCATAATGAAGAGGGGTGAATTCAATTAGCAGCTTTTCCTCCTTCCCACTTGCTCCTCCCCCAAATAAAAAACCAATGTAACAAATATACAATCAAGCAAACCAAATTAAACATTGTTCATATCCAAAAATAGTTGTATTGATTAAAATTCTTAAGCCTTTCAAAAGTTGTTTCCATTTCTTATGACACAACATTATTTTATCACATTGAAATATCTTAAGATATGTTAGCAAATCCTTATTTTCTACTTATTTTGCCATTACCAAAATGAAGCTATAAATATTTTTGAGTGTGTATGTGTATGCACACATACACCTCCCTTTTCCCTTTTTTTCTTTGATCTTTTTTGGGGGTTATACACATTCTTATGATATTATTGGGTCAAAAATGCTTATTTTAGTGAATTTTTAATTATACCTTTGAATTACCCTTTTAGAATGGCTGAACTAACTCACCCATCAACAATGTCTTCATTTTCTGTAAGTATAAGGCAATGTGAAACATTTGTTTTTCCATATAGTTACTGGGAGCTTAAGGTTTTTTTTCTTTTGAAAACTGCCTGGTCATATCCTTTTGTCGTTTATTTTTCAAATAGCTGCTGATTATAATTTCTGATCATGTACCTATTGAGAAACATACCTATTGAGAAACGATCCTTGTTTTACAAATCCGTACCAACTGTTTACACATCTTGGTAAATACTAAACTTTTATCATAGTAATTTACTGTAAATATTTTTTCCTAGGTACCTGTTTCCCTTCTAATTTTAAATATACTGATTATTGACAAAAGCAAAATCTTTTGAATTTTATGTAATTTAAACTGTCCATTTTATTTTATCCTCTGTGATCTTCTCTATCCCTTGGTTTGGTCATGGATATTTCTTGCACACAGTTCCAAAAGATAACTTTCCCCTTGATTTTCTAATATGTTAAAATGTGACCTTTCATATCCAAGTCATGTAACCATATAATACTTATCTTGGTCCATTTGTGAGGTGTTGATCTAAATCTAATTTCTGCCAGAATGTTTTCCAGTTTTTATTGAATGTGAATACTTGTCTATAGCTTGGGTCATTAGGTTTATTGAACATTAGGCTACTAGGGTTAATTTGCTTGAGCAAGCTGTGCATCTAATTTGTTCTGCTACTCTTTCCATCCCCATCCCTACCCCCCCCCCCAAAAAAAAAATATAGCAGGAAAATATTAGCAAAACTGATAAAATGTGCAATATGGAACACTAGTAAATCCCCCCCTTTTTTTTTTTTACAAATAAAAAGGGTGCAGTTTTTTCTTATGCACCACTTCTTTTCAATCTTGCTTATCCTTTGTAAATTAAGAACATTCCATTTTAACTACTTTGTAGCTGTTCTTTTATTAACATATGGTTGTGGAGTGTAGGTATATAGCTTTCTTAGTTCTACTAATTTCATCAGTTCATATAAACCCTTCTCTGTATTCATCATCATCATTTCTTAGTTTTGTATATTCCATTACATTCATATGCCACAAAGATTTGTTTTAACTCTTCCTTATTCAATAAGCATCTATTTTGTTTCCAATGTTGTGCTATCACCAAAAAGAGCTATTATAAGAATCAGGAGAACACTGTATACAGTATCAGCATTGTGGAATGATAAACTTAGCTATTCTCAGCAATGCAATGATCCAAAACAATTGCAATGAACTTATCAGAAAATGCTGACTACATCCAGAGAAAAAATTAAGGAGTCTGAATGCACATCAAAACATATTATTTTCACTTTTTTTTCCTTCTCTCCATTTCGCCCTTTTGTCCTGACTTCTTTCACAATATGACTAACATGCTTGTATCAGATTGTTTGCTCTCTTGGGGAAGGGGCAGGAAAAAGAGGGAGGAAAAAAACTTTCCAACTCAAAATCCTATGAAGATTAGATTAATGTTGAAAACTAACTACATGTAACCGAAAAAATACTATTAAGCAAAAATTTTTAAAACTCAATAACAAAAATGGGGGAAGATAAAAATTAAAGATGCTATAAATATTTTGGTATGTATGAATACTGTCTTCTTATTGATGATTTCCTTAGCCTACATGAGTAGGAATCATCAGATAAAAGGATTCTTCCACTTTATTTTGGTTTCACCAATGTAGTAGAATTTATCATGCCACAATCTTTTCAATTCCTATCTTCTGCCATCTTTATCAATTTACAGGGAACTACTTTGATTTGCATTTCTTCCTTAATAATGTTCAAATGTGAGAACCTGATCACTGTTAATGAATGGCTTTTAGTCTTAGTGCAGTTTTAAGCTTTAGGAGCTAAAGTGAGGTATTTTAGCTAATAGCTTAAAACTGCACAAGATTCTGGGACCACTCTGTTATTTATTTATTTATACCACGCATCTCAAACCCTTATAGGAAAAATATGATACAACTATTTCTCGTTCTTCTAGGTACATTCATTTTGTTTGTCAAGAAGCCTTTCATGTTCATATAAACTTAAAATTTTTCATAGAAATGAGCATGTCAAAAACTTTCTTCATAAATATGACTTATTCTTATTAATGATGTATTATATTTATAATTTTTCTAATATTGAGTCAATACATTCCTGGTATACAACCAACCTGATCAGGGTATACATTCTTTTGATATTTCGCTCATGCCTTTTGGTTGATACTATTTGAATATATACAATGCAATAGTTTTTACTCTATACTGACTATACCAAATTTAAGTAACAGAACTATTAATTTTATCAAAGAAGGAATTCAGTGCATCATTCTTCCTGTTTTTTGCAGTTTATAATGTTAGAATTAACTGTTTTTGCATAGTTGCAATATTCACGTGGCCTCAAGGTTTTTTCTTTCTAAATTCATTTATGGTTTGATCAATTTCTTTTTCTGAGATTGTTTAAGCCCTCTATTTCTTGCTGTCTTGCTTTTATATTTATATCCCCATTGAGCACAGTGGTTGGCAGATGTTAACCATTTTATAAATGTTTTTTCTTTTGTTCAATCCCAAGCACAACTTCCCCATGTTATGGCAGACAAAAATGACACAAAGAAAACAGGATAGCATTACATTTTTTTTTCACATTAATGATGGAGGAAGTAGTGGTTTATTGTGAGCATGTAATAGGTGGGGCACCAATTCAAAGGCAAGTATATTTCAAGATTCTAGACATAGTTAATTGATATGATGTAATATCTCAGCAAGCCAAGAAGTTTCAAAATCCAGTGCAATGCAAACAACATTTATTTAATATACATATACAATACATAAAGCTTCAGCACAGAGACAAACTTTAGGAAAAGTATGGTCTCTGCCTTCATAGTTTGTACAGCATACAGATTAATCTGAAACAAACACAAATACCTATAATACAATATGAGTATATGAGAGATGTGCAACGAGTACTACTATGTAAGATGAAACAGGAATAAAGGTCATTACTATTTGAGAGGAAGAATTAGGAATCAATCAAATTAGGAAGAATTAGGAATCAATCAAATTAGGAAGAATTTGAACTAGGATCTAAAGAATAAACAAGAAATTCAACAGGCAAAGGAAGTTAGGAAAATGAGAAACATTACAAAAAAATAATAATAATAGAGTGAAGATGAACACAAAAGTATGAACATTATAAAGTATGTATTCGAGATGGCCAATAATCTAATTTTTACAAGAACATAAATAAATTCAAGTCTCCTAATCCATAGACCAACATTTACACACAATATGCCAATAAAGTCAAAATGGATAAACAATTTAGACATTAAGGATGATATCGTAAGAAAACCAGGAGAATATAGAAAACAGTACCTGTTAGATGTATGGATAAGGAAAGAGATTATGATCAAATAAAAAAAGATTCCAGAAAGCAAAAATTATTCTGATTACATGAAATTAAAAAGCTTTTTACACAAACAAATCAAATGCAGTCAAAACCAAAAAATTGGGGATGGAGGGGGGGGTGTGCCTCCCACAGGGAAGGAAGAGAGAAGGGAAGAATATTGAGGGGGAGGAATTTCCAATTGATTCTCTGATAAAGGCCTCATTTAACAAATATATAGAGAACTAAGCCAATTATATGAAAAATAAGAGCCATATCCCAGTTGATAGTTAAAGAATATGAAATGGCACCGTTAGCAGAAGAAACAAAAGTTATCAATAACCACATTAAAAAATGTTCTCACTAGTGATTAGAGAAATGCAAATTAAAACAACTCGAGATACTACCTCACACCTCTCAGATTGGAACAACAGGACAGAAAAGGAAAAAGACAAATGCTGGGGGAGATTTGGAATAAATGGGACACTAATGCACTGCTGGTACAGTTGTGAACTAGTCAAATTATTCTGAAGAACAATTTAGAGCTACATAGAAAGGCTTATAAATCCGTGCATACCCTTTGATCCAGCAACACTACTACTAAGGTAAAGAAAAGGGAAAAGGATCCATACAAAAATACTTATATCAGCTTTTTTTTGTAGTAACAAAGAAAAATTGAGGAAATACCCAATAATAGGGGAATGGCTGAACAAGCTGTGATATATGACTGTAACGGAATGCTATTGTGTTATAAGAACAAACAAGCAGGGTGGTTTCGGAGCAACCTGGGAAGATTTATAAGAATTTATGCTAAGTGAAGAGAGCAGAACCAAGAGAACATTGCACACTATCATAAGGATGACCAATAGTAAAATGATTTAAGACATAATGAAGGACCTAAACTAATCTATCTATTTAGTGCTATACCAATCAAACTCCCAAGAGATTATTTAACTGAACTAGAAAAAATAACGACAAAATTCATCTGGAAAAACAAAAGGTCAAGAATTTCAAGGGAATTAATGAAAAAAAATGCAAATGAGGGTGGCCTAGCTGCACCAGATCTAAAACTATATTATAAAGCAGTGGTCACCAAAACCATTTGGTACTGGATAAGAAATAGAGTAGTGGATCAGTGGAATAGGTTAGGTTCACAGAACAAAATACTCAATGACAATTGTAATCTAGTGTTCGATAAACCCAAAGACCCCAGTTTTTGGGATAAAAACTCACTATTTGACAAAAACTGCTGGGATAATTGGAAACTAGTCCGGAAGAAATTAGGCATTGACCCACACCTAACACCATATACCAAGATAAGGTCAAAATGGATTCATGATCTAGGCATAAAGAATGATATTATAAACAAATTAGAACAATGTAGGATGGTTTACCTCTCAGACCTGTGGAGGGGGAAGGAATTTGTGACCAAAGAAGAACTAGAGGTCATCATTAATCACAAAATAGATAAGTTTGATTATATCAAGTTGAAAAGTTTTTGTACAAACAAAATGAATGCAGATAAGATTAGAAGGGTAGCAGTAAACTGGGAAAATATTTTTACATCCAAAGGTTCTGATAAAGGCCTCATTTCTAAAATATATAGAGAATTGACTCAAATATATAAGAATTCAAGCCATTCTCCAATTGACAAATGGTCAAAAGATATGAACAGACAATTTTCAGACGAAGAAATTGAAACTATTTCCGGTCACATGAAAAGGTGCTCCAAGTCACTATTGATCAGAGAAATGCAAATTAAGACAACTCTGAGATACCACTACACACCTGTCAGATTGGCTAAAATGACAGGAAATGATAATGATAGCTGTTGGAGGGGATGTGGGAAAACTGGGACACTGATACATTGTTGGTGGAACTGTGAACGGATCCAACCATTCTGGAGAGCAATTTGGAGCTATGCTCAAAGAGTTATCAAACAGTGCATACCCTTTGACCCAGCAGTGTTTCTACTGGGCCTATATCCCAAAGAGATTTTAAAGGAGGGAAAGGGACCCACATGTGCAAAAATGTTTGTGGCAGCCCTTTTTGTAGTGGCAAGAAACTGGAAATTGAAAAGATGCCCATCAATTGGAGAATGGCTGAATAAATTATGGTATATGAATGTTATGGAATATTATTGTTCTGTAAGAAATGACCAACAGGAGGATTTCAGAGAGGATTGGAGAGACTTGCATGAACTGATGCTGAGTGAAATCAGCAGAACCAGGAGAACATTATACACAGCAACAAGACTATACGATGATCAATTTTGATGGACATGGTTCTCTTCAACAATGATGTGATTCAAACCAGTTGTTCTGCGATGAAGATAGTCATATACATCCAGAGAGAGGCCTATGGGAACTGAGAGTGAACCACAAGACAGCATTTTAACGCTTTCTGTGAATATTTCCATGCATTCTGTTTTCCTTCTTAGGTTGTTTTTTTTCTTCTTCTCTTTCTAGATCTGATGTTTCTTGTGCAGTAAGATAACTGTATAGATATGTATACATGTATTGTACTTGTCATATAATTTATCCTATTTAGCATGTATTAGATTACCTGTCATCTAGGGGTGGGGGGAGGGGGGAGGGAAAGGAAAAGCTTGGGAAAAAAAAAAGTTTTTTTGCAAAGGTCAATGTTGAAAAGTCACCCATATGTTTTGCAAATAAAAAGCTTTATTAAAAAAAAAAAAAAAGACATAATGAAGGATCCATGATGCTATCTCCACAAACAGAACTAGAGAACTTTGAATGCAGAATGAAAGCATACTTTATTTTTTGCAGCTAATAATATTTTACTTTTTTCTGATTACATGTGAAG
Source organism: Myrmecobius fasciatus (assembly GCA_023553655.1). NCBI lineage: Eukaryota > Metazoa > Chordata > Mammalia > Dasyuromorphia > Myrmecobiidae > Myrmecobius > Myrmecobius fasciatus. Next base: position 77,509 of record JAJPUD010000420.1, on the reverse strand, counting down.
ATAGTTTTCAACACTCATTTTCCCTTCTTAATAGTATTTTATTATTCCTTTTCTACAGTAGTGGCAGCAACCTCCAAACCTAACAGCCTAAAGTGCCAAGAAAAACTACATAAGAAAGATTTGGTACATTAGGGTGTGAGAAGAGCTCCAGCAAATTAGGACAGGACTCTGGGAGCCACTGAATCAACAAAAGTGATTAGTAGTCACCTCGGCAGTGACAACAGCATCTTTGGGGGGTGTCAGCCACAGGCAGGAGGGCAGGGAACAGCTAATCAGAGGGAGATTGCAGGGGCTTCTGTAGTGGCAATGAGGAAGGACTCTGTTGTTTTGTCCATACTCGGATCTTGCTTTCAGTGCTAGCACACAATACAGATCCCTAGAAGGATCTTTGAAAACAACTGCACAAAACCCCTAAAGCTTGGAACACTGCATCTTCCACCCTGGAAAACAGAGTTCTACTTTAACAAAGAATTTAAAAAGCCCAATAATAGACTTGGAAAATAAGTAAATAACAGAAAAATATTCTGATCAGATAAAGTATACTATGGTAACAAGGAAAATCAAAATACATTCAGACGATGGTTTAAAAAAAAAAAAAAGTCAAAGCTCCTAAATCCAAAACCTCCCAGAAAAAGAAGAACTGGTCTCAGGCCATGAAAGAGCTCAAAAGGAATTTTGAAAATCAAGTAAGAGAGGCAGAGGAAAAAATGGGAAAAGAAATGAGAATGACACAAAAGGGAATGATGGGAAAGGAAGTACAAAAGCTCACTGAGGAAAATAATTCTTTACAAATAAGAATTGAGCACATGGAAGCTAATGACTCTATGAGAAATCAAGACACAATAAAACAAAACCAAAAGAATGAAAAAATAGAAAAAGTGAAATATCTCATCAAGTGACTTGAAAAACAGATTCAAGAGAGATAATTTAAAAATTATTGGTCTACCTGAAAGCCATGATCAAAAAAAGAACTTGGACATCATCTTTCAAGAAATTAACAGGAGTGAAGTATTTTAACATAATTAACATATAGTAGACTTCCTGCTATCTAGGGGAGGGTTGAGGACTAGGGGGGAAAAATTTGTAACGGAAAGCTTTTTAAGGGTCGATGTTGAAAAATTACCCATATATATGTTTTGCAAATAAAAAGCTTTAAAAAAAAAAAAAAGAAATTAGCAGGAAAAAAAAACTGTTTTGATATTCCAGAACCAGAGGATAGAACAGAAATTGAAAAAAGTCATTATTGTGGGGACTGGATGTATATCATAATAGAGTATTTTTGACTTTTCTGTTCTTGTTTGCTTGATTTTTTTCCCCCTTTCTCATTTTTTTCCCTTTTTGATCTTTTTTTGTGCAGCATGACAAATGTAGACATGTGTATAGAAGAATTGGACATGTTTAACATATATTGGATTACTTGTTGTCTAGGAGAGAGGGATGGAGAAAGGGAGGATTAAGGAGAGGAATGAGGGTAGGAGGAATTAAAGAAAGGGAGGAGGAAGGAAAAGGAAAAAAAAAAAAAAAGGAAAGGAGAGAGGGAAGAAGGATCCACTAATCACCTCCCAGTAAAGTAGAATCCCAGGAACAGCCAAATTCCAGAACTTGCAGGTTAAGGAGAAATTATTGCAAGCATTCAGAAAGAAATAATTCAAGTATAGTGGAGCCACGGTTAGGATAACACAAGATTTAGAAACTTCTATAATTAAAGGATTGGATGGCTTAGAATATGATATTCTGGAGAGCAATGGATTACACTCAAGAATCATCTACCTAGCAAAACTGGGTATAATCCTTTAGGGGGAAAGGTGGATATTCCATAAAATAGAGGATTTTCAAACATTAAAGCTTTTAGCTTGAAAAAAAAAAAAGACCAGAGCTAAATAGAAAATTTGATTTTCAAATACAAAGCTCAGAATAGTATGAGGTAATCAGTAAAAGAAAAGCATAAGGGCCTTAAGATTTATCTGTTTACATTTCTACATGGGAAATGAATCCATAAGAAAATGTAAATTATAAGAACATTCTCATTATTATAGCAGTTAGGCTATCTAAAAATTAAAATAAAATTAAGGGGTAAGAGAGCAATGTACTGGAAGAAAGGGAAATGGGGAGAGATTTGATGGTGCATATTATCTGCCATAAAAGAGGCAAGAAAAAACTATTAACCATATAGGGAAAGAAGGGAAGGTGAAGTGAGTGAATCGCTCTCATCAGAATTGATTCAAAGAGAAAATAACATATACATTCAAGATGAGTAAAGAAATCTATCTTACTCTGCAGGGAAGTAGGAGGAGAAGAGGATATAATCAGGAAATGGGTGAGGATGATAGAAAAGAAGGCATACTGGGGGAGGGACTGGTCAGAAGCAAAACATTTTTGAGGAGGGATAGGGTAAAAGGAAAGAGAGAAAAGAATAAACAGAGGGTGGAGGTTAGCAATGGTAATTATGATAAGAATTTTGATGCAAGTTTCTCTAATGATGGCTTCATTTCTCAAATGTATAGGGAATGGAATCAAATTTACCAGCTGATAATCATTCTCCAAATGATAAATGATCAAAATATATGAACTATGCCCAAAGAGTTATAAAATTACACATATCCTTTGACCCAATAACACCACAACTAGGTATGAATTCTAAAAGAGATATTAAAAAAAATCTATATGTACAAAAATATTTATATCTGCTCTTTTCTCAGTGCAAAGAATTGGAAATTGAGGGGGCACCCATCAATTGGGGGAATGGCTGAATAAACTGTGGCTAACTGATTATGATGGAATATTATTGCTCTATAAGAAATTATAAGTATTATGCTCTCCAAAAAACCTGGAAAATCCTCCATGAGTTAAAGAAAAGTGAAATGTACTATGTACACAGTAATAGCAAAATTGTGGGATGATTAGCTGTGAATGACTTTGCTATTCTCAGCAATACAATGACCCAGGATTACTCTGAAGGACTTTTGATAAAAATCCTATCCATACCCAGAGTAAGAATTGATTGGGTCTGAATAAAGATTGAAGCATACTTTTTATTCTTGAGGGTTTGGGGGAGGGTGTGTTGAGTAAGAAGGGGGAGATCTGTTTTCTTTTACAACATAATTTTTACGGAAATGTTTTACATAATTTCACATATATCTCCTCAATTACCTGGGGGGAGGGGGGAAGGTCAGAAAGGAGTAAGGGGAGAAGGAAAGGAGAGAATCCGGAACTCAAAAATGTAAAAATTGTTCTACATGTAACTGGGGAGAATAAAATATTAAAAGAAATCAAAGAGAAAAAAAAAAATAAAACTCAGCAGGTCTTACTACTTTTAGAAACAAATGATAGAGGCAGCTAGGTGGCGCAGTGGATAGAGCACCAGCCCTGAAGTCAGGAGGACCTGAGTTCAAATCTAGTCTCAGACACTTGATACTTCCTAGCTGTGTGACCTTAGGGCAAGTCACTTAACCTCTATTGCCTCAGCAAAAAAAAGAAACAAATGATAAATAATACTCCAATAACAAGTTCCTTTAAAACTTTCTTTAAATATAAATTCAGAGTATGTATGTTACAATATTCTGTGAGCATTTTTAGGATAACTGATATAGATAGAAGCTATGTCTCCCCCACCCACCCCCAAAAAGGTGCAGTTCAAGTTGTTAAACATGATTTCCTCTCCAAAATAATAAGTCAATAACTTACCCTTCAAAGAAGTCCATTTCAGACCTGTAACACAACTTTTCATTTTAATTTCACTGCCCAAGATCATTTTTTAAAGTTATTAAATATTCCAAAGTGACAATCCCCAAAATGTTCCTAAAGAACATCAGTAAAGCTATGATATAAACAGGCTGAAATATTTAAAAATATTTGACATTAGATCCAAAATAAGGCAACAGACAATGAGGGGGAAAAAAAAAATCACAGAAACCCTAATCCTTCTGAGTTGGATACTAGGCAGCACCTATGCTTTCCTTAAAAAATGTGCCATTGTATATATTTGTGTATATGTCAGAGACAGACTGCAGTCTTTAGTGTGTTTTAGTGCTCCATTATACTAGTTTTTATTTCCCAGACTTATGCCAAACAAAAAAGTCACAAATGGACCAATTTGGCAGTATATATGTATAAAGATAACATTTTATGCAAGAGATCAAAAATTAGGAAAGCTAATACAGAAACAATACATTCTTCTCATAATGTTTGATGGGCATGTTTTTATTGCAGCATATCTCAATCTTCACAATTCCATTCACTAAGCACCTATTTACATATAAAGAACTATGCTAAATATTAAGGATAAAAACAAGTGGTTCTTGTCTTCAAGTAATGTATCAGCTTTCATGTGTTTTAAATGACTATTACTGCTTCTTATTAAAAATCTACCTGTATCTTTGTTTTATGTATTTAAACAATGTCATAGCTCCTGAAATTAAGGCCTACACTCTTTCCTAATACAATTAATTAATATATAATATGCATATGACCCTTTTCAACAACATTAATATATACTTTATTTTTCTTTTTTAAAATAAATGAATGCATCACTCTTTTCTGAAGCATTTCAGGAATTTTCAGATAAGTGGGAGGTCTGATTCCTTTAAATTTTAATAAGATGCACAGAGTATTATTTGTCCAAATAGCCCTCCATTACTATTTTACAGCAATTGGAAAAATCCCAAAATCCACATTTCTATTGGGTTGAGACTTTTCAATATGCCTAATAATGATTCTTTATGACCCAGAAGTTCCAATGAATTGGTAGTAAGAAAACATTGATCTGCTTCAGTGGCACTATAATTGGAATAGTGATTAAATGCATCATGTTATATTTACACCGAGTCTTTTCCAGTATGGGAATTTATAAAGCAGGTTATCAACACAGCCTAAACCACTTTCTCCCTCTAAAATTATCCCACTCTTAAATGTCAAAAGTGATGCTTGAGCTTTCTCATTAATAATTGCATAGCATAACAAATAAATAACATGCTACTTCTATGCAGCAGCAGCCACAACAGAAAGGATGCAGCTCAACAGTTTATTTTATTTAGCAACATGGGACCACCTTATGTATGTTTGAGCCGTGCACTGGCACCACTATAGTTAATGGTCTGTCAGCATTTCCATTATAAAGCAATTTTCAAAGGTTTATTGCTCTGCTGAAGAATTTGCTCTGAGCTGAAATTTGGCATTCTAGAAGAGCAAAAACTATAGCCTGTGGATGTTTATTTTCTTCCAAATAGGCCACTAGAAGTTACATAAGTTGGGGGGGGGGGGGGGGCGAGAGGCAATCTGAGTCTTTATTTCAGCATTTCTTCACAACATCTTTTGGAAATGTCTAAGGAATACAAAAATAACACTAAACAAAAAGTGAGGCAGGCTAATCCTTTATAATGACTAACACACTGATACACATAAAAGGTACCCATATTCTTATTGATGGAAAGTTTCATTATTAAAACCAAGTATTTAATGAATTACAATCTCTAATTCTCTTAAAATTTCTCAGAGCACAACCAGCTTTTATTCATTTTCAATGCAAAAGGAATATTGCCAGTTACTAACATTTGTAAAATCTACAACTCTTCAAGACAAAAATTATAAACTCTTCCTAATCATTTCTCTAACCACTAATAAATTAATATTGTTTTTTTTTTTTTTTTTTTTACCATTTCTGCCCTCCACTGTTCTCTCCATTAGTTAACAGGTTAACTGACTGATAATCAAAAAACAAAGGGTAACAAAAAGTAAAGTTTCACTTGGAAGCTACAAACAAGTTTAAGCTTCAGTACTCAATGAACCAAAGGACTGTGGAATGTAAAGAAAACAAGATATAAATGACCACTCCTGAATGGTTAAAAAATGAGAAATGAAAATTATAGCAGAACTTATGTACAACAGAAAAACTGGAGTTTGTAATGACAACTCTCAAAGAAACAAAAGACAGAACAAAAATTGTAAAGAAAACATACAGAAGTAAAGAACAATCTAGGAGAGCTTAAATTTTTTCTCCTTGCCATTCCTTTACACCCCCCAAAATTTTACACGATCCCAGATATATAGGTATATAAAATAGGTATACAAATAAAATATTTACTGATAATAAATCATAATTTCACAACCCCCACATTCAGTTACAAGACCCTGTAAATCAGTTTAAGAAACTGGAATCTAGAAAAAAAGAAACAAACAACAATATGTAAAGAAAATATGCTTTCTATGCAAGCATACTGATTTTAAAGACAGAGTGTATAGAGACTAAGTAAGAATCATGGCTAGACAAAAACCTTAACAAAACAAAGATGGAAATAATGGAAGAAAACTACTCAGAACTTCTGAACAAAAAGAAATGCCAACTGAAAGAAGTCAAAGATTGCCTTCAGGGTGGGAGGCAAAACACTCTCCAAGACAAGCAGTTAAATTTAACAATTCAATCCATAAATAGTAAATTCTTCACAATACCAAGAGAAAAACTTTCCAATATAAAGGAAAGAAAATTGGAATAATACAAGACTATTCTGCACTCACCAGAAACAGAAGATGGAATATAAAGATGTGTGAAAAGGAAGAGTTCAGGAAGCAGCCCAGGATGAACTACTTACCCCCAAAGTTGGGCTTTTACTTTTTTCCTTTCCTTTCCTTTCTTTTTTTTTGGGGGGGGGGAGTTTTTTTATATGCAGAACCCAAAAGAGAGTAGCAAATGAGAGGAAAGGACATAAAGTGAGAGTGATCACTACCAAAGAGAAAAGGACTACTTTAAGAAGAATAATTAGAGCAAAGTAACTGAAGGAACCTAGTGATCTTTGTAGCATAAGGGAGAAAAATCATGACTTAAAAAAAAAAATTAGACAAGAGGAGAAAAATAAAAACCTAATTTTTATAACTTTAAATGTGAATGGATTAAACAACCCAATTTAAAAAAATAACAGATTGGATAAGAAAACAAAACCCTAGAATTTGTTGCTTACAAAAAACATAACCAAAAAAAAAGATACATATAAAACTGGGAAGGGAGTGGAGGAGAGAGAAAATATTACGCACAAGTGAATCCCAAGAATCAGGGGCTGCACTCAAGTTGCCTGACAAAGCAAAAACAAACATTCAAAAAAATAAAAAGCAATAAATAAGTAAACTATATTATGCTGAAGTCAGGAGGACCTGAGTTCAAATCTGGTCTCAGACACTTAATACTTGCTGTGTGATCTGTGTATGTGGCAAGTCACTTAACCCCAAGTATTTCACACACACACACACACACACACACACACACACACACACACACACACACACACACACACAAAAGTAATGGAAAAAAATTAAAAATTAAAAGGTAATATAGAACTAAACAATTTACTAGAAAAACTATAGAATTGAAATTAAAAGACTTCTAAAGGAGATAGCAAGAGAACACACATATTTCTCAGCACTACAAGGAACTTTTGCGAAAACTAATCATGTGGTATGGTACCAAGACATTGTAAACAAATGTAAAAAGAGGCAGAAATGATTAATACTTCCTTTAGATATCAATGTCATAAAAAATAGCTAATTGGTTGAAAAAGACTATCAACACATGCCACCACCTTCCTCTCCTCTAATACTATTAACCTTCTGTAATCAGGCTTCTTTTATCAATTAACAGAAACTGCTCTCTCTAAAGTTGCTAATAATCTCTCTTAAATGCCCAATTTTAATATTATTTTCTTAATCCTCATCCTTTCTGATCCTTCTTCAATATCTGACACTAGTGATTACCCTCTCCTCCTCCTCCAATATTCTCTTCTTTTGGTTTACTGCTCTCTTCCAGGTTCTCCTGTCTATTCTCACCCTCATTTGCTGGTTTTTCATCCATGTCACTTCTACTAACAATGAATGTCTCTCAAAACTCCCTCTCCTTCTCTTCTACTCTCATTCCATTATTTGATCAAAGCCACATGGGTTCAATTATTTCTCTACTGAAGGGATTTCCAGATCTTTACCTATCTAGTCCAAGTCTCTTTTCTGAGCTCGAGTACCCCATTATTAAATTCCTAGAGGACAGCTCGAATTAAGTATTTCATATCTCAAACAACATGTCCAAAATAGAACTTAACTATCATTCCTTCAAAATTCTTTTCTCTTTCTAATTATTTAAGATCACCTTCTACCAAATTCATCCAGGCTTACAACTCTCATACTGACTTCTCAATCTCACTTACCTCATGTATCCAATTCACTTGAAAATCTTGTTAAATCTGTCTTACAGGGGCAGCTAGGTGGTGTAGTGGAGAGAGCACCAGACCTGAAGTCAGGAAGACCTGAGTTCAAATCTGGCCTCAAACACTTAACACATCCTAGCTGTGTGACCCTAAGCAAGTCACTTAACCCCAATTGCCTTAGCAAAATAAATAAATAAATGAATGAATGAATAAATAAATAAAAATTTGCCTTACAAACTGGGACATCAATACATTGTTGGTGGAGTTGTGAAATGATCCAACTATTCTGGAGAGCAATCTAGAACTATGCCCAAAGAACTATCAAACTATGCACATCCTTTGACCCAACAGTGCCACTACTGGGTCTGTATCCCACTGAAATTTTAAAGAGGGAAAAAGGATCTACAAAATGTTTGTGCAAAAATGTTTGTAATAGCTTTTTGTGGTAGCAAATTGGAAAATGAGTAGATGGCCATCTACTGAGGAATGGCTGAATAAGTTATGGTATGTGAAGATAATGGAATGTTACTGTTCTATAAAAAATGATAAACAAAGTGATTTTAGAAAAGCCTGAAACATTTACAGGAACTGATGCTAAGTGAAACAAGCAGAACCAGGAATGCATTGTACAAAATAACAGCAAGAATGTGAAATGATCAATTATGAAAGATTTGGTTCTTCTCAGTGGTTCAGCGATCTAAAGCAAAGACTTTGGACAGAAAATGTCATATGCATCCAGACAAAGACCTAAGGAGATTGAATATAAATCAACACATGCTATGTTCACTTTTTTTCTCTCTCTCCCAGTTTTTCACTTTTGCTTAGATTTTTCTCTCCCAACATGATTCAAAAAGTAATGTGTGTTGGTGGAACTGTGAACGGATCCAACCATTCTGGAGAGCAATTTGGAGCTATGCTCAAAAAGTTGTCAAACTGTGCATACCCTTTGACCCAGCAGTGTTTCTACTGGGCCTATATCCCAAAGAGATCTTAGAGGAGGGAAAGGGCCCCACATGTGCAAGAATGTTTGTGGCAGCCCTTTTTGTAGTGGCTAGAAACTGGAAACTGAAGGGATGCCCATCAATTGGAGAGTGGCTGAATAAATTATGGTATACGAATGTTATGCAATATTATTGCTCTGTAAGAAACGACCAGCAGGACGATTTCAGAGAGGCCTGGAGAGACTTGCATGAACTGATGCTGAGTGAAACGAGCAGAATCAGGAGATCATCATACACAGCAACAACAGTATTACATGATGATCAATTCTGATGGACATGGCTCTCTGCAACAAAGAATTGTCTCAAACCAGTTCCAATTGTTCACTGAAGAAAACCATATACACCCAGACACAGGGAAATGAAATATGGACCACAACGTAACATTTTCATGATCTCTATTGACATTTGCTTGCATTGTGTTGCCTTTCTTTGATTCTTTTTTTTTTTTCTTGTAGATAGGATTTTTCTTGCATAACTTCTCAAGCATTTCAACATTATTAACATGTAGTGGACTTCCTGCCATCTAGGGGAGGGGAGGGGACTGGGGGTAAAATTTGTAATGGAAAGCTTTGTAAAGATCAATGTTGGGGAACTACCCATACATATGTTATACAAATAAAAAGCTTTAATAAAAAAAAAAAAAGTAATGTGTATTAAATTTTTTTTAATTAAAAAAAACTGTCTTATACAAGTGTTATTCTTTCCTTTCTTTTTTTTGGCTTTTTTTTGCTGAGGCAATTGGGGTTAAGTGGCTTGCCCAGGGTCACACAGCTAGGGAATGTTAAGTGTCTGAGACCAAATTTGAACTCAGGTCCTCCTGACTTCAGGGTTGGTGCGTTATCCACTGCGCCACCTAGCTGCCCCTATTCTTTCCTTTCAATACAAACTCCACTCTAATTCTGGCATTCATAATCTATATAACTGGTTTCCCTCCCTCATATTTCTGCCCATTCCAAGCCATCTTCCAATTAGCTGATAGTGACTTTCTTATGGCACAAGTTTGATCATGTTCCATAATACCATCCTAACTCCAGAAGCTATTCATTCCAGAATCAAAAATACAGTCCCTCTGTTTGACTTTCATAATTTATTCCTCTTCCTATTTTTCTTATTTTACAATTATTTTTAAAGAAATGGTGAAAAATGTCTGATCCTAATTTAAATAAAATCCACCTCAGATGAATGTGTTTTGCTTGATGACACATATTTGTAACGGGGCTTTTATTTTTCTTGCTTTATCAACTAACTAAAGGGAAGAGAGAAACGAAGAGAGTGCATATCTGAAAAAAGAAAACATTTTTAAAAATTCATTCCAGGAAGACAAAGATTATGTTCAAGGTGAACTAGAAAGCACTATGACTTGGTCTTAACTTCAGAAACTATCCAGTAGCCAAACAATATGGCCCATTTTGATTTATCTCCTATAACCGTCACATTAATTTTAACACAATAAAAAAAAATTTACATTTCACAACATTCCAAAATACAACTTACAAATGGGCTTTTTGTTCTTTTACATTAACTGTGAAAGCAGCAACCACTGAAAACCAGGTAAGAGCAATTTAAAAAGATTCAGGGTCTAATTAGCTCAAATCAAGTAACCAATAAAATACCTATTTAAATCACTTTTTAAAATATGAGTTTATATATTTTTCAATTGCCTTTACCAAGAATTCATAGTGATGAAGGGGATATCTCACGATTCACTTTACATCTAGAAAATGTCCAGAAAGATTTTTCTTCCCTTTCCATATATGTTTTAAAGGATATTACTACTAATAACAAGATGGTGGCATACTGTTAATACTTCAAGGAGTTACAATGTCATTGTTGAGGGAATACACTCCACTTAACGTGGAATACAACCCCTTATGATATGGCAGCTCTTTCTCTATTAAGGAATCTTCAATTCTAGTTTGAAAAAAAGATGCAGTTCAATTAATAATAGCTGTTTTCAAATGTAAGGGGCAAACTACTATAAAAAGAATAGTCTCTCATTTTAAAAAAATAAAAAGTATCACCATAATAAATGAATATCTCTAAATTTAAAAGTTAAATGAAAACATATCTCTGTAAACTAAAGAAAGGCATTTTAATAATTAACCACTCTAGAATTTCAGAAGTAGTATATCATAAATTAGGGAAAATACTATTGGAAAAGGGAAAATGAGGGTAACCAAGGTCTTATGACTATGCATTTGCAATTTAAAAGGTATGAAAAGTTAAGTCCCCAAAGAACAAAACATCTCTTGGTGATCAAAAACATTAAGCATTGCAAGCAATGTTAAAACTGTACATTTCAAACTTCAATTTTAATAAAGGATACAATATTATCTGATTTCACTGAACTAATACAGAGCTCAACCCTACTGATTACCCCATCTTTAATAAACTGTGAAATTCTAATAAGCTCTGTATGGCATCCAGACTTTAAATATGAAGGAAAAACTGTTTTTTTAAATCAATTTATCGTTTTTTAAAGATCAAAATTTGTGAAGAACCAAATCACACAACCAAAATAAAGCAGTCAAAACAAATCATTTAAGCTGTACCTTACAAAAGCCAGTACTTTAGTAATCAAGGTGTGTTAGATGAGTAGTACATTCCCAAAGTAAGGGCTTCACAAAAATGACCAATTGAAATAAATTCATCACTCCATTATAAAAATTTTCTATAAAATAAAATGCAAACATAGAAAGTTGCATTTTTACCACATATTATTCCAATAACAAATTTTAAAAGATCTCCTTTCTAAGGAGAAATTTTAGCACAACAAAAAAGCAGTAACTGCAACTATGAATGTTTTCCAAGGTTGTTATTTTTTCTCCCTAAAGCTGAACAAAATTTCTCTAAGGTAAACAAGTACTTCACCTTACTGTCACTATATAAGAAGAAAAAAAAAATCTACTTGCAATAGAAATTTTTTCAAAAGACATAGAATATTTAATTTCTATCATACTAAAAAAAGTCCTATAAAAATATCAGCTAATCTGATACACATATTTTAGCCAATTAGTGAAAAAGAAAACTCAATGAATCTTAATAAACTCTGTATTAAAAAAAAAACAAAAACAAAAACTGCTTGGTCCAATTTCAATATAACACACAAGAGAACTGAAATTTTATATTCACATATATAGGCTTGAAAAGAAAAACTTGCTCAAACTCATCTTTCTATCAAAAAATACATTTAGAGGAAGCTACTATCAACTCACTCCTAACAGCCCTGATTTTCACTATTTTCTATAAAATATAAGTTGGTAATTCTAAACAAAATTCAAAGTTAAAATCCTTACTAGTAATTTTAAAGAAAAAAGTCATGACAATTGCAAATTTTGATATAAATTCTAAAATGTGCCAAGAACAATACTTTTTTTTAAAACTAGGAAGTAGAATTGATGTATTCTTCCTACTGAAGAATTACTCTCATTACTCTGCAACTTCACTCCTTTCATGTCCAGAAACAAAATTTTTTATTTTGAATGATTAGAAGATGAAAAATTTTTTCTTTCATCAAATCTCTATACCTTGAATGCTTTCCTTCAAATTCTTAAAAGTATCAAATTAGAAACTGAAGGCATGGCACAAAAAATATCTTACTGACATATTTTTAACAGAATGGAATACTCATAATACATCTATGTATCTACCTATCTATAGATATATAAATATACCTATAGATATATAAATATACACATATGTATGTGTGCACACACAATTTGTAATCATGTCCCATTATAATGTTTTACCACACATTTTTTTTGGGGGGGGGGCTGAGGCAATTGGGGTTCAGTGACTTGTCCAGGGTCACACAGCTAGGAAGTGTTAAATGTCTGAGGCCAGATTTGAACTCAAGTCGTCCTGACTTCAGGGCTCATGCTCTATCCACTATGCCACTTAGCTGCCCCTGCACATTTTGTTTTAATAGAAAACAATCCTACAGGTGAGATATATGAAGAAGCACTGAATCAAGACGAAGGGACTATATCTATATCTATATATACATTTTTAATCTAAAACAACCCCCTCTCATTTTGTAAATGAGTCTAGAAGGCGATTTTCCCCAAGGTTAAAGATGATAGTAAGTGGCAGATTTAGAATATGAACTCTAGTACTCTGACATCAAATCCAGCATTTTTCCCACTTGGATGCTATGTTATGTAGTCCTTTCCAAACTATGAATGTATCAATATCCTCTAAACAAAACAATTAGTCCAGAGAGAAAATATCCACCTTCCATCACACCTAAAGACAATTAATCAACAGTATTTATCAAAGGCATTCAGACACTGTGGCAGGTGCAAGAGACACTAATACAAAGAATGAAACAATTCTTACCAGCAAGCAATTAAGAGAAGTTTAGTTCTAACAGTTTATATTCTAAAGGAGAAATGAAGGAATAACATTTCAAATATGAGGGAGGTACTATTGCAAAGACAGAGATAGGAGACAGAGGATCAGTTAAGGATAGTAATACAAAATGAAGACGGAATGGCAGGTTATAAAAGAGCTTAAAAATTGAATTAGGAGTTTATATTTTACTACAGAAGAAGAAATCAATAGTCAGTGTCATAGTTAGATCAAGACTTAAGGAAAATCACTTTGGTAGCAAAGCATAAGATGAACTTGAGACAGAACAATAACAGCATGTCAAAATAATCTAGATGAGAGAATTAAAACTAGAAGTAATGAGGAGGCTAAGTGAGTAGAGAGAAAATATTACTGAATGCAAGATGATTTGGAAGAAAGTGATAGTAAGGGCAAATGACTATGTGTGGTGAGGTATAATGATCTATGGAGAATACACAAACCTGGGGGACTAATAGAAGAGATAATTAAACCTATGGAAGCTGAAAAAGTCGACAAGAAATAAATATAAAGGGAGAGAAGAGGGCTCTAAGACATTAAACTAGCAAACATTAAAAAAGAACAATTAGGTAGAAAGAAAACCAAGAGAAAATAGTTTTCACAAAAATCCAGAGAGAGAGTAGTAACCAGAAAAAAAGGGGAACCAAATGTGCCAGATGCAACATTGTAGCCACAGGGAAATGAAGCCTGAGAAAAGACAATAAGATCTGGCAATTAGGAGACTTGTGGATCTTTGGAGAAAGAAATTTCAATTAAGCAATGAGATCAGAAACTTAATTGTACATGGTTAAGAAATGACAAGAAAGGAAGTGGAGACAATGAGGCTAAACAGCTTTTTTTTTTTTTTTAAAGTAATTTCACTGACAGCTTAAGGATCTAAAGTTTGATAGTAAAGGCTTTTTAAAGAGCATTGAGAATTAACTTATGATTGAGAATTCCTTGTTTGACAACAAAGAAGGAAATTGATAGGGAGAGGGTGAGAGAGGAGGATAGGAAGAAAAGATATAGAGAATAGCTGGCTCCACCCTTCATTTAAAAATGCCTCCTAATGGTGTCAATCTGTCAGCTGTCACTTCCTAGTTATGCCATGACACTATATTTCTTTTTTTTTTTAATAAAGCTTTTTATTTGCAAAACATATGAGTGACTTTTCAACATTGACCTTTGCAAAAAAACTTTTTTCCCAAGCTTTTCCTTTCCCTCCCCCCTCCCCCC